>CM061154.1:24309857-24632357 GCA_030710495.1 Labroides dimidiatus
CACGATCCGTACTTTCCAACACTGTTCTCCACAGCTGCACGGCCTGAAGAGCAGATGGGACAATTCTTCATACGATCAACAGAAGGTGCTCATGTTAGTCCATACAGGGCCATTTATTGGACAGTTTGCATTTCTTTGGGCTGGGTCATGCTCTTATTTCGAAATTTATTGTTTGTGTTCTCATGAAAACCAAAGGTTACCGGCTTTTTGGAGTATTTCTTTGCATTTGTAGTGGTAGTGAAGAGTAAAATGAAGATAACACTGGACAGTTGGTTCACCACAGGACTCTTTGACATGCAAAACACTGTAGGAATTTCTTCTGCAACTGGACAGTCATGTTCTCTATTGTCATGGCATCGATCCACTTTAAGGAAGTTGTTATCAAATATTTAAAAGAATTTCATCCTCAAGAAGTAATTGAGAGCCAGAACTGTGAGTCTGTGAGTCTTGGTCAAAAAACATGTTACGTGGCGTTCAGGCAGTAACAGTTGATAACGTTAAGTAGACCAGACTGTCTCACTTCAGTTTGATGTTTCTGGTCTTCACAGGCAAGGCCAGGTCCATGGATTAGGACACAACTTTAGTAAAGGCAAATAACAAACAAGAATGATCCATGATATCATTGATATCAGTGAAAAAATACAGATGAATTATGTGTCACAAGTGGAAATATTACAGTTCCTGGAACGTCCACGCTCTGTAAAATCTGAGGAACATGCTGTAGCTTGCTGTAGCGTATACTGTTTTTGTCTCTGTGACAGGAGGCCTCAGGCCCACCTCAGCTCCACCTTACTTTCTGTTTCTAGATTCATTTTAAATGTGGATATAGCATTTCTAATATGGCAAATAACTTATATCCTCCTCAGAAACCAACGGGTGACACAACTGACACCTCTACCACACCTAATGAGCATGCTAACTAGCTCTACAGTCAGCCAGGAACACAGCCATAATGACAGAGCGAGGTCATAGTTAATAAAAAGGTAAATAATGAACAAATAAATAGATAAAAAAAAACTCATTAAAGAGTTTGTACCATTTGTGTGCTTTTTGTCTTTGCATTGATACACAACTTGATAGAAAAGGAGATTATAAACAGTAAATCAAAGTTACTTTTACTGACATTTATGTAAAACTAACAAATGGAAATACAATAGCCACCATATGAGTTTCAGCTTAGGAGCCAAAAGATCAAACTTGAATTCAGAGAATCTTCTGCAGATTTGGTGCAAAGCTATGGAGTGGACCGTCATAGCTTTTACAGTTTGCATCACCATACAGTTCAGATATATCTCCAGGGAAGTTGCACGTCAGGATTTGATGCAGGTACGGACCATATGTAGGCTAAAGGCAGTCTGGTGTTAAACTGAGAAAATCACAGGTGAACAAACATCACTGATCGTCTGACTGAGCAGCATGCAGGGGCTGGAAAGTCTGCATGGGAATTAAAAAAGGGGGGCAGGTGATCCTGCAGTTGGATTGTCAGGTGACTGTCAGAGATGTGAAGCTCATTGAGGGCAACTAGTGGCCAGGTTGAGAATGAAAAGGACTTGAAAGCAAAGTATTGGTTGTTGGGAGCTTTGTGTTTGGACTTCAACTCATGTTATCTCTATGTTCATTATGCGTCTGTTGGCAGACAAAATGTGACTCTGGAGAGATAAACTGTAAATTACAACAAACCAGAGACATGTAACTTGAACAAAAAGGATGTGGGTGTTTTTGATATGAGAGTCTGAGCTCTGAATACAGTTGGAACAGATGCATAGGTCAGAGCGGCAGTGCTTCCTTCCATGCAGTGAAGTAGTGAGTGCAGACCTGATGATGTATGGGGAGTCGTGCTGCTCGCTGCGTCTGAGCCTGTGTCATCTCTGCTTCTATTTGCAAGGTGTTTATTCTGTCAACGACTTGAGTGTTTGCCCAGCTGGCACAGACTCGGCTTCTGGCAGCGCCAATGCACCACCTCCCCTGGGGGGGCAGAGGGATCTAGGGCCTCACAGAGGGTGGAGGGCTGGGTGGTTAGGAGGGAGGAGTTGTAAGAGCTAAATAGAAGAGAGGAAGCAAGATGTCTGTCCTCCCCTCCTCCTCCTCCCCTCATCACCCCCTCTGTGCCGTCTCCATCCCTCTCCCCATGCTCTTCACCAGAGAGCATGTGCAACGTCTGCTAAGGCTGTGGCAACTTCAGACCGACCTGTGTGAGCGTGTATCGATGCCAGTCCAAAAGCTGCCACCGCCGCCATCAAGGCACCCCAGCTCACCCCTCCTCCCCTGGCCTCCCCCAGCCAAAGTGGGGCGGCTTAGCCCCCACATAATCCCTATTGACTGCCTCTTGCTTTGTCTGCCAATTCCCAGCATTGGATTTGTCTCACTCGATGATGCGCTCCACTCCACTTCTCCCACATTAATCCATACTGTTATTACTTTTCAATACCAACGCTAATTATTGCTCCCCCCCCCCTGCAACCAACCCGACAACCCCACCCTGACATTGCCACACATACCGTTTTGGACGTAAAACAACGGCAAAGAACAAATGAGTTAAGAGCCATTGATGAGAGGCCAAGGATGACAGCAAAGGAGCTAATTCCATCCTTTAGCTGCTGACAAATCATCTCCAGGCTGCAAAGCGAGTGTGAAATGCATCATGGGATTCAGTGCTGGGTGAGGCAGCGTGGTGGCATGAGGAGGCCATGATGCTGTTCTGCCACCAGAGACGTGCCAGCTCTGAAAGGCAACCTGCGTATGTGTGACAGCCATACACACACACACATCCACAAAAACTCAAATCCTCTCTTTTTAAATTCTCAATTTTTCTCATCACTTCTCATACATCAGTTTGAGATTATGCCATCTTTATTCTGTAAGTTTGCTGCATGAAAGACTGCTTCTATGTTAGTGGCTCTTGTATAAATGCAGTGTTTTCTTTTTTCTCTGAAAACTACGCCAATGGGAACAGATTGATATAGAAATTGTTTGAAAACTGGCATAGAATTAAAAAATGACCCGACACAAACATTCTCTCCAACAAATGAAAAGAAGAGATGAATACAGCCAGCAAACACAGTCCACAGTTTTCACCAACAAATACAAGAGGAACACACATCATCCGCAAAACTTTGAAGGGACTCTGGAAATGCAATAACTTTGGACAATAAGCCAAGTGGTTTTAGCTCAGGTACGTGTTCAGATTTTTTTGTTTTAAGTTGCATGCATAACATCACTGAGGTGCAGAGCACAAGAATCCTAATGTCACACTCATGTTGTGCTCATCAAGATAGTCTTAGTAATGTGATAATTACTGCTTTTCAACTCAAACCATGGTTATTTTACCAAACTGAATCATGCACCCATTAGTTTCCAAAGAGGTGGCTTGAAGAACAAAGATAGGAGCCGCCATATTGGATTTACTGACTCCAATGAATTAATCTAGATAGTATCAAAGAAGTAGATTTGCTCACCTTTAAATCAGATATGTCACACCCCTAATAACACTAAACAAAAACTTTTCACCCAGGAATAATTGAAAAAAATGAGCAATAAAAAAATTCAAACCCCCTTACAGCTGCTGCAAATTAAAAATTTATTGTACAGATTAAGCCTTTACACTGCAAAAACTGAAATCAATCAGGTGTTTTTGTCTTAATTTTAATAAAAATTACTTTATTAGCCTTAATATGAGCTACGTTCACCTAACAAGCCCAGAAAAATGTGTCATTTCAAGATATTAACCATTTAACACCAAACGAATCATATTTGATACATGAGTGTCTCAAAGACATTTGTCTAATCAACATGATAAGTGATTTTGTAAAAAACTTGTTTAAAAAATGTTGAGAAAAAAAGTATTCTACCTCCTAGAGGAATATCATGCCACTACAGGCAGCTGAAGTTGTATAGTGGCCCTTTTCAAAATGGCTACTCTCAGGGTAAAAATAACATCTAAATTATAACTCATTTGGAAAAACGAAGTCAACTTAAAACTTTGCAAAAAAAAAAAAAAAAAAAAAAAAAAAAAAAAGAGTCTCCAAAACTGCCCAATGTATCCATGATACAAAAAAATCATGAACAAAATGATATAGAAATATTTCTGTGCATATTGTTAAAATAGTTAATAAACATCTCAGTTCCAAAAAATGTTAAGGCTTTACAGCAGTGTTTTTAACCTTGTCTAGTAACTGATAAAAAAAAATGCTGATAAAAAAATATAGTTTTTTTTTTTAAACTATTATTATTTTTAAAATTAAAACACCACCCACAATCTTCAACAATTGAATCATATACTTTCTCCAATATTGATCTAGTTAAAATAAAATGCAGCAGATAAAAATATCTGAGCTGGCACATCCTGATTGACAGCCCTGATCACATGACTGCACAGATACTTGAGTTCTCCCATTTCAGTCTGTTGTAAGGTTGTCAGAAAACATGGCTGAAACACTAAATATTGCCAGCTATCAGCAAAATAAATAAAAATACTAATAATAAAAAACTAAAGACTCTAACAAACATGATCGAAAACTAATTCTAGACAAAAAAACAGATAAATAAATAAATAAATAAAATAATAATAATAATAATAATGCCGGTGCAGTTAAAAGACTTGTATTTATGAAATAAGAATGTTTAAATACAAGAAAATAAACTTACTAGACTCATCAGGTGAATGTGGCTCATAATAAGACTAACAAGACAACTTTCACTTGAAATTAGACTTAAACTCTTCTTTAGATTTACATTTTTGCTGTGCTGAATTTGTTGCTCAGCAGTGTAAGAGTGTAAAAACCATCTGTTGTGATGTGGTTATGAGTTCAATATAACGAGGTGTCGCAATGGGCAGAGCAGTACAACAGAAAATAATGCTTCAAACATTTCTCAAGAGATCTGTGGGTGCCTTCACTGACCCTTTGTCCTTGCTTTCTCTCAGTAATCCCCTCAGAATAAATATAAGACAATCACTAGAATTAAATATGTAAATCCAGATATAGTTCAGCAACACAGTGTGCTCTACTGGTAATGAGTGCACCAGTGTTACATGACTACAACTTTCTCCTACAGTCATTGCATTCCTGTTGTTGAAGTAAAACAAGTAAAAGCTTCTTGTTTTTACATTCCAGTAAAGTTTGCAGAGTGAAAAATTAAATAAATCTCTTAAATGAGTGTCAACCTCACAGCGCACTCTGGAGGTCCCTCTCCTGAGGACTCACTCAGTATTTTCAGACGTTTGTGTGCAGGTGAGTGTTTGGGTTCATGTCTGGTGTCTGTGTGTGTGTGTGAATGCACCTCTACTGTTAAATCTTGCGATTACACTGTAAGCATCCTCGGGGCACTGTGGGGCTCTGACCGGGTTTACCTGTCTCCAGGAGCTCCGGTGGTGCCCGGGCCTCCAGGACAGGTTGTCCATCTGTCACTGATCCCAGATGAGTCCTGTTAAGCAGCTTTGCATTGGACCCAGCCAGAAGCAGCCGCAGTCGCTCAGGCTACAAAGAGGCTGCTGCCAATGGGCGAGCACTCTGCTGTGTGTGTGTGTGTGTGTGTGTGTGTGTGTGTGTGTGTGTGTGTGTGTGTGTGTGTGTGTGTGTGTGTTTGCTCAGGAGTTTAGTTCTGGTCAGTAAAAGCCTGGATTCTGCTGTCTGCAGGAACTCTATATATGCCCTCACATGGCTGCAGGCTCAGCTTTGGTTCAAGAGATGCTCAGAAAGGTGCACACAGAGGTGTGTGATACTTTTAACTCACTAAAAAAATGTCCTGGCTCTTTTTACATCTTGTGAAATAAATATTTCTGTTCTTCCATAACGCCTGAGCTGCAGAAAAACTTTGGATTTTGCATTGCAAAATGAAAACGATACAGATTTTTTTTTTGCTGCAGTATTGTTCTGCTAATTTCTTGAACATTCACTGAATCTTAGATGTGATTAAGAGAACAGGTACAGATGCTCCTCTCGTCTGTCACTTTTATGGGTGCTTTTGTCCAAGGCATATGCTGCACCACCAACTTATGATCATGAACCCTCCATTTGATGTGATATTTACAGCATTCAACCTTTACAAGCCCCTAGGCATCTTTTAAAACATCATCAGAACCACTAGATTTCATGCAGTGCATAGAGGCATGCCTTAAGCCTGCAGTCTTTGTAATGACCTGCAGGAGGCATCTAAAGTGGTTATAAGATAGAAGTTTTTGAGATTTGAACTTGAATTGTGTCATTTTGAACATGACTTACTTTTTCAGTAAACAACGTCCTGATGAGTTTATGGTCTCATTTTCCAAATCTTTAACACAACAGGATGTTTTCTTCATCAAGCGAGGGAGGATTCAGGGCGAAGCTAGCTGTGATTGACATGTTGCTACTGCAGAAACACATGAACCATAAAAAGGTATAGCAATGCATACCCTCCCTCTCATCCAAACATGACCACTTCTGGTTTAACAAAAGATAGTGACTGTGGAGATATCAGGCTTGAAGTCAGTCCACAAACCAACAGTTGGCCATCCTGAAACATCTTGAGATGTAGATTACAGGCTTAAAGTCCGAGCTAACCCCCCATTTCTTTAACTGGACTGACTTTCCTAATGACATGTTTGTGGAAGTGAAAAAGTGGAGAGACAAATTTCAATCTTGCTTGAATTGCAGCTGATTCTCTACCAAGCGTGTGAGTGATTGAATAACAGGTAGGAGTGCTCAAGCTTTGCATCCGTTCATATGTTTTCAGGACTCAACGCTGAGTGCAGACACACAGCAGATGCAGCAGACATGAGAGGAGACACTTGAGCCAGCCAGCAACACAACAACACACACACACACTTTCACACACACTCACCAGGAGCAAAACAAAGCAATTCTGCTGGAGGATAGCTGGGGCTGCACTCCACTGTCTGAGCGTGTGTGCAGGCAGTTATAAAGTCTGAATGAGCAGAGACATACCATGTATTTACAGGTTCAAGGGCGCACACACACACACACACACACACACACACACACACACACACACACACACACACCTCAGTGCCATACAGGCGGTGTCCAGCCTGGCCTCCATCAGATAGCAGGTTACCTTTAATGGCCAGGCAGCCAAGACTGAGACAGCAAACAACCTGCCTTTGTCTTATCACGAGCTGCTGGCTGCTCGGACAACTGCTGCCTTCCCTGAGCGTGCACACACAGAAACACACATAGAAACGCATCACTCCATCTGACAGTAGCAATTTTGCCACAAAGTTTAGGTCAGAGAGAGCAAACGTGACATCAAAAACTGAATACATGCTAAATTTTTTAGCAGATTAGATGTCTTAATACAAGCAGGTATGTTAGCTCTCCTGCACTCGATGTTAACTTGCTGAAGACATAATTTAGAGATATTAGGGCTTTAGGACTCTGAATCTCAAACCAAACCAGATGTTTTCTTTACTCTCAGCAAAGTATAACAATAAGATCAGAAGTCAATGACCAGCGTTGCATCTAAAAACTGTTGCAGCCTTGACGCTGCAGCCATCATTGTGCAAACCTTGTGTTGTGTTTCAGCACCATGGACAGAGAGCAGAGTTCTCAGCATGGTTAGTTGTTCAGGATACTTCAGACAAAAGAAAGAACTGCACATTGTTCCTCCAGGCCACCTTCACTGTGCTCTGTTTGCTGTCACACTGTGTGTATCTTTTGTTTGCGCTCAGTGCAGAATCCAGCTCTGACCCATCACAGAGGTCAACACACAGAAGTTTGAGAGGCACAAAGAGCAGAAAGGATGAGAGACAACCATAACAATAATTGTCGGGAAGCTGTCTATTAGTTTCAAACATCAGCTGAGCGACCCTCTGACACGTGGGAGCGCCTCGGCCTCTTTACCGCCACTTCCTGTCAAATTCCTCTCAGCAACAAAAGGCAGAATGAGAGCTTTCTGAGGGACGCCTTTTGTGCTCGAGTGTCTGTGTGTGTTTTAGCTGCTACCTTTTCCAGCATCCTCAGCAGCAATGTGTGTGTATGTGTGTGTGCTGGTGCTGTGTGTGCATGTATGTGGTCACGGGTGAATGTTGCAGTGGTGAGTTTGGTGAATGTGGTGTGTACGTGTGTGTGTGTCTGTGTGTGTGTGTTGGAGGGGGTTGGGGGGAGTCAAGGTGCAGTGGAGCAGATAGCTCAGCTCTATGCATACTAAAACCACCATTGCCACCGGCAGCACAGATAGAGCTGGGGGGTGGAGGGAGGGGGGTTGGTGGTGGTGGGGAGGAGGAGGGGGTTTATGGGAGGGAGGAGAGGGAAGGAGGGAGCGACATCACACCCCAGGGAGCCCCTTCCTTATCACAGCTCTCTGCTCAGTTTATCTGATTAGACATGACCACAGAAAACAGAGAGAGGAAGAGGAGAGAGATGAAGAGTGGTGAGGCTCAGCAGTGATGGTCAAACTGCGTCTTTCTCCTCTGTTGAACCATCATGGAGTTTTTATAAAGACAATCTGGACTTTAGGTCAGGATTGGTGTTTTCTTTATTTTCTTACTCTGTAGTTTTCAAATCTTTCACTCTTGCTGTGAAATTTGCTCGGGAGCTGGTTTGGTATCAGATGCAGGCTGCTGTGGTCAAAGCATTGATTCCTGGTCTGGGTCAGAGTTGGTGCATGTCATCGCCAGCTGACAGATATTTATGGGGGAAGAAAACAACAGTCTGAACTCAGATCTATGTTTGAGCTACAGTTTCTGTTTAGCTTGCATAAATAAAATGAAAGAAGCTATTGTTGAAGTTAAAACATATTTTAGGCACAATTAGGAACAACAACTATTCTGTTCTGTTTTCCGTTGTTCATTATATTCACATTTTTTTGAAGAAAAAAAAAGTAGTGATATATGCTGATTGATAATTTTTTGCCTAATGGACCAGTACTAATATAGTGCTTTTCTAGTCTTTCTGACCACTCAAAGCTTTACAATGCTGATCTCATTCACCCATCCACCACATTCGCACACTGATGGTAGGAGAAAGCTAGAAACCATCAGTTTTTATCTAACCCATTCACACCCATTCACACACCACTGAACAACAGTGGGAGCAATTTGGAGTTCAGTATCTTGCTCAAGGACACTTCGACATGTGACTGCAGGAGCTGGGAATCGAACCCTCGACCTTCCAGTTGAGAGACGAGCCACAGTCACTCCCAACTGGCTCTAGAATCTCCCCTGATGATGCAGATCAGTCAAGAGTCAAAAATCAGGCTTTGTCAGGTCTGTCCTAGAGAGGAGAAGAAAAAGACTTCAAAGATGTTTGTGTGTTGAATGGAGGAGGAGCCATCATTTCTGATGCATTCAGGAAGTCAGGAAATCTGAACACTGATTGTCTTCAGTGACTCAGCATAGAGCAGATTAGTGTCTCAGAGTAAATGTTTGATCCTGAACAAATTGTTAGCCACTCTTCTTGCAGATATCTGTTCATAGAGAGAGAAATCTTCTGTAGGAGAAGAAGAAAACACCCTCAAACAAATAGAAGATTGATATCAAAATGTAGGTCAAATGTAGAGAAACAATTAGAAGATGCAGGTTGTGTGTTCTGCCTGCTTTTGCTCTCCATACAGGCTGTTTTTCCTGCATATGTGCCATCTTGTTAGAAGTTAAAACACTATTCTGAAATGTAGAGGAGCGGAGGGAGGAAGGAGGAATCAAAATGTGACTTTAAATCCAGCACTCAGGTAAATATCATCTTTGTAATACAATCATACTTCTCCTGAGACTCATTACGCGTCTCTCTTTCAGACATGATGTCCTGCTGACATTCTGCTTCATCCGAGGAGGCGTCTTTTACACGCAGTGAAATATCACTGTCACGTCTGTGACATGCCGACAAGTCTTCAAAGTCTGTGACAAAAAATTATACAGATCTCTTTGGGAATATAATTATTGCTGGGTACACTCTGAACATTTGGAAATGATCCAAATCCAATTAACAAAGAAGGTAGACGCATGAACCCGAAATGGAAATGAATGTTTGCAATGCAAATACAAATTGGCTTAGAGGAGAACATGATTGTACAAAGGATTCCAAAAAGACGACAGAAAGGGAAAGAAAAATAAGAAACCATCAGAGAAGGAGTCTTAGGTTAGGGAGGTTTCACACATAGTGAACACTCGCTCATGTTTAGTCACATGGTTCAGTCTGGCTATGATTAAATATAATAAAAATAAAAGTACGCAGTCAGAAAGATGCTTAATTCCCACATTTTCCCCCATTTCCCATCTGTGTGCAGTCTGGTCCCATCATCTACAGCCTGGAGGGGATGAAGGGTGTGTATGTGTGTGTGTTTGAGAGAATGATAAGGTCTCGAGGTCTCGCAAACGAGTGTCTGTATAAAAGAGCAGAAGGAAGTGCGTGTGTGCGTGTGTGTGTGTGTGTGCGCAGGGACATCCTCGTCAGTGAGAGGGCCCAGGGGACGGCCCGGCCTCCTCAGCCTCCTCACAATGATTGATGCTGGCGGGCCCCACACGCCCCGGCCGCCCAGCTAAATTAAAAGCCTATTTTGTAAAGTTGTAAAGAGAACAGAATGGTTGGAGGGTGTGTGTGTGTGTGTGTGTGTGTGTGTGTGTGTGTGTGTGTGTGTGTGTGTGTGTGGGTGTGTGTGTGGGTGGGTGGGTGGGTGGGTGGGTCACAGCCGGGGCACTCTCCAGTGTCTTTAGTATCATCAACCCCTCAGAGGATAGCCAGAAGGGGGTCTCCTCCATGCCTGATGCTCTCACTCTCTTTCTCTACAGAAACACACAAGGACACACAAACAGACACACATACACACACACACACATAAACACACATATGAAACTGTAACATTGTCTGAAAGTGTTTCTTGTGTTTAACTGGAAAAAAAATAAATAAAAGAGAGAATTTGAAGAATAAAAACGGAAGTGAATCACTCCCTGACAGTCTGTGTGTTTTTTAACTTCTGCCCTCTGCAGTGAAAAATATCTGTTTCAAAAATCAAACAGAGAGTTAAAACACTTTCCAAACTGTCATTTATTACCAGACAGATATAAGTGAATGCATCATGTGTTTAGGACAAAGCTGCATGGATGATTTTGCAAACCTCAGACCAAATTCATCAACAGCTAAAATCTGTTCAGTGAAGAAATTCGAGCTGCAAATGATTAAAACACAACCATGACAGAAACAGGACCAATACGAAGCTAGACCAACCTGTCCTCACTTCACAGACTCAAAACTTAACAAATGTTATTTTATTGTCTTGAAAATGCCTTTTCAGACTTAATATCAGCCACAAAGACCTGAAAAGTCCAGAAAGTATCTGATTTTTGTTAACAATCTGCAGAGATTGTCCTGCAACAAAAAAGTTTTCGACTCCCAGGCTGCAGGAGGACTTTGGTCTTAGTGAGATGGTCTCTCTAAATGTTTTGAAGCAGTTGTTCTAAAAGAGCTGGAGGAAGATGCATCAGCTTGTAGATGCTTTGTCTGATGACTTCCTGTCATGTGATCCAGGATATGTTGTCGTGTCTTTAGATAAAGTGTGTCCTATTTCTAAAACTTTGCTTTTTTGATTTTGGTTTGAACACTCTTGTAAAAGATAATCATTATTATTTTTATTATTATTATTATTATTATTATTATTATTATTATTATTATTATTATTATTATTATTATTGTTGTTGTTGTTGTTGTTGTTGTTGTTGTTGTTTCTCAGTGAGGTTTTAATCTTGATAAAACCTGGTACTTAATAATGATATTAAAGAGATTTCAAGCCTTGATGATTCCAATGAAGACTCCAAGTCAAATCGTGTTGGCCTAGAAGTTTTTTGGGTGAAGCCATCATACTTGTTTTAAGAAGCTGAACTCTTACGAGAAGAAACTTGACGTGTATATTTTTGGCTTTGCACTCCAGTAATTAGAGAGACTGTGTTCTTTTTTATTTTTTATTTTTAATCTGGTCCTGATGGTGCAGCACAGTTTTACTTTCATGCAGATTTGAAATACAAGAAACTGTTGCAAAAAAATAATTTGCAATATCCTGTTGACTTTCATATATACATGAAAAAGTGCTTTGAAAAATGTTCTCTCCATCCTGAAGACTTCATGTGTCTTCAAATTTCTCTGGGTCTCAAGAGGAAATCATTCACAGTCAAATGTGTTGGTTGATTGTGTTTACATAAGGGTCATACACAGGACCAACTTTATAATCCCTTCTAACGCAGACACAGTGTAGTTTAAGAGCAGTGAGTTCTTATATCCATCCAACACAACGCAACAGAATAAAGTGAAGCAGAGACCAACATGGAGGAAAACCTAAAAAGAGATCGGTGCCCTTTTAGGCTTTAAATGCAGCAAAACTTGCAAGAGTTTAAGTTTCTCTAAATACTTTTTCTTCTTTTATTCAGGCGGGACACAGATTCTTTCAAGAAACTTTTGTGGCCCTCGTGCCTCATTTTTCAGTCCAAACTTTGAGCCGATCGATGAAGGACGGGACACTCACTTGTTTGTATATCATTTGCAAATCAGTTATCCTCAATGTGAATTTAATTGACCAGGCCACTCCAGGAGGCAAGGACACACACACACCCCTGTAGACACACATACACCCTCTACACACAAACACGCCCTCTACACACCCTCTGCACATACACTCATCCAAACACACACTCACTTTCATGTCTCCCTCCAGCGATCCTCCCTCACTGCCTTCAGGCCGTGCCAGACGTCACCCCTCCTCTTCTTCTGTTGTTGGCAGAGAGAGGTGAGCAGAGTGACAGCCCAGCCTGAGTGTGGCCAAGCAGGCACACACACACACAAACACACACACACACACAAACACACACACACACATAGACACATTCATGCACCAACACTCACACAAAGCAGAGGTCAAGCTGGAGTCAACCGGGGTGGAAGCCAGCTGAGGTGCACCGCCTGTGCATTGTGCTATCGTGTGTGCGTGTGTGTGTGTTTATACTTGTTGTGCTTTTGTGTTGTAAGGAAATCCTTCCGGGTCAAAAAGGTTCATCAATCATGAGTTTCCATCTCAATCAGATCTTTATAAATCAGCTGCATGATGTCAAATCATCATGAACATCTATTTGTTTCCGAACATGAACTCCTACCATCTTTAACAGCTGTCATCATCTGAATTGAACATTTTTAGAGGATTTTACAAAAAGTTGATGTCACAAAACCCAACTCATTTTTTCACAACTAAAAACTGAACCAAAACCACAGGACTTAAACTGATTTAACAGAAACATGTCAGTCTGTCACCACCTGGATTTTCAACTTTCACACCAAGACAAGTTTCTTTGAATCATAATAACTTATACAAGAAACTAAACCTGTACATGTTTTCACTCCATTGGCAGCACCTCAGGCATCATTTCAGTCTTTTCATGACCTGAAATAAGACAGTTTTCTGAACTTGTCTGTTTAAAATAAGACAAACACTTGATAAGAGTTTAGTCTTTGATGAAGTCCCTTTAAGTCCCTTTTTAGATGTACGAATCCTATGACACATGACAGCTGCTGGCTGCAACAAAGTACAGATTTATAGCCTCGTTCGTTTTGTTGGACTTCAGAAATAAGAGCAAAATTAGGAAAATAAATAAACTTCCTCAGATCTCTCCATCATTTTCACCTGCTGACTTCTTCAGTCACTGATTTTGGTTATTCATAGGCACATATCTTTAAATCCTGGTTGTATGATGTTTCTAAAAACAACGCACAGCCGACTGACCGACCGAGTCATCGCTCAGTGAAAATCAACCATTGAAAAAATGAAAGAAGAATGAATTCAACGTCAGAACTTTTAATATAAGAGTAAAAAAAATGATTTTTC
The DNA here is from genome assembly GCA_030710495.1 of Labroides dimidiatus. Taxonomy (NCBI): domain Eukaryota; kingdom Metazoa; phylum Chordata; class Actinopteri; order Labriformes; family Labridae; genus Labroides; species Labroides dimidiatus. The sequence continues at coordinate 24,323,649 of CM061154.1, forward strand.
AGTTTTATTGAGTCCAACTCCTCTTCATCTTCATCATCATCACCTGAACACATCTCCATCATGGTCGTGGTAATGTACCCCATGGTTCTTCATAGTCCTTATTCATGAACATCTCAGCGCACACACACACACACACACACACACACACACACACACACACACACACACACACACACACACACACACACACACACACACACACACACACACACACACACACACAATCCTCCTCCCTGCCGTCAGGCCATTTACAGAGAGGTCATAACCCCAGTGAATGATGGGAATGCTGAGCTGGAACCTATCAGCAGTGCCGATATGACCAACAGCACCCCCCACCCTACACACACACACACACACACACACACACACACACACACACACACACACACACACACACACACACACACACACACACACAGACCTGTCAGTATATATGTTAGTGGCAGTGGGGGGTTACAAAGGCAGGGAGTGTGCGTATGTATGTGTAAGTGTGTGTGTGTGTGTGTGTGTGTGTGTGTGTGTGTGTGTGTGTGTGTGTGTGTGTGTGTGTGTGTGTGTGTTTTGTATGCATGCTGTCATGATCAATTTCTTCTGGAGAGGTGAGAAGCTGATTTTCTCAGTCACCTCATGTGCTGCCTGAAAGTGTATTATGCACTTGTGTGGTTGTGTGTGTATATTTGTATGGTTTTGTGTGTGTGTGTGTGTTTGTGTGTGTGTGTGTGTGTGTGTGTGTGTGTGTGTGTGTGTGTGTGTGTGTGTGTCCTCAGTTGCAAGCTGCCTTTGTGTCAAACACACGTGCCATATGTGCTCCTCCTTGTGAGCGAGTTTGTATTTGTTTGTTTGGTGTTTCTGCATCTTTGTGTGTATTTGCATTCAAATGGGGAGATGCTCATGCATTTTTTGCTCTCTCTCTCTCTCTCTTTTTCTCTGTGTGTGTGTTCTATATGTTTGTTTGAAGACATGCAAAGTCTTCTGAAGTTATCCGACAACAAAGCCTGAAATGTCCTGATTGGCTGTTTTTTGTTGAAAAGGTTTCTTCTAAAGGTGAAGTCAGACTCAGTTTTCTAATGTTAGCTCAGGCGCTGTAAACCGTAGCATTGAATGAAAACCTGCTCTCTGGTTGGGATGCTTGTTTATTCAGGTTTATGCCTGTGAGTTAATTTTAGAACTGTGTGAGTGTGACACACTCTCAAGCTTTTGACAAGTTTACCGTGTGGAGAGGTTGTGTACACAGAGCTTTGAGAGAAAGACGCGGATAGAGAGACTTTTGAATAATCGGCTTTCTCAAAGCTGCTAAAACCAAAGAAGTTACACTGCTGGGAGATCCCCGCTCACTAATAGTTGCAGAGAAACAGGTAAAACTGACCCTGATTTTCTCAAGAACGCTTCAACATCCAATGCATAAGTCTTTCCACTGGTGGAATTAAAAGTGGACAGAAGGTGGAGGCCTGCAGGATTGGAGTGAAGCACAAAGTTGCAACAGAACGAAAATATTCAAGACTGAAAGTAATGGGCAATCAAGGACAAGACTCAACATCATGTTTCTAAAGAAAAATATGTGAGTCTTAAAAGTGTATTTACTGTCTGTAATGATTAATTTGATTTATCAGTGGTCTTCTGCACTAAGTTTGTTTTCAGGTTTTTGCAGTTACGTGAATGCCAGCAAAGTTGGTCCTCAGAAGTATAGATATATAGTTCCATGTGCTTGTTTTGCCAGAAAAAGCTCAGACAGACTCCAAAAAGTGTGCAGTGGGAGGTGTTGGGTTGAAGTCCATCCTGCCATCCTGTCATCCCTCTCACACCCCCGCTCTGCTCCTGGGCCAGGCCCGATCTGGGGCCCTTGTGTCACCAACAGATGGGCCTCTCACAAAAGGACCCCTCAGCCCGCCAAGCCAGTCTCCTGCACACCCGATTAAATCTCAATGGCAAAGTTAGAATTGATGCACTGAGTCTATGGTGATTCAATTAGAGCAGGACGGCATGAGGAAAAGGCCGAAGCAAGGAGACAGAGACAATGAGCGGGTAGTTAGAAAGTCATTTACCTGGTGTTACTCTGGGAGGGGGGGCACAGAGGGCAGGCAGGCACACGCTCATGTGTGGAGGGGGAATGTGCTATGGGCTTGTGGCAGAGGTACATCAGAGGTGGCTCATCTGAAGTCTCTGATTCATGTGAATGCACACATTAAAGTAGCTTTGCATTCATGCGTCACATCTTAAAGGCAAAAACTAAACAAGAAGCTGCTCATCGACCACTTTGGCATCACCCCAGGACTCTTCCACGGCACCAAAAAAAAAAGCAAATTTAAGTTTATTCATGTATTTCTTTAAAAGTGAATCTTTTTAAATATTCTCTCACCGAGATGTCTCTTTTTGGAAAAGTGGAAGAGGTTTTTATTCTCATCCATATGTAAGCATAACAGGCGGTTATCTGCCTCATAACATCAGGAAAGGTGAGGACACAAGAGACAACTACGCAGAAACTGATGGTCACAATCATAGACTTTATAACGAATGGACAGCGTGGCCCTGTCTTTGACTGTTGTACAATTTTGAGGCCAAAATACTGTTGTCAGTGGCACCGCCATTGTGCTGCCAGAGTCTGTGCAGTAGAGACTGTGAGTGGAACCGAGTGATAAAAAAAGAGTCTGATTCTTTTTTTCAAAAGTCTAATTTCTTCTTAGTTCTCCTTCCTTGAGTATTCTACTATTCCCAAAAAACTACGCAAGAACAGTAGCTTTCTGTCACTGTTAAATGAAATGTAAAACCCCAATTTTAACCTCTAATAATTAACAGAAAAAGAAACTTTTTAGAAAAAAAAAAGGATTAGAACACATTCATTCATTCATTCCTACATATATCAGCAAAGCATATGGATGTGAGAAACATTTATATATGGGCATTTATTTTTTAAAGTTTGACCCCATCCCCATTCAAATGAATGAGGTAGACAGAATTTATTTTTTACCTATACTGCAGCCAGTCACCAGGGGGAGCAGTTTTTATGGTGAACTCACTTCGAACTGAGAGAGATGACGTCAGAATCAAAGCTTCAGCAGCAAAGACTTTTTAAACTCATTAATCTTTATGTATGCTAAATATCTCTTTAATTAGACACTCTTTACCTGAAACATACCAAACTTGCACATTTTGAAATGAACAACCACAAAATCCCCCAATAAAATAAGCCAGAAGTAGATTATTTTAGATTTTTTATCTGCCTGAAAAAAATGACGATTTTGCCAGAACTTGATTTTTGTGATGTTAGTATCTTATTTTGCGTAGTAATATAGATGAAATGTATTTTATTGTATTTTAAATCCTTACTGTTGGGGACTACAGCTGGAAATTAGCCTTAAAGGCTAAAGCTGCCTTTTTAATGTGCAGTAAACAATAAATAAATAAATAAACTAAGCTAAACTAAACTAAACTATCTGCATAACATGCTCTGGGCTTTAAATGTGGGACCATATAAACCCATTCACTGTAATATTTAATGCTCAGTTGAACTGCTCTCAGTGCCGTAGTTAAAACTGTTACAGTCCTTTAAACATGGTGCTGACAAATCCAGAAGATAATGTAAGACTGTTCAGTGAGTCCCAATTGAAATAAAACTACACAACAAGTTATTTATTTAACTCACATGTCTTCTTATTTGAGGTTTTTAGGTCTTAAAGTAACCAAACACACTTTTTCACTCCAACCAAAGAGTCAGAGCTAAAGAAAGATGCAATTCACTGGTCCATAGAACTACATGAAAAATGGTTGTTTTCCACTGCCTCTAAAAGTTACATTAGTCACTTTAAATGTATCGGATGTTAAATATAGGAAATGATCAGGATTTATTTCTAAATTAACAAAAGTAAGAAAAACACAAGTCCACAGGTGATACGTCAACCGTGAATCAAGTAATTTAAACTGACCGACTGCACGATTGACTGACAGATGAAATCAATGACTGACTGACAGATGGATTCATCGACTGATCGAGCGGCTGACCTACAGGCAAAACAGAAAGCACACACACACACACACACACACACACACACACACACACACACACACACACACACACACACACACACACACACACACACACACTTATGCAGACAGACACACACACCCCCACACACACAGACACAGACTGACTGACTAACCAACAGACTGTTTACCCGCTCTCTGAATGACTGTCACTTATAAACTTACTGACTGGCCCAGTAAAAATTTGCCTAGGGCATCCAGGAAGAGGGGTTCAGCTGTGCATTTAACAGTGTGTGTTGTGTGTGTGTGTGTGTGTGTGTGTGTGTGTGTGTGTGTGTGTGTGTGTGTGTGTGTGTGTGTGTGTGTGTGTGTGTGTGTGTGTGGTACAGACCAGCGGCTGTCTGTGATTAAGAATAAATAAGCCAATAAATATTCAATCAGGACAAAAAGAGGCATGATTGAGAGAACCAGGGGGGCTGTGATGGGACGAGGTCAGCCTCAGCCTGGTTTGGAGGTGTGTGTGAGACAGACACCCTGCACACAGATCTCCTTTTGATGTCCTCATTTGATAATAATGCAACATCTAATGATGCAGGAATGGCAGGCAAACATTGTCTCATTCAAAAGCTGTAATGCATTAAAGATTTAAACACCCTCAAAGCCTTTTAGGACAAATGGGAACATCATTATGTTTAACAAATGGACTTCATGCATGCACAGGCTTGCATTTGTGCACATGGACACACACATGTATACACACACACTGAAACAGCAGAAAGAAACACTCTGAGTGAAGAAACTGGGTTTGGAAGAGCCACATAATGCTCTTATTGGTTTGATAGCTTTGTCATGGTTACTAAAAATGAATCATGTTCCCACACTCCCATGCTGGTAATAACTGGGACTTTGTCAAATAGTCTTTTAATATCACCAAAATAAAGAGCTACATTACGAAAGAGTTGGTCTTTTTTAACATAACATCTGCAATTTTTCATAGAAATTGAAAATGTCAGAGTCTACAGTGGAAACCTGAAACAGCACACTTTAGTTGTATTACTTCTTTCTTTCTTTCACCTCTAATAGGAAAGTTATAATAAATATTCAGTGCAAAGCTTTGGGAGATAAAATATTAAGACAAATATAAACTCCAAAACAAAATCAGCCACTCACTTAAAAAATGTTCTGGTAAAATTCATTTATATAGATTTTTTTTGTTTTTGTTTTTCTGCATGCTCATACAGCTGGAATGAAAGGCAAGGTATTGTAGGGCCATGCAAGGAAAGCGTGTTGTGCAATAAAAACAAACCATCATAAATTTATTTTTCTGTTGCCAAGTGCCTCTCGAATGGCAGCTTTTTGCAGCAGCTTTCTCTTCATTGTTCTTTTTTCTTCTTGTTTTCTTCTCTTTTTAGTTCTCTTCATATTTTGAGCCTGTCATTACTTTTTATGGCTCATTTGTTGGCGATTGACACAAAACTGGTTGTTCGCAGTTATGGTTTCACCTTTTTTGTTCCTGTTTGTCGGGGGATCCTACATGTAACAATGGTCACATTGATTACACACAAAACTCAGCTGTTAGCAGCCTGTAGCATGTCAGTGCTAACTGGTCCAAAGTTGCCTTTGAGCTAACGAGAAGGAAGCAAGGACGACACGCTGGTACTGCGGTGCAAGCTAAGAGGAGATGACATCAACCTGTCCTTCCATCCATCATTTTGGAGAATGTAAGATCTATCTACAATAAGATGGATGAGCTAGTGATGCTGAACCAGAAACCAGAGGGAATGCCAGCAGAGTAGCAACATGCTATTCACAGAGACATGGCTAATGGAGCTAACACCGGACACGAACACCACATTTAAGGATTTCACCTGCTGTGAGCAACAGGATACAGGAGAGGGAGACTGAACAGACTAGTGCAGAAGGTCAGCCCAGTCCTGGACCCTCTGGTCGAGGGAGTGGCTGACAAGAGAATTATGGCCAAGCTGTCGTCTCTGACAGACATTTTTTTCTAGTTGACATTTATAACATTATACTATTTATATATTCTTGGAATTTTTGCACTGTACACATTGTTTGCTGCTGTGACCCCTGAAGTTCTCTTCAGGATTAAATTCTAAATAAATAGTTCTGTTCTATTCTATTCTATTCTATTCTATTCTATTCTATTCTATTCTATTCTAGTCTAGTCTAGTCTAGTCTAGTCTAGTCTAGTCTAGTCTATTCTAGTCTATTCTAAATGCAGTCAGGAAATGAAAAACTGGAAATATAACTTGGATAAAAACAGAGCAACACTGAAGTGTTAAAGCACATGCAGTTAAATAGTTTGAAAAGTAAAATTCTGGCCATGAAACAAACTAATGTTGCCGTGTAAGACCTCCAAAGTTAGAATATGTCCAATTACATTCATATCAGACCTCCCTTATCATAGCTACACTCTTGTGTGTGCATGTATGAACATGCAATCATGTATGATTCTCTCAATCAATAAGAGAACTGATGCAGAAGCAGAAAACAGAGGGAAGCTTGAGTGTGTGTTTGTGTGTGTGTGTGTGTGTGTGTGTGTGTGTGTGTGTGTGTGTGTGTGTGTGTGTGTGTGTGTGTGTGTGTGTGAAGGATCTATGCTCCTGGCTGGCCTGCATTAGTCAAATATACTCTCCACAGTGGGAGTATTGGCAGGGCTGAGCCGATAGGACACAGCTGCAGACAGTAAGATGTATGTACTACAGCAGCACACAAACACTCCGTAATGGATTGCAGTGTGTCTGTATCGGGTGGTTCAGCAAATGTTCAGTCATGTATTGTGAAGACGGATATTAGCTGACTGTGTGTGAATGTGTGTGCGTGTGTGTTTCTGCACGTCAGCTAAAAGCCACATGTGAAGTTTGCCGTGCACCACCACACCTTTCTGCCCGCGCCCTGCAGTGCCTGCTGCAGTGTGTGCATGCCGGACTGTGTGTGTGTAATGAATGATATGTGTGACATGTGCTGTCTGTCTGGTATGCCAGGCACGTCAGGCCTGCTTAGCATTGGCTCAGCCCCTATAGAGATGGCTTATCAGTGGAGGTACATATGGAAGAACAGTTTGCCTACGCAGTCTCCTACCAGCCCCTGTCAGAGAAAGAAATCCTTATCACGTCGCCCTCGTCTTCCCCACCATTCTCTTCCTCCCTCCCTCGCCTCTCCTTCCGCTCTCTATCTCTGTCTTGTCTTGGAGATATGCTAATCGCTGTGTAAGTATATCCTGTCAAATAATTACCATATATTAAGCTCTACTCATCTTGGCATAATTTCCCCTTCCTCATAATCGTATTTGGGCTTCCTCCTTCAGAAAAGGCGGCGGACAGAAGGGACTTACCTTCGGCAAGTTAAACAAGTTAATCTTCATTGATCGAATATCAGAATTATCGACGTGTTAACCAAATGGGTGTGTGAGGAGTAAAGCAGGTGCATTCATACATGGCTGATTAAATCATAATAACAGTATGAATCCTGATAACCGTACGCTAAACCTAAACCTCGTGAAGTCTGTGGTTCCTTTGGAGAGAATATTATCAAATGGAATATTACAACAAGGTTTGGTTTAGATTTACTGAAAATTTTGTGATTATCAACTAATATGGACCCCCAAAAACAAAATAAAGAGGCACAAGGAGTAAGAAAAGATCAGTTATATGGGTTCCTTTGACCCCTATCTTCAATGAAAGTCAGCAAACTACCTCCTTTTCTGCTTCTATCGCCTACCTGAAGAGTTCAGTCCAGTAAAAACTAATCTAAGAGAATAAAAAGCCATAATGGTAATTTCAGTTTTACTTGCCTATTCTTTATCACTAAAACCCTGAGATTGGGGATCTGAAAGAGCCTCTGCATTGTTTCTGCAGCAACATCTTCTACCAGGTGGATGGATTGAATGTGCTCCTGTGGTGATGTAACAACAGGAGCAATGTGCAGAGAGAAACAAAACACTCTGCTTCCTCTCAGCTTACTTGGTTTTGCATTGGTGTTGCGGAGTCAAGACAGCAAAGAGCCTGACGAGCTAACCGCTTGGCTGCTTGGATGCAAAAAACCAACACAAATGTTTATATTGTCTCTCAGCACTGGCGGACAAAAGGAAATAGCAGTTTGCTTTTTCTGTTCTGGTTTCAGTTTGTGCTAATTTCTCTTTGTGAAAAGCAAACAGAGTTTGTATCAGAACTATCCACCTTTAAAGAATCTTATTTTATGATCCAACAACAGGAGACGTATTTCCACTTAGTGTCCCTGCTTTGCAATGATATTTAAAGGTTATTACACAAAACACTGAGGTGTAGCCAGCCTGGCTTGATAACATGCATTTCGATCTGTGTACAAAGCAAAAGTTCGTTTGCATCGTTTTCTTGTCTGATTTCCATATTGTAAAAGCAGATGCATCCACTAACAACTTTGCTGTTTCTGCAGCCCCTTGGAAAAAGAGTTTAAAGGATGCTGAGTGTGGGCTACACCACAAGGTAGCATGTTTGTCATGAAACCACTAACAACTATCCAGGATGTTCTACAATTCTACAATTTCATTTAGCAGACTCTTTTTTCCAAAACAACGTTCAACACAAGCAAGAATTTAAACAAGAAGGAAAAATCTTAGTAAGTGTGAAGAAAAGCTTCAAGTTAGTTGGGCCACAGGTACTCTGCCATCAAGAGCCCCAAGAAGCCCCCCCCTTTTTTTTAGTAGTATTTCATCTAAATAGTAGCCACAAGTAAAAATTCAATATCGTTCATGCAATATCGTTCAGCATTCAGCAACATTCAACATTCAGTGCTTTCATTTGTTAAGAGCTGTCTGAGACCTTCTGATTCATTCAACCTCTGAGGACAAAGAGGAGAAGGGTTAGATTAAGTGCAAAAGTGTTCCCTGTTGTTAGGATGCTAACGTTTACACAGCCAGAGTAAGGTGTATTTCACTATTCAGTCAGCCAAAAAAAATACCTCCACTCATTTATTTCATACCATGAAAACTCTTATTATAGGTTCATATAAGACTGAAGATGTTAAATCCATACCAGACACAGGGACATATTGTCTAACCTCTATTTGTGAACGCCTGCAGCTTATCATGTGTCAGGAGCTGCACATTTTCAGACACAAAGGACAGTGAAATATAAAATATGAGCATGCACTTTGCAAAAAAAAAAAAAAAAAAAAAAACTTTCTCTCAGGCAGAAACCTCCAGCAGGACCAAACTACTCACTGTCCAGACATCTGTTAAAACTAACATCACAAAGTTTTGCACATCATCTGCGCTCACACTCATTTACATGCAACAAAGTGTGCATTTTGGGCAGCTCTTCATAAATTAAGGGCTGATAGAAAATAAACCGACTGGTGCTTTCTTGATTTTCTCCATTATACTTCTATAAATGATATCACTATCACCTCTAACAGCAATGAGAGAATGTGTGTATGCGAGTGTGCATCAGTATGTTGAATTCAGGGCTCTCCCAGCCTGGATCTGTCCTCCAGATGACACTCAAGTGACATTGTAATCTACATGGCTGATAAATGCTTGGTGTCATTAAAGCTCGGAGAGGCTCTCCATCGCTCTCAGAGCAGCTTTACATCACAGGGACGTGAACCCCGCCGGAGGATGCCACAACTGGGTTTTTATTGAACGCTGACACACAGAGCGGGATGACAGGACTGAAGCTTTTCAGGTTTCAGGTCTAAGTTTAAAAATATGAGCGAGTCTCAAGGCTTCAGGATCTGTTTGTCGACTCCTCAGCATCATGATTTGAGTTCATGTGAGTGTGTTAATATGAGCGTGTGTCTGGAGGATGTCAGCACCCTTTTGAGGGAGCCACTGCTCTCCAAAGAGGCATCCATCTCTGGGGTCTTTTGTGTTAGGAGGAGCAGCCAAGGTCAGCAGCTGAAAGGGCTCTCTTTGTGTGTGTTGGGGTGTGTGTGTGTGTGTGTGTGTTTGTCGCCTCTGTCTAGTGACTCAGTAACAGGATCCTTGGCCTATTAATTGGCCTGACAGTGATAAAGGAAATGGAAGTGGATGCTATTTGTCTCTAATGCAGCCACGCTCATATTAGCCCAAAGACAAATGGACACTGTTTTCCCACTTGAGCTACTCTAATTTTTTAAAACCCCTCTGAGGGAGAGTGTATATGTGTGTGTGTGTGTGTGTGTGTTTTCTGGGGACTTAAATTGTGTGTTATATGTGAATGCATGTGTTTTAATACATTCTTTAAAAAGCATGGATCTTACAATTATTTGCATTCAGGTCTGCGTTGTGCTGTAAACAGGAGTATGATGTAGTGATGATGTCAGCGCCGGGCTGTTTGTTTGTTTACATTATGTTAGTTTGTGTGTATTCTTTTATACATTTAAATATGCATGTGTGTATTAGTGTGTGTGTGCATATGCTAATAGACTTGCTTCTGAGCTTCTACAGCAAACACATCTTTGGCTTAGAGTGTGTGTGTGTGTGTGTGTGTGTCTGAGTGTGTGTGCAAGCAGAGATTAGAAGGAAAAGGGGGTTTGGAGGCGGGCTTAACACCTGGCTATACCTGAGGTCATAGGTCAAGGAGAGATTGAGGCCTGAAGCAGAGTGTGGGGTTATGAGAGGGGAGGCGTGGGGGGAGTGTGAGGGAGGAAAAAGCTTTTTATTCTCCTCCAAAATGGACTGTGACATGTGACCTAATGACACACACACACACACACACACACACACACACACACACACACACACACACACACACACACACACACACACACACACACACAATATTGTTTCTTTGAGCCTTCTCAGGTGCACAAAGCTCTCAAATTTCCCACTGTGAAATATTTCCCTCACAGTTAAAATCATCTTTAAATGTGATTATTCATCATTCATTCATAGAGTTGCATTTTGCGTCCAAACGCAGCACTTATTTGTCTGAATATTGGAGTAACATTCCCCTTATGTGTACCTTTAACACAAATTATCACCATGCTGTGTTAAATATTTGATTCTAACTCTGTCAGAGTCGGTCTCAGGCTGGTCTCAGAGTGGGGACATACTGACAGTTATTGATGGATGTGACAGCAGCCTGAGGAGCTACTGGACCCCAAACATCTCCAACAGAGAAAAGAGGAGCAACACCCTGTCCTGCAATCCAGACACCAACAGCAGAGCAGGTGAGAGCATCTCTCAGCTACTGATCTCTACAAAGTCGCTTCAACCATGAGCTGTATCGAGCCCAAATCAGACTTAGTAGTAGCAGGCAGTTAAAAGCTTGTTTTAAAGTGATTAAAATAAAAATCTCATGTAAACAGTCTCTGACTATGAAGACCTGAGGTCCTGATGTAGTGGCACATGGTTCTCTTCTAACAGAAGGTAACATCTTTGAAGTCAAACTGCATGATAGCAGTAGTGATAATTTTAGGCGAAACACACTCCGGTCTATCTTAAAGAGAGATTTTACAGTAACGGGGAAATTCCAACACCTTCCTGTCCACGGTTAAGGGGGAATACACGGACACTGCAAAGCAACATGTTAGAGATCATCTTCTTCATCAGGGTGTGCTGTTTGTGGTGAAACTTGAATCCCTTCTTCATATCTCACAGCAAAGACTGGGTTCATTTGGACCGCTAGGGTTCTCAACCTTTTCTCGGTCTTTCATGGCAACATTCATGGCTTTGTTGTGGCCTATTTTGAATTAGTCTGTGTTGGATAGTCTCCTGCCATGTAAATGTCGTGTTTTAAGTTTTTTGACCTGATTAAATTTGTAAGTGCATGTAAAGACCAGACCAGAATAAATCACATGTAAACACTCAAAATGACATCATCAATAAGAATGATGTCATTCAGAGTTGGACTTTTGCTTCGTTTCTCTTTAAAGGTGAGTCAGCGTCAAAGCTTTGAGGAGAAGAAGAGCTGAATGAGAACAGGAATGTAAACAGTTATTCCTAGAGAAGTCCTGACTACATCTAACCTCACCTTCAATGGAAATGCTCACTTGAACATGAATTTCTGGATCACGTTAATGGTAATTCTTCCAACGGAGAGGCTGAGAATAATCTGTTAACATGGAGGTGTTACCAACCATGGATGAAGTTTTTTTTTTGTTTGTTTGTTTTTTTTTTGTTTTTTTTTTTAAAGATGTCCAAAATTATCATAGAGATACCAATAAAATCATTTTCAGATAAATGTTTTCTGTCATTTTTTGTCTTTAGTTTGTGTTTAAAGGCAGGAGAGACTAATCCCTTCAAAGCACTGAAAAACCATTTTCAATTCATCTCACCCATTTGACATTGTCTTGGTTAATCTAGGTCAGCCTAATTTGAAAAGGTTTTTTTTATATATATCCAAAATATCTTCCCAAACATTGGCTAAGATGATGGCACATTCTGTGCCAGTCTGCTGTAAAGTTTGCCACAACTGTGAACGGCTCTAAGGAGGTATGTGAGAAGATATGTCACGTCCAGGATACAAATGTTGGTGTGTTTCTGAAGATTAAAACTACATTGCCCATAATCCCTGGAGTGGTTTCATTGCTTCTGTTAAAAGATGAAGCTCCCTGCTTCCAGCACAGCTCTTCCATCTTGTAGAAAATGTGGCCCCTCCTCTTCGCCTCTTATATTTGAATGTGAGCAATGTGTCCAGAAATGGGTATCCGTGTTTAAGTGTGTGTAAAGCGTGATAAGCGGGAATAGGATCTGATAGGCCCTGATAAAATACCTGGGTAATGTCTGGGTGGATTTTTATGTTTCTCCCGCAGAGCCTGTGCGAGGATGTTATCTCCAGACTGGGAAGCCATGTTTCCCCCTCCAGGGAATCCCCCCACCACCACCATCAACACCAGCACCAGCACCCTCCTCCTGCACTGGTTTCACTGGACATGTTCCCCCTCCCTCTCCCCCCAACACCTTCTTCTTATTTCTACTATCTCTTTTTCTTTACTCCATATTGGCCGAATCGCACCAGAACCATTTTTCAACCAGCTGCTTTTGTCAGTCAACAGCTTTATCTCTGGGGATATGGGTTATTCTCTGTAGCATTATCTATATTTTATTATCTCCTTTCATTATCTTTTGGCTCAAAACCATATGGCTCATGATAGTGGGTCCTGTGCAAGTATTAGAAACCAGAATTCCCAGTCTTGGACACAGTGAGAACTGGATGAAAGAAGGAGCTATTCTCTTATTTCTTTCAAACGTTGTAGAAATCAGAAAAGAGGAATAGAGGAAACACCTGCAGGCATTCATTATTGCATTATACATGAGCTAGATTATCATTAGAGCTACTGGATCTCAAGTTTAACCCCTGTACCCCTTTATATCTGTCCAGCAGTTATGTTTATGGATTAAAACTCACCCAAGATTGTTGTGTGGCTAAACAGAACTATCTTTATCATTTTTTTCAGAGTATTTATGATAATTTTACATCAAGAAGAATCAGTTGTATGCACAGCAGGAGATTGAGATATTCATATTAAAGCTGGAAAAGTTACAAAGACATAAATATCACGCCAAGAGTGATGTGGCTGCTCTTACCCATGATTCATTTGGTGCATAAAGCACTGCAAGAGGACCTTCAGCAGACTCTCAAAGTGCCCACTTGAGGTGTAGATGTCATTTATTATTCCCCCCAAAGTTTAAGACCATTCATGTGTGAAGTTTGATATAAGAAATAAACTAATGTTGTATTCACATCAGGACATTTTTAACCTTTACCACCCTGAGGAAACAATAATTCATGCTTCACAGTATGGGTTTAACGCTAGATACACACTGAAAGATAATTAGGACAATTCTGGTCTCACTTCCCCCCATCAGACCAAAGTTAGCAGAGTCCAGATTTCTGATTCCAAAGATGATCCAGACAAATTTTCCTGTGGTGTGAAGGATGTGAAGAGTGATTCACATCCAAAAATCTCCTTGGATAAGAAGATAACTGCAGCCAGGATCTTAAACTATAAAAGTGAAACCCGTTGAATATTTATGAGCAGATATCCTGTTCTGTAGAGGAGCCCAAAGACAGCTGGGGATGAACTTTGTGGTTTGTCACATGAAACCAAACGATAGCCAATCAGAAGATAAGTTGAAGAAGCATCACAACAAATGCTGACAGTAATGAGAAAATAGAGAAATTCCAAATTATAACTCAATGTTCAAGTTTAAAATTTAAACCTAAAAGCACTGCAGTTTGAGTGTTACGTGTTCAGGCTCGATAGAGTGTCACTTTTACTTTGTAGATCTTGCATTCTGTGTTTCCTGTTTTATTTTGTAGTTCTGGCTGTTACATTTTCAGGCTCAATAAAGTGTCGCTTCAGAGAAAAATCACAGACATGTGAGGAAGAGTAAGACTTTCTCAGCTGCATTTAGCACTTTTTGGGGCTTAGTTGATTTCATGAATGAGGGTTGTTTACAAATATTCTATGAATGTAAATTGATATTTTGTTGACCTCTTCCATTATTCAGTTTTGATTTATACAGTTTTTCAGGTGTCTGTGGATGATTTAACAGCTATGACAATACTCAGCATTCAGGATTGTTGTGTTTTTGTCAGGCCCTAATGTAATGCATTCAATTTAAAATGATGCAAATTCATCTTGTTTTTATGTTTTATATTTAATATGGATCAGATTTTTTCATTGTCTGAACTGTTTCACTCTGTGAGACACCCTGACATGTCATTGTGCCTCTGTCTGAGGTTGTGTCTCTGCTGTGTGGTCTAGTCATGACCTGAGGTGTTTTGCCCCCTCCACCCTCGGCTCTCTGCTCAATGCTCGTTGCCTGACTCTGTGTCTCATTTAAATATATTGATTGGGCCATCTGTAAGCCATTTATCTCCTTCAAAAGACCGTTAAAGTAGGCCTCCCCACCCCTCAGCCCGCCCACCACTGTTTCCCTGACAGAGAGAATATACACACATACAAAGCAGGACACAGATGAACACACACACACAGAATCCTGTCAGCTAAAGAAATGCACAAAATATCCTCAAAATATTGAATTCTTTTTCTCAAACACCACCTTTAAACAAATAAAAGCAGCGGCAGAAGCGGCTGCGCTCGCTGTGATTCGAGATAAGAGCCTGAAAACACATCGTGTAAACACAGGCCCGTGGTGGGCGAGCCGCTCGCTCAAACTCCAGCCTGCTTTGGGAACCAAACACTATCTAATACTTCATTTAGTGTTGCTGAAATTCCCACCAAATAATGAAACCAATTATTGCATTCATACAGTGAATAATGCCTCCTTCAAATAATCTGCTTATCTGGCCTTGCCTTCATGGCTTTACGTGTGTGTGTGTGTGTGAGGATGCATGTGTGTATCTGCCTATCATCATAAACTGCACCCTGATGTCGGCAAAGCGGGGTTCTGGCACATCTGCAAGCCCCAGATATTCTTTGAACACGTGTATGTGTCGTCAGCAGAGTGCATGCATCATCATGATTGACTTATTCCTGACATTCCCAGCGGTAAAGCCGAGGTAAAGGATTACCCTCCAGTCTTGGACTGCTGCCCACTGTACAGCAAAGACCCTTGAACACACACATAAGAAAAAAAAAACAAAAAACGCTTACATACAAACCGCACGTCTCCAACAGGCACACGTCTCTTTGTGTGTAGCGCCTTTTACTGCCTCTTTGTTCCCTCTTTTGTCTCCATTCTTCATTCAAATCTGTTTTCTCCGCAGACAAACCGTTGGCGGGCAGCCATTTGCAAGACCGAGCAAGGGGGAAGCACAGAGCTGGAGAGACGGCGAGATGAAGAAAGGGAGACGAGGGAAGAAGGAGGAGAGAAAAGGAAGAGAAGCAGGGAAGCATTGAAGAGAGGAAACTGAGGGAGGAAAGACTAAGCAGGGAGAGAAAGATGGAAACAAAATGAAAATTCACTCCTTGTCCTCCCACCATGAGCACATTCAGCTGTTTCCTCAGCATGGCGGTTGCGGATCACTCTCTGCTCCTGGGGGCTGCAAGTTAACATTTGAAATTTCTGCGCTCAGACAAGGTGAAGGGTGGCGGTCGCTATCCAGCGGAGACCTTGCCTCTGTGTGTAAGTACAGGGCACGGGCAGATGGTGGAAAATTGGCGTCAGTGCTTGAACCATACGGAGCATATGCACATGGGGGAGTTTGCAAAGACCTGGGGCATGGGGTGCAAGCAGAGGACCGGCGCCTGCTGAGGCTGGCAAGAGACACAAGGCAGTGACATTGGCACTGGTGGCGGGTAACAGTGGGCCTGAACTTCTCTTGGAAGGCCGCAGAAGCAGAGAGCTGCACTCTCACACTGAATCCAGGCTCATGGTCAGAGCTGAAGGAGGATGTCTTTTTGCTGTTCTCAAAATAAAAATCCCTTTTTTTCAAGCCAGAAAATTTCTCTGCTGCATCAGAAAGAAATATCCCTTTGACTGTCAGCTCCCTGCAGACTGTAAGCTTCAGATGAACGTTTAGCAGATTGTCAAACAGCATCTAAAACGTCCTCTGATTGAAGAAATCTGCAGCTATGTTCACCAACTTTTCTTTGAAAGAAGAAGGCACCAACCAAGTCCAACATCCTTCATAACTCAAATCACTAACACATGTTAACTCTACATGTGGTTTGTTGCGTGTGTAGTGCCCCCTGTAGGCTGAGTTCTGAGCGCCACTAACTAATTATAACAAATTAATCACACTTCAATATGAAGAGAAAAAATATATACAAACTAGATTTCAACCCACAGAGAGGAGCTATCATGATATCAGGACATTGCCGCACTATTGTTGCGACAAAAGCAATTCATGATAACAATATAATTCAAATTTTCATGGAAAACTTACCTGTTGGGTCATGTGCTGCCTTTTTTAAATTTATTGTGTTTCCTTTTTTTTGTAGTTCTTGCTGCTTGTGTTTCTTGATTTATTTTGTGGGTCTTGCTGCTTCTGTTTCCTGTATTATTTTTTTTAGTTCTTGTCCCTTGTATTTCCTATTTTATTTTGTAGTTCTTGCTGCTTCTGTTTCCTGTATTATTTTGTAGTCCTTGCCCCTTGTATTTCCTGTTTTATTTTGTAGTTCTTGCTGCTTGTGTTTCCTGTTTAATTTTGTGGGACTTGCTGCTTGACTTTCCTGTGTTACTTTGTAGTTCTTGCTATCTGTTTCCTGTTTTATTTTATATTCCTTGCTGCTTGTGTTTCCTGTTTTACTTTGTAGTTCCTGCTGCTTCTGTTTCCTGTTTTACTTTGTAGTTCTTGCTGGTTCTGTTTCCTGTTTACTTTGTAGTTCCTGTGTTTTTTATTTATTTATTTATTTATTTATTTATTTATTTATTTATTTATTTATTTATTTATTTATTTTTATTTATTTATTTTTAATGTTAAGTACATGTTGAATAATTTCACTCTGGATCAGGGTCCATATTGAGAAATGGCTTCACTTAGTGAGAGGACCATCCTCAAGAATTTGGACGGGTGGGTTTAACCTCTTCAACATCCCCAAAACACACTCAGAAGATGTTTAATTCACAGATGTCTGCATGATTTCTGTGTGCTACTTGCAGGTTTCTCTCTCTCAGCTAATATTGGCTGTCAGCGTGCAGAGCTGTTCGTGTGCAGGTTGAATTAAAGTGGAGATTTTGATTTAGAAATCATTTGTACATAAGGAACATTTCCCTCTGTGGCTGAATAGAATAAATGTCTTGTCTGTCTTTAATTCAAGCTTTGCTGAAGCTCTTCCCTGAGAATCAGGACAATGATGTACAAGTGTATCTCAGCCAAGTGTGTATGTTTACCAATCGATCTACTCCGGCCTGACACGCTCAGAGTCCTAGTGTCATTATGGCCACTGTTTGGTGCTATAAAACAGAGTTGGACAGTGCTGATAGCAGTGAGGGATATGGATGGGCCTGTTCGGAGTTAGACAGCAGCACGCTCATATATCTTCCAGGGTGGAGGCCTGTCATCGCCTCGCTGCTACAGCCGGGTTTGTCATAGAAGTCTGCACACGAGCATGTCCGGCATCCATGCACAACACTGACATGTAGCGACCAGCTAGCTGTGAGCGCACAGGCCGATACACACACATGAATTTTTGTAGAGAAAACCTTATTTCTGACTTGTCCCATCTTGCTATCTCCAGTCCATCACACCTTCTTAAAACACACACACACACACCTACACACACTTCATCCCTCACACACACACATGCATACAGTCCTTTCTTTCTTAGATGTGTCTGTACACGACTCCCTGGCCGCAAATCCTTCAGTGGGATGGATGAGTGTCTCCAGCCCATTCATCATCCGCCTTATCCGCCACCCTCGCCACTGTTTTTATATCAGCCAGCAGTCACACTGACAACTGATGGCCCTCTCTCTCCCCCTCTCTTTCCTCCTCCCTCCCTTTCTCCTCTCCTTTCTTGTCTCCCCCACAAGTCTTTCTTGTGCCATTCCTCTTTTTTTTTCCTGCTCCCCAGTGCCCTACTTGCTTTGCTTGTACGCCTGACAGTGTGCATGTTTGTGGGCGTTCATGCACGCTGTCTCACCTCCTCCTCACCCCCCCTCGTGCAGATCTCCTTCCTCCACCTCCCGCCCTTTCCTATCGTCTTCCCTCTCCACGTCCCTCTCCATCTATCTATCTCTCTCCTGTGCACCGTTGGGAGCGGAGTGGCACCTTCAGAGCGGGCCGTAAAAAGGCCCTATAAAAAGCCCCAACACGGGGAAGAAAGGGTAATGATGAAATTTAACTGCTCCTCTTGGTGCACCTGGGGTCTGGCTCTGTATGTGTGTGTGTGTGGATATATGAGTGTGTCCTGCATGTGTTTGTGTGTGTGTGTGTGTGTGTGTTCGAGGAAGCGTGAGGCCTGGGCACTGAACCGGAACTGCCCTGCTAGGGGGGTCAATGTCACGGTACCGCCATGAGAGTTATCGCTTTTTAAAGACGCACTATAGATTTTGTGGGGGAACTCATTTACACCGGCATAAAATGGAAGGTGGCAGGGGAAGTTTAAAATCTAAAAAGGACGGGGGACTGGGACACCGGGAGGAAAATGGGTTCGATGGCTTGAGTGGCCTCACCGGTGTGATACGGAGTTAACCCTTTGTGGAGGATGGACACTGGCTTTCCTCCCCAGAGTGACTGGAACAAAAGCATTGGATATGTTTGAGGGATGAGGATGATGGAGCTGGATTGTTTCTTCAAAGATCTGCTATTCATTTCAAAGACATGTGCATCTAACATTTTGTGTCCCTGAGACATAACAGAAATTAACCTTTGGAGGTGCAAGAGAAAGGAGGCTGGAAAATAGACCACGCATGCTCAGCAGTCAATGCAAAAAGACGCAGCTTTTCTTCTTTAGAAAAAAATGTGTCTGTTTATGAAAATAGAACACAAGTTTAATGCACTTTGTGAGATAAATTGTAAACTTATGTTTCAGACGTTTGGAGCAGAGATTGGGGAAGATGTGCAACAAAGGGGCTGCAGCCGGGAACCAAACTATAGACGACTGCAAGGAGGTACACGCTTCTGCACATGGGGTACACGCTAAAACCACAAGACCAACCATTGCCCCTAAATTTTTTATTTCAACCCAATATTTTACACCTTTTCTTCAACAGTTTCACTCCAGTAATCTGATTCAAAGTCTGCCTGATCATGCAACTGTTGCACATCCCTGGTCACAGCTCATCTTGGATCCACTCATGTGTTGCACATCATGAGAAGCAGACATAAGACCTGAACTACAATGTATCTTCTTGACAATGAATAAGTAACAACAGGTATGCACTCTAGGCTGAATCTCAGGACCTGAGGTCCAGGGGGATCTGTAAAGGCCTCTAAAAGCACATCCAGGATAGACTCAATCCAGCGATGTTATGAGTTGAAGTTATATGCCTTTGCCTGTTCGGATGTAGCTGCCTCTTTATTGCAGTATACTGTGTACAGTATATGTCTATAAAATCCATACGGAGTTATGTCCACTGCAGGTGCCGAAACAGCGTGTTGTTAAACAGATTTATGAAGTGTGTCGCCTCAACATTTTTTAATGTTTTATTGATGCAGGAGAGCTATAACGTCAATGAATAGATCCCATTAAAATCTAATGGCCTTGTGCTGCTTGTGTTTGTTGGTGCAAGGTAAATTCTCACTCTGTGTGTGCGTGTGTGCATGTGTGTATGTGTGTTTGAAGCCACATGCACTTTCAGGCCTGCGTGTCAGGGCAGGACTATTTTCAGTTCAGTTACTGGCCGGAGCCCAGAACCCTCCCCCGGCTCAGATGCTGGCTCACCGGCCTCCTCAGCCTTCCCCCCTGCCTCCCCTGCCTCCCACCTGTCCCTGGCTGTGCGCCTCCTCGGCTGGCCCGCCGGCGTGGAAAATCAGCCTTTGATGGGCCTGTGGGGACTGGAGGAGGGGATGGCCGGGGTTTTGGAGAGGATGAAAGCCCCAGGGGGAGCAGCATGCACTGACTGACAGGGCTTGACACTGAAAGGGCCCACAGCCCAGGCCTGGCACCTTTTCCTCCAGCGACTCAGTGACTGGCCTACAGAGCTACGTCCCAGACCCAAGAGTCTCCCATGTGAGGGGATCCCGACTCAGAAAAAGCTGCACTCAGTGAGATGAAACCATTTATACTTTTAAATTCAGACTGCATCATGTGAAAACAGGCTCAGTGTCATCTTATACATGGACAGACAACAGAGCTTTACCTAAACAGTCAATGAACTCACTGGTTCTGACTAACCCACACACCTCTATTCATCAACCAGAGAGAATTCCATCAAATATAAACAGCTCTATTCCATCCACTGGTATCAAAGTTTAACAACAAGTCAAAAGAGCAAAGAGGAAGGAAGTCCTTCTGCAGATTTACCCAGGGAAACCTTGGTAGTCCTCCTTGGTATCACCTCAATCCTCCACTCATGTAGAGACTTGTTGTTTTGGATACAACACCTCAAGACGTGATATTTTCTAGATAATTCAGGATATTTAGATGATTTTCAGGAACTCAGAGAGCGAGAGTGTCTTTGTTGACAACTCAGATATTCAGTTTGATAGAAGATGGCTGGTTTGCACATGCAGAAGGAGGTATGTGTTGAAATCCCAACGTATCCACCCTTTTCCTGACTACCCATAGTACCTAGGGGTTGTCGTATTTGCTCTTCCAGTTGAATGTTCTGTTTATGTCGCCATGGGGACCACTAACCTAATGATGTTAGTCTAGCTGTCATAGTCACTCTGATAACCGGCTTTTATCAGCAAGAAAATGACAAAATGAACAAAAATCAGAGGTGGATTCATAACGTGGATGTTTTAAAAAGTTTACACTGAGCCCTGTCTAGTATTGATGATTTAACGTGAGTTTTTTTTTACGCTAACTTGCTGGTGGCAGTCAGCCATATCATTACAAGGCAACCAGAAGTCAATAACCTCCTGCAGAAGTCAAAACCCATAGGCTTCTGAAGAAACAGGTGGATGAATGAAGTGCTACTACATTTGGTGAAGTCACAACAATGGGCTGGGTATTTTCTCACCTATTTCCTGCATTCACACATCGACTCATCCTGACTCCTTCTGGAAATTTTACCAAAAAGCTGGGGAGAAAGAGTTCAGATTGAACCGTGCTCAAAAAAATGCATTCACACACACAGCTCATTTGATTCAAGTCAGGGAATTTTCAGGAGCTTGGTGCGTGTGTGAACAGGGCTGTGAAAAATCTAAAATCCATCCCACCCATCTTTTTATTTTTGTTTTATTGCATCCATCTGAGCAACTGAGAGAGGCATTTGCCAACACCACATCCCATCTTATTAATTGATTTATTATAATATTTTCTTAGAAATATTTCAAATATATTAATAAAGCCCTCCTCCTGCACATGGTGCATGCACTGTCCTCCTGCAGGAAACAGATGAATCCAAAGAACAGCTTTACTCAGCTCTGCTCTGGTTATTATTTTTCTTAATACACCGTTTTTGCAGGCTTTACCTCTGTGCCAACACTCAGTCCACCTCCAGACACCACTTGTTGTACCAATTAGTGTCAGCTTCTGGATATTTACTTGTAGGTTGTGGGTTATTAACTGATGGGATCTGTCGTCGTCAAACATCCTCCTGCACCGGTCTGTGTGTCCGTCCATCCTGCCAAAGTACAATCCAACCAAGCATGTGCCATGCATAAATTACTCCTACTTCCTGCAAAACAGCTTATTGCTAAAAGGATTAGGGTGACACACATATAAACAACACAAACATGCTAATCCTCATTAGCACTGCTGAAAGCCCCTCTGATGCAGTGGTGGAGCGAGTAGCGGGGGGGGGCATGAAGCCAGGCAGGATGGTGGGAGGCAAAAAGTCAGTTAGCTGCTAATGCAAATGGAGCTGGAGTCTGGTAGTGTATACAAACAAACACACACACAAATTGCACACACACACACACACACACACACACACACACACACACACACACACACACACACACACACACACAGTGTATACACAGACAGGCTGGCTGTGTGGTTTTCTCACGTCAGATTGAAGTTGATCGATAGAGGGAGTGAGTGTGAATGAAGGAGGGGTCGAAGAGGAGACACACAGACCTGCAGCCAACAGAGCTGGCACACACAGCGGGCTCCCTCTTGGTTTTTGGATCTGACAATTCCAATGTAATAACAGATAAATAGAGAGGGCTCGTCAGGCCACAAAAGCAAACAGCTTGGGCTTGCCAAAGGGAACAGAGGGAGTCAATGTTGGAGGGCGTGCGTATGTATTTGTGCATGTAGAGAGAGCAGCGACAGAGAGAAAGAGCTAATGGCTGACATCTGGCATCGCTCGCCCCCATCTGAGTCCTGCGCTCCAGCCCCATACTGTCACACTGAATGATAAAGCAGAGAGATTGCCTTTGAATCGGCACACTCTCCGATCCCCTGGCCAGCCCTGGAGCTATGGGCAGGAGAGCCTCTTCCAGCCATTCACCGGTTAATGTGCCAATTTGTTTTCCAAAGAGCTGGAAGGAGGAATTTATCGCTGTGTTCTGCGTCTGTGGGCAAATACTAATAAAACGCTCTTTTGCTGAAATTCATTTAATTGGCCACAGTAGGGATGGAGAGCTGGAAGAGGATGAGGAGGGCCGGCCTCTGCCAAAGCACTTTGCAGATGTTAACTGGGACCCCCCTGCTCGGTTATTTACAATCCCCCCAACCAACAAACCAAACACGCAGAGATATAAACGCTCTCATCATGTATCTCCATCTGATCCTCCAGCAGTGACAGCACTCAAACACACCCAGCAGAGTCACAACGATTAAAGGAGAAATACAACTTTTTTTTTAAACACACAGATCGGTTTGGCCTCCTTTCACTCTGGTTTATAAAACTATTCTATTTTTATTTATTTAACCTTTATTTAGCTAGGTTAGTCCCACTGAGACTAACCTGGGAACTATTTGGTGAGTCAGAGTCTACCTTTGTTGTGTGAAATAAACCTATTTGATGCTTTGATCAGGTTGTTAGGAGCAGAGAGAGTTCAGGAAAAAATAAGAAAACATTTCAGTAAATCACAACAATGAGCTTAGAGGTGAAAATATACTTGTTACAGTCCATCTGGTCCACGTTAAGACACAGAGTTACACCAGCTCTGCCTCATACACCAAACCAGACAATAGGCACGTTTTACTCCCTTGCATGATTTCTTTGGATCCTGTTTTCAGTGTTTCCCCCCGAAAAACATTTATTTATTTATTTATTTATTTTGCACGAAAATGATGCATATTCTCCTTTATTCTGTCTGTTTTATTTAATTTGGCTTGATCTTTGCTCTCATTTTAAAGGACTCTTGAACCATGTTGTCTCCCAAAAGGCAAAAACTTTATGCCAACTTTTTTAAATTGGAAAATTTAGCTTAGTGGTAGAGCGATTCGTCTCAAAAATTAAAGGTTGGTAGTTTGATTCTAGTTCTTGCAGTCACATGACAAAGTGAGACAAACATGTGAGCGTCATCAGATGGCTTTTCTAAGATTTTCTGCATCTTTACCTCTAAAATAACAACCAGTCTGCCTCCTGGAAACAAAATGTCTACAGAACAGAAAATTGTGACACAAATAACTTTAGATTTTATTTGTGTTGTTCTCTATCTGAGAGATGGAGGTCTGCACAAACAAAACCTTGAAACTTCACATATACACAGAGCTCAGCTCTGTTATCGTCTTTGCAGACAGCAAAATGGTTGAACATTAAGAAACTCAACGTTCCGGCCTTTTTCGTCTTGAGGAAGTATAGATGTTTTAATATCTGTGTCAAAAACTCTAAAACTGGCTGTGTTAAAAGATCTCACAAGACTTCATGCACTTGTTGGGATAACACCAGCACTTAAAGAGGGAAACTCTTGGCCAAACCCTGACAGTTTATGGGTCTCTTATTCAGTGATCTTCACCATCTTCTCTCCATGGTGGTTTTAAGGTGCTGTCAGTGCTCTCAGCCCTCAGGCAGGGGGCATAGTGTTTGCAAATTAAATACAGGCTCACAAATATTTTAACCACGAGTTGGCAGACATCAGTCAGTGTAGCTGGGAGGAGATGAGACAAAGGAAATGACGGCAAGAGGGAGGGGTGAGGATGATGAGGAGGTGAAGAAGGATCTTAAGAAGAGTAGGAGGATAAAAGTAGCTCCTCCTGTTCCTGTGCCAGCCCTGAGCCGAAGCCAGCAGAGTTGTACCGGGGGATGCTCTCCAGAATCTGGCCACACACTAATTACTGGAGGTTTTTGTTCAGGAAATTATCTCCATGTCCATTGCTGCATTTCACAGCAAATTAGCCGTGGAAATCCCAAAAACCAATAAATAAGGCTGAAATTGTTCATCGGGGTCTCCGCTGATTGTCTCGCTCACTTTCTTTGTCCTCCTCCCTAAAGCCGCAGAAACTAAGAAGCCGTTTCCTTTATTTGGGAATTCTTTCTGCCCTCAGAAAAGAGACAAATACAGGCTTTGTTTAGGTCGCGCTGTGAGGTAGTGATAAGCTGTCAGTATTGATGCCAGAGTGTGTAAAAAGCGGTCTCAGTGCTGTCATACACACACACACACACACACACAAACACACACACCTACTGAACTATTTTTAACATGTAGAGACTGACAAGGAAGAAGAGTTAAATATGAATTTATCCAAATATCTTATTTTATTGAGACAGAATAAACATCAAAATCATCAAAAATCGATTGCCAGAAAGTCAATTCAACACAAGTTTTGTTTAGTGTTTTCTGGCCAAAAACTGAGCTCAGTCTCATGAAACGATTGAATAAATTTCATCCTGATGTGTCTGAGAGGGATAATAAAAATTAAAGGTCTTTCAGACTCAAAATGTGGGTAAAAACAGACTCATTGGGTCAATTTTGGCCTTTATGGTGCATATTATGAACATTTTATGCTTGTTCCATTCAAGTTCGAAGTAATTCAGTATACTTTTATATAACCCTTGAAATCTTGAGCCAGTGTGGGCCCATTTGAAGTGATATTTAAGGCTTTAAGGTAGAGTGGAAGCACTTAAAATGCTTCTGGTTGTGGTGTCAAACTGGTGATCGCTGTTTTCTCTAAGAGTCCAGAGAGGTCACGATGTTCAGGAACATACTTATTAAATGTGGCTTCAGACTCGGCCCCCACAACGTATTTGTGGTCCTCTCAGAGTTGGATAAAGATGACATATTTCTCTGTCTTCTCTGTGAACACGTCAGCGAGCCTGAACGTCTAAACCCTGAGGGAGGGGTCATCAGTTAGTGACAGTAAGTGGGTCAGTCCATTCTGCAGGGTGCATGGGTGGGCGTCCAGACCACCCGTGCTCCCTGACACACCCAGAGGATGAGCAGCAGGCGGTACATGTGTGTGTGTGTGTGTGTGTGTGTGTGGAGTGGGTGGGGTTTAGGAGATGTATAGAGGTGCTATACCCAAATGACAAGCCCACTGGTCTCATGGCACGGCACAATTAATGACCCGTGCCAACATTACAGGATGAAAAATCCCCACTGTCCGAGCGGCGCCCGCCCAGCCTGGCAACTGGAATTCTTCATTAGGTCTGCAATGAAAGAGGAGGGGTGAGGGAGTGTGTGTGGAGTGTGTGTGGACTGATGGAAAATATGGGACAGTGTGTTGTAGAGTGTGATTCAATTCATACAAAACAAAGAACCAAAATATTAAAACACATCATTAGCCTGAAAGAACACGTCTTATTTTGCTGGTGGAGATATTTGTAGAAGCTTTTGTGGAGACAGAGAATCAACTGAATCTAAAACCCAACAACATGAAGACCAGTTTTCACCCTGAAACATCAGAGAATGACCCACTGAACACATGAGAGAGGAGAGAGCAGAGACACCTGCTGTCACTTTGTTTACCACTTCAACTCGAGATCAGGTCTCGAGTCCACGAGTCTCGCTAGACCTTTGAAAACCTGTTAAGCATGTCATAGACAAGCATGAGCTGAGACGACAGAGGGTTTGATAGATTGTTGCAGGTTTCGCTGATTAATTCAAACATTCACTGCAAAATAAAACATGATGGAGACAATAATTGTTGCCTCAGGGTTCAACTTTCTACCTGTTTTATCAATCCTCAGACCCACTCTGTTCTCCTTGGTTTCAGGTTTGCTGTGACTGGAGTTTGAGACATGATCAGAAATTCAGCACACCTGAGTCAATATGCGGCAAGTTCTCGATCTCTCTCCTGACCTGCAGATCTTCCCTCAGTATTACTCGTGTTTCTCACATCCACATCGACTTATACACTTCATATTAAGCGGGGTACACTCACTCATAAAGATTATCAAAAATCTCAAAAATCTTCATGTGTGTGGGGAAAGCCGAGTAATGATTACGTGAATTGTGATGTAGAATGGAATGTAGCCAATCAGGAGGCAAGCTGACTGAGGAACAAGGAAGCAGACGAAAAAAAAAAAACAAACTAGCGTGTCTGACCTGACACAAAAAGTTCACGAGGAAGGTCTGTTTTATTGGTTCAGGAATTTTTTGTTAAAAAATAGTCCCAAGACCACCATTATACCCTCTTCTATGTTCCCTTCCATGGTATTTTTCATGTTTACTGGTTGTTGCTATGTATTGCTATGTATCTACTTCTACGTTTTTGTTCGATCACGTTTGGTCACATGAGATTTCTGTCTTGGAGGATGAGATTCTAGATGGGTGGTGGGACAGAATCGTGTGTGTGGTGAGCTGTGTTGAGATTATCAGAGCACACCACACACAGTACGACCAAAACTGTTAAATGCCTGATTTTTGTTCTTCATCTGGGGGGTCTCTAACAGATAAAAAAAACTCTTCACATTTAGAAAATCCTTATAAGTGGACCCTGCTTTGCTGGATCAGTCGTGTTTTGTTTGAATAAAAAAAAATCTGTTGCATTAGT
The DNA here is from genome assembly GCA_030710495.1 of Labroides dimidiatus. NCBI lineage: Eukaryota > Metazoa > Chordata > Actinopteri > Labriformes > Labridae > Labroides > Labroides dimidiatus. The sequence goes on from CM061154.1 coordinate 24,350,967, forward strand.
TTGCAGACTGTGTGGTCTCAGGATCTCTTGTGGTCTCTGAAAACCTCTTTCTCTATAGGTCAAGAACTTGGGAGTATGCTTAGACAATAAATTAGACTAAGAAGAGCCTGAGTAGAGAACGATGAGGTCTGAATATTCAGGAGGATGCTTTATGAGTCCGTGGTGGTCAGGGCTATCCTGGTTGCTTTTGATTTGCACAAGTTGGAAGTGAGAATGTTTGGGTTTGGAGGATATTTGTGTTCAAACAAAATCAAACAAAATGGGTTGATCTGTTTAATTTTTATCTTTAGCTCTCAAAGCAGCTCTCTTTTGATTTTATTTAAGCATGTAAGGCACAGCGTATTGGTGGAGCATCACTTTCAGACATCAGAGAGGCTTTGACTGAACTGACACCAGCTTCACACCTCCGACTTCTCAGTCCAGACACAACCAGCCAACCAACCAACCATCCACTGCATGTCATCCAAATCCTCACCTCATCATTTTACAAGCCACAGAGCCAGGATAAACAAATCAAACCAATCTGAAGCGTGGAAATCGCTCTCAAAATAACAACTGGGAATGTAGAAATGTATTATCTCCACCCTCCAAATCCAATTTATTTCATGCATATCTCACCATCTAAATTGAATACAGCACGTAGCTTGTGCGGGAAATCACTTTGAAAAGACTTGCCTTATCTTATCAACGGGGCCTATCTTATCTCAGGCATCGCGCTTTCTAACCGTGCAGAGGCGTCGCAGCGTGGAGGGCCCCGCTGAGGGCCGTGTTTCCATGGCTCTCCTCACACGACACGTTCCTGCAGATCCACCGTAAACTTCTACAGTAGCCTCCCCTCAGTGTTAATTGACACATTTAAAGTTAAAACACTTTTAATTAAGGCCAATTATCAGATTATGGAGGGACTTTTTTAATTATAGCGGATATATATTTGTTGAATATTTTTGGCAAATTGCTGTAAAGTGAGTGTGTGAAATTATCATTTAGTATCAGGCAAAGATAATTATTTAAGAGAGAGTTATCTCAGTGTGGACAGTACTTAATGAAAGTTAAGAAGAGCTCTCTGACCAAATGAAAAGCTTAATTAAATAAAGATGATTGTTATTAATTCAGCTGGACAGGAAGAGTCTGGTTCTGGTTCTCTGCTGGTTTAGTTTAGATCTGCAGGTATGAAGCTGCTCCACAGTTTTCTCAGCAACACGAGCGCCTCAAGTGTTAAAGCTGAAATATGAAGAGAAAGAAACAAACATTGACAGAATTTACCAACAAACTTAAATAAGTAAAGTCAACCTCTCTCCTCTCTTTTACCGATCCAATAAAAAGAACGTACAAACAACACAGACGCCAACAGAACATCAAGAATAACTAACATTTGTCGCAGAGATTCCTCTCTGCAACAGTTCCCAGGACTCTGCAGACCACATCCCAGACCTGCAGAGGTGGCTCACAGAGTGGGGGTCTATGTGTGGGGGGTGTTTCCCACAGTGAACGCTTCACAGCACTCCTATCCGTCAGGTCACTTACTGATCTACCTAAACACTTCAACACTTCCTCTCTCACACTCCGTCCTGACCTTTCCTCTAACTCCCACACCGATCGGCCTCTCTGGCTCTCCATCAGTCACATCAGCACACACAAACACACACACAACATGTGAATAAACTCATCTACAACTCCAAAACCAGAAGATTTATGTTGTGTCCCGACTCCCGGTGCAATGTCAGGAAGCAAATCTTGTAAACACAACAGCACGAGAATTAAAGCTACAGTTAAACGCTTTGTCTGAGCACAAAAGTCCCCTTCAGTCCTGATATCTATTCTGATGATGAAATATGCTGCTAAAATCCTTTCTGACTTAAAATGTTTGGAGTAAGAAGAAGAAACGGATGCAGAATCTGATATCGCTGATTTATTCACATCATGAGACATTTTAGATGTGATAATTAAACAATCTGCAGATTCATTATAAGATGCATGAACAATACACAGGTGCAAATATTTTACAGCAAGAAATTCTAAAAATGTTCAGTGGGTGAGCTGACTGAACAAGTCCAGAGGAAATGTGTGCAGATGAAACCTACTGAGTAAGAGGGAGGAGGGAGAGGGAGAGGAAACAGCAGACCAAAGTTCCTCCTGTCAGTCCATTAAACAGGAGCGTCCTGTTTAATTCCTCCCCCATTTCCCCACTCTTCTCTTCCCGAATTTCTTCCCTAACCTCCCCCAAACACACACACACACACACACACACACACACACACACACACACACACACACAGACTCCTCCACAAATCCTTCACGCCAAACTTACTCAAAATTAAGCATGTGTGAAATTGAGGACTTTCTAATACACATGCCCCCTCTGCTCACCACAAACACACACACACACACACACACACACACACACACACACATACACTCCTGTCCATCCAGGAACAAAAGCAGCAGAGTAACTGTGCGTGCACTCACTCTGGTCATCCTAACGTTGGTTTGTTTGAAGCTCTAAAAACAGAAAAACCTCAGACGCAACTAAAATATTTTTTATTTCATTTTTCAGAACCACAAATGAAACTCTGCATTAAAAACAAACAACAGGTCCTAATTTATAATAAATTACCTCCCAATACTGACATGGAAGCGTTTTTTTTATCCACCATGTTTGTATGTAACATGACTTCAAGTCTTTTAACTCCTCACTGAGTTAAATTTCATTTTTCTCAGATGTTTAAGTTTCATTTCTGGCTACAAGATAAGAGTAGAACAGACAAAAATCTGCTCAAATTCAGGACAGCTTGACTCTACAGACATCAACTTGTGGACAGACGTCAGCTTCCATAAGTCAAGGAACGTACACAAAGAAAAGTCTGCCAGAGTTTGTTCTAACAGTTTATTTCTAACTTGATAACTACACACAGAACAACTCTGAAACTTTAACAGTGATACTAAAGATTTCAGCAGCACGTGGACTGAGATCAGCTCTGACACTTCCACTGCATGAAACTCACAGAGTGTTGTAACATTTGGTCAAATAGGAGTCACATTAAATGTATGATTTTATCTCTTTATCTCTGACTGTTAAAAAAATTCCTTTAAAGGTATAAGGACCAGGTTTAAAAACATAACCCAGCACCCACAGGTGGGTTTTCAAAGTTGTGCTGTGGTGTGCTTCAGATGGCCTGTGTTTCTCATGGCTTCATTCTGTTGATTTATTAACGAAACATCACGGTGTCACGTTTCTATAATCAGATTATTTTAGGTGATATTAGATTAGCTTATACTTGTCATATTCCTCACTTGTTTAACTCCTGCAGCTCGAGCATGTTGCCTTTGAGTGTGCCTGTACAGCCTCATGGTTGATATGAGTATCATTGTTACGGCTAAACTGATAGTTTCTGTCTCCAGCTTATGTCTGCCGCCTTCTACACCTAGCTACATGCCCTCAACCAACACACACACTTTGCTCATACATTCCTGAAATCTGAGGACAGTTGTGGTTGGGGCAGCTGTCATTCAGCGGTATACAGTCAATCATTTATGATTGTTCAGTCTAACCTAACCTCTGTAACTTTTTAAAAGTGCGAGACACCTGGAGATTGGGGCTCATTCTTTTTGGACTAGCGCTATAAACTCTTCATGTGACCAGAATAAAATGCTGAGCTGCAGGAAACAGTTCCTCTTCATGTGATTCTTGGGAGGTGTTTGACCAAAGAATCAGGTAGGTTATTTCAGTAAGGATCTAAACTGTCTAGAAAGAACACAGCAAGTTGTTATCATTGACAGTCACAATTATCTTTGCTTAGAATTGAGATCATGATTCTCTGATGAACTTTAAGTAAACAAAACAAGAACATTCAAATGGTCATTCAAGTAGAGTGAGCAGCAGGAACTTTGCTTAATGTTATTATTGCTGTTGAGCCAAACAACAAAAGTAAAAAGCGTAGATTTTCATCCATTTCACTCTTCTTACTCTTCTTATGTATGGACTTGGGCTATAGCAAAACAGTCAACTCACAATATGATATTAAATATGACAGAGGGCTCACGACACAATATGGCTTTTGTTCACAAAATTTTTGTTCAAAAATCAAATTCAAATGAAAAAAAATCAGCAGCCCATGAAATAAAATGCTCAAGAAATATTCTTGTTTAGAAACGAGATCATGGTCTATTTGAAACTCCAACTCTGAACACATCCTGGTCCAGACTGAGTTAGCTTTGCTAAGTTAGCATGGTTCTGTAGCCAGCTCCGTGATACTGAAAACTCAGATTTGAAAATCACTCTGACTTTTCCCTTTAACATTACCTTATAGTAAAACTCTAAACTCTATTACACTCTATATGTTGTTTACCAATATTTAGGCTGAGCACTGACACTGCTACTCTGTCTTAAAGGACAAATTTTGACAGTATCCATGACCAAAGATAAGGATGTTGTGTTGCTGTTGATGTAGCTTGTTTACTTACTCAGTTACATATTTGAAATGTTCCCACATTGAATCCAAAGAGTAAAGTTCTTATTAGACTTGAAAGAGTTAAAAATGTAGAATAAACCATTGTCTGATAGGGCAAATTTAAGACTTAAAGAAAGACTTAAAGAAAACAAACAGTGAGAAAAAAAAGATGTGTGGGAGTCTACAATCAGAGCGGACAGCTCCTGGTGCTGAAACAAGATTTTCAAAACCAGTGAAACCACCCCAAAACAGGCTTTTAAACACAGTTTGTCTGTTTTTGTTTATGTGAAGAACACTCTGCTCTGTCAAAGGTTGTGTGTGTTCATTAAATGTCAAAAAAGCAACCAGAAATGAAGCTGCAGGTTTATGTCAGGAGTGTGAACCGGCTGCAAACTCTGAATGAGACTTATTTTAGGCTTATTGTTCAGTTTGTAACTTTAAGATTTAAAAAACTGTATCTCAAAGGGTGACACTTTTTCCTCCACTGTCTATTAAAGCTTTTATTCCAGCAGTGTGAGCTGTGCAGGTTATGCAGAAGCTGCAGAATAACACAACCTGCGTGTGTCTGGAGTCACAGTCAGGTGTGAGGCATTAAAACGCTCCTTTCTCTCTTTCCCCATGGAGTGTTTCAGAGTCCACAAATCATGAGAAATCTCTGCTATTGTCTTCCATCACACACATTCACACACACTGAATCACTGACACACACACACACACACACTCTGTGTATGTGATTCGGCTGAGTTGAGAGCAGACATTTGCTCGGTGTGAGGGCCATCGCCGTCGTTTTCCTTTGTTTGCTGCACATGACACACTCCCTCTCCCACTGTGTGGTAATATGGCTATTTTCTCACTCAATTTGCCACTCTCAGCATCCGAGCACATGCAAATATGGAAGATGATACCGATTGGGGAACAGTGCGAGGCTGTAAAATGTGTACCAACTGTTTAAGTCTGGGTTATTGTTGGGCGGGGAGGCTGGCGCTGTTTTGAATTCACGCTTCGCTTTGAGGGGGAAGAGATTGAAACGGTGCCAACAAAGAACAAAGGAGGAAGATGATTGTTTGAATTCTAACCTGGAACATTTATTCTCTCCTTTTTAACATCTGAAGAATTAAAGCTGTAAATATCTCAAACTTTAAGACTGAGAGTCTGACAGGTGTCCACGTTATGACTGGATGTAAAGGTAAGAAGTGGAAAGCCCAGCACATCTAAACAGAAATACACATGCAGTGTCTACATAACACTAAACAATGCACACACACACACACACTGAGTATCAGGAGATCTGACAAGAAGTCCTGCTGGAGGATGGCTGGAGCTTTGACCTTCGACCCCTGGATACTTAATCTGTCCGCTGTGGACTTGGCTAGCAGGAGGGGAGCTTGGACTGGGTTTTATCGCTGTCTCAGGCCACCTTAAAACCTCCTGTAGATGTCAAAAACACACCATGATACGTCTGGCTTCCAGATTTTTAGAATCTCCTTTCAGTGTATCAATGAAAATATTGTTTGTCAGTGTTATGATCCTCTAAAGCGTTTGCAGGAACATTAAGAAAGAGAATCTCAAATCTGGGTCCTATTCTGATATGTTTGTGCATGTCTTAGTGCAAGATTAATAAAGGGAGACACATGTGAGTGGTGATGTTAGATTCCTAAAAGTATGAATGATGCCTCTAGTGTCCAGTGCAAGGAAGTCATTTATTTATAGATGGAAATAAACCTGACAGAAACAAACATTAGCCATGGAGGAGAGGCATAAATCTGACTGTATTTCTTTTTAAACTCATGAAGATAATCTGACCATTTATTGTTTAACCATATTCCATTTTTTAGATTCACAATGTGTTCAAACTGAATAAAGAAGTTCTCGTCAATCAAAATCAAGCAGCTGAATTCAAGGAAATAGTTAGCTACAAGGCCTCTCCAAAGTCAGTTTTTTGAACGTTCAAAATGAAAGACCCCTGGTGTAAAAGCCGACTCCTCCTGTGAACCTTTGCAAGTAGAAAGCAGACGTAATATCCACCAGACTTCATTGACAAAAGCAGAAATTTCACCATGAAGAAAAAATAATAATTCCAATACCATTGGATCTTTTTGTATAACATCAAACTAAAACATCAGAGTCACACATTTCAGAAAATAAAACCAAACTTTTGCACCAAGAGGTAGATCAGCAGCTCTGCAAAGTAAAACAGCTGTTTTTGTCAATGAAGTCTGGAGGACGGAACAGACTGATGTGACAGATGTTTGTAATAATAATTAGAAAAAAAAAGATCTTGTCATAAAAAAAAGTTTATCTCTGCAGGGATCCTCTTTGAAACATTCTCAGAAACTTCACTTCTTAACCTGTTGATGGAAATAAAGATGCTCCACGTCCACTTTATTTAAGTCTGGTAAGCTGCACGATGCTCTTCAGATCTGTCCTTTCAAAATAAAATAAAGGCTAACATAGCCTAAAATAACAACGTTTTTACTCCACCGTCATGTATCCTAACCTGATCTCAGAGCATTTTGTTGCAGCTGTCACAGACTTCACAGTGTTTTAAGCAACACTTCAAGCATTTAAAGTCTGAAACACTTCATGGATAACATGTATAAAACATTTAGAAACAGCATGCAGCTCGGTCTTTCTGAGAGGACTTAAAGATAAAATCATCTTGAAAACAAAACTGTGATACTTAAAAAGGTCAAATATTCTCTGCACTGCTGCCTGATGTACCATTAATATTATATGACCATCACCAGCAGACTCCAACATACACACACTCACACACCCCTACGCCCTCTCCACACCGCCCTCTACTGCTCAGGTACACCCTCCTGACTCCATCCCCCTCAGTTGCTAGGCAACATGTTCCTTGTGCGGACACCCACCTGCCTTCAGGCTTCAGCGCTCTAAATTTGGTCTTAATTGCAAATTGAGTGGGAGAACAGGCCGACGCCGGCTGAATGAGAAGCAGGCAGCCGAGGCTCGGGCTGTGTCCACTGAGGAGACTCAGATGGAGAGGAGAGAGAGGAACGAGTTCAGAGGGGAGTTCACACAGGTGGAGGGGAGACCAGGGTGGAGGTACAGAAACACGAGGGAAAGTTTGAACACTCAAGAGGACAAATCTGTTTCAAGAGAAGTGTCAGACACTTTGAGACTGATCAACATCCAGTGAGTTGATTCTTCTCTGATGGAAAGAGGAAACACATTAAGAAACGTAAAACAAGGAGTCCAAGAGAGGATCTGTCCTCATACTTGGATAAAATAATCAGTTTGTTTCAAGGAAAAACCCAAAAGGAGTTCAATTAGTAGAGAAGTGCTGGAATATAAATCTGCTCAATCTATAAATCTGTTTCCTAAATGAGAGCGATCAGACTGAAGTATGTCGGATAAACAAAGGAACAGCGTTTGGCTGAAAGATGATCCGTAAAAGTTGGTTAGATGTCTTTCAGATCTTAATTAAAGTAATTTTGTTGATTTTTTTTTTCCTCTTTGTTAAAACTCTAAAATTGCATTTCATGAAGAGAATTCAAGCGGACATTCAGGAACAGAAACACAAAATGCACGCAGGTGAAATTTTGTGATTTCATGATGACAGGAAGTCAGAAATATACCCAGAAATCCGGGCGTTAGCTGACAGGATTATGAACAAATCAGACTCTGAATAAACTGACAAGAGAGATGCTGAGTTTTCAGAGACTCCAACAGTTTAAAGGTGGATCCAATGTGTTCACAAGTTGTTCCATTTACCAAGATCAGAACAAGAGTTTTGAAATGACTTCTTTAGATGAGCTGAACATTTTCTGGATTTTTTACTAAGAAGAGTTTTTATTCTTTCTGCACTGCTCAGATTTATACAGCCCACCCTGAAGAGGTCTATGGGGGACTCAGCAAACCACAACATGACCCAATAAAAATACAAAGCAACATGTTCAACGCTTAAACCACAACAAATAATTTAACAGACTAATGTCAATTTAGGCTAAATTAACAGCACAAGTACAACATAACAGCAGCACAAAATCTGTTGCATGGGATGCAGCACATGATATTAAATATTTCAGGTAGTGAATAATTTCTTCATCTGAAAAGTTGCTGCATGGGGCTGAAAAGTAAATATCCAGTGTGCGCAATTTTCAAAATGTCCCTTTAAGAGACTTCGGGGGCCAATTTGATTTATGATTTGGTATTACCATATTTTCTCTTGTGTGTTTGATTTATTCTTGTCTTCTTCTGCTTTTTGCACTTAAATAAGAAAACTTGTAATAGTATCTGATGGACATGTTCTGTTTTATATATTTTTAACTGACTTTTTCTGCAGGAAATTCACAAAAAATTCATCTCCAGAACGCTTCAAACAAACGACTTTACCAAGTAAAAAATTTCATGGAAAGTTTGAAAAACAAACAGATAAAAAAGAGAGAGAAAAAGCTGCACTCAAATTTAGTCTCAATTTAATTTAATTTTGCATGAACTTATCTCTTAATACATCTTTGTTTTAATGCTGCAATTACTCCCAGCGTTTCTGTATTTCAAGCATAACTGATTGAAACAGCAGCATGTCGTCTGCATGTGTGGCCACACGCAGTCATTACTCCAGTCGTTTTAAAATCTCTTTTAATATCACACATCTGACAGACATAAACCAGAATATGTTCAGATAAATGTGCGATTACTTCAGATTCCAGCTGATTTTAGCAATCAAACATGAACTTAATAACAAATCACTCTTTATTCTGATAGTTTTGTGCTTCATCATGAGCTGAACTCCTCTGAGATGTTACCCAGAAAAGTTTAGGCGGTTTTTGAAGAGTCCTCCTGCAGAAATATTACAGAGAAACATTGACAGGCCGAAAACTCTTAAGAGAGCACATATCGAAGAAGGGCCCTGTTCGCTCAATTCAATTACCACAGCCCTATACACAATCCACAGGAGACAACAGAGCACCGGATGCTCATTTCAACTCCTCTTTCCCCAAATCCCCACAGAAATCTCCTTCGGTCGGACAATGCACTTTTTCCCATTTGAAAAAAAAGAAAGAAAATCAATATCTGGTTTCAATACATGTGGAAGCCGATCAATAGCAGACCTGGCTCTCTTTCTCTGCGCCGCGCTCTTCCTCCAGTTTTCCCTCCATCTCTGGCAAACGGTAAATAGAAACAATGCTGTATGGTTATTGGGAGGTCAGGGTGCAGCCGGAGGAGAGAATAAGGCTGCTGATGAGAGTGCTTGAGCTGGAATCACACAGGCATCGATGGCGTTAACCCCTCTGTGGAGCGGCGCGGACAAAAGAGCTCTCTCTCTCTCACACACACACATACACACACACACACACACACACACACACACACACACACACACACACACACTCACAAACGGAGGGGACACATAAGTGTCTGCATCAGGGAGAAAATCACATGTTTAGACCTCTGCGTGATTTGGGTGTTTTGTGTTTGATGAAGATTTTATTTAAACGGAGGAGTGAAGGAGTCCTGCAGCGGCCACGTTGCTTACGAAACTCTGAAATAATCAGAACGATTACAGAAAGAGAGGAACGAACATGGGGAGTAACATTTAGAGGAGAAAATGTAACATGATTTACGCTGATATGGTCTTAAACAAATGCAGCAAGATAGAAATGTTAGCTGAGTTGTTAGCATGCAGGCTAAAGCTCAGCTAACCAACATTTGTTCCGTATGAAGCTGTGCAACACCACCAACAATTTTATACATGGTAGGATTTAAATGATATTGATAAACTTTTACCTCAGGTGGCTACCATAAACTGATGATTTTTGAAACATTTGAATCTTTTGTGCTAATTTTCATCCCTAAACTGTGGTTCAGTTCCAAAAGAACAACTTAGCCACCACAAATTGAAATAAATGTACTTTGTATTTTAGTTTTCTATTACAAATTATGTTAAATAGTAATTAATTAGAAACACTGTGTGAAATGGAAAGAGTAAAGTCATGATAGGAGCCAGGGTTTGGAGTCTGCAATAAGCCGCTCATGAGCTATGACAAGAGATGAGAAAAGATATGAGCTTCCAAAATAAGACAGAACTTTGCTTCATTTATTTAGGTTTTTTGTTTTGTTTTTTTGTTGTTTTTGTTTTTTTTTTTTTTCAAAAAATCAAGAAAAAAAAAATTAAACCAACAACACATACTGTATAAGGTGTGTGTGGTTTGCATCAGTCATGTGCATGTACTGTATGAAGTAAGAGGTGCTGAAGAAAGCAATTGCACAAGAGAGAGAGAGAGAGAGAGAGAGAGAGAGAGAGAGAGAGAGAGAGAGAGAGAGAGAGAGAGATGGAGGTTGCAAAGATGTAGTTTTTCTATCCTGAGTGAAGAAATGGACTCAGATCTTGCAGAATGTGAGAATCAGCTTTCCTGACACCTTTAAGAGACCGTGCACAATATGCACGTCTGCACACTACATGTACCAAAAGCAGTAGCACCACAACACCAAGGCCTCATTTAAATTAGGTTAATGCCGTTAATGCAGCGTGAACGTGATCGCTGAGCTCAGAAAGCTTGTTGTTGCAGTAATTGTTAAATATGCTTTATCTGCACTGCAAAAATAAAAAAAAAATCTAAGAAAGATTTTGTCTTATTTTTTAGTAAAATGGTCTTATTCAATGAGGAGAAAGTGGGGTAAGAAAAATTGACTTGTGAAGTTTCTTTTGATTTCAAGAAACTTACAAAGTTTTTTTTTTTTTTTTTTTACCCCACTGGCGTATATTAATATATATACTTACAAACAATTGAAGTGTCATTTTTGTCTTTGAATATCTTGAAATAAGACATTTTTTTCTAGTGAAGTCTACTTGTCAGGTGGATGTGGCTCAGATTATGTTTACTAAGACTTAAAATGAACAATAAGACTCAAACACTGGTTTAGATTTCAGATTTTGCAGCACAAGAGTCCAGCTGTGCTCCCACAACGCTGCCAATGTGCGAAGGCGAGTGCAAGAAAATTCCCGGATTTGAACATACTGAAATTCGAAAATCCCAAAAAATGTAACGAGTTCATCTGGCTTATGTTTTTGATTCAGTTCAGTTCATTCAACTGCAGAATGTACAGTCAGTGCAGTGAAATGCATACTGTACTTAGATCCATGCATCCTCCAAACCAAGGGTAAAAGAGGATTAAATGAATAAGAATTACAGATTGGAAAGAGAGAGGTTTGTGATGTGCAGACCTCAATCAGAGCCATCTTTGATCCTCTTTGGACGATTTATAATAGTTTGTAGCATCTCTTCAGGTTTGTTAATTTCATCTTGATGACATAATTAAAAAATCTGCATCTTTCTGTCTTGGTTTATCTAATAACTGTCCATTAATCCTCACATATGCATGTTTCAGTCAGTGAGACAGCAGCTCCTCTGCGGCTCTCAGACGGATGTAAAACCTGAGTGCCATGCAGCGAGCAGACAACAGGCTCAGTCAGGCTGTGCTCAGTGCTCTTCAGAGAGCTGCAGGATGGGTGCCAGCCAGCCCGGGCATCATGTGGTCCCCCTCTCAGCCCGACAAGGACCCCTCTTATCCTGCCTGTCGTGGCAGCGAAACAAGGGCGGGGGGGCACAGTGGGGGCCCTGGGAAGATCTATGGGGCCCTATGGTGCTGTTGTCTCACGAAAAAGGAATTACAAACAAATTGCTGAGGGCCAGCACATAATTTCAAGACTCGTGGCAAGTTTATGACTTGCTAATGTTCCTAATTACATGGCCGTGAAAGACTTAATTAATTGAGGGGTGCACGGGGTACGCAGCAAGGGTGGGGGATGTTGGGAGAAGGGTGCAGAGGAAAGTAAGAAGTGGAGGAAAAACAACAAGGCCCCAAAGTAAGAGAAAGAAAATCAGGGAGTGATGAGAAAGAAAGTGGTTGCCTGTGTTTGTTATCATGGTTCCAGTGCATTGGTTTTTACTGCCTGAGGAGAATTTAGTGGCTCTCACTATTGCGTGCAAAAGAAAATGTGAGTCTCCGGGAAACGCGACCATTACGATCAACCCCTTGCTGATACCTAATATGCCCCGCGTTCCCCCCATGACTTTGCCAAAGTGTCTGTAATCATATTATTGTAAATGTTGGCGCAGTTAATTGCATGGAGAGGAAAATGGGCTACGCTTGGCAGGTTATGGGGAATTTTTTGAAAGTTTGTTTGCCCTCTGGAGTATTGGAGGCACTAATAATGGTGGATTGGAGGCGAGAGCGCGAGAGAGAGGAAGATGGAGAGGGGAAGGAAGCAGGAGGAGGGCGACACTTAACCGGGAGTGTTTCTTTTCTCACCGCAGAGGCTGATATGATTTCAACAAATAAAAAGAAGACAGAGCTGCTGATGTGGGGACCGGTTGGGACTCTTCTGTCTTTATTTGCAGCTATCAGCGATTGATGGACGGGGATGTGTACAATGTGAACACGTTAGTCGTCAATTATAAGAATTACAAGATTTTTAATCTGTTCAAAGTGGAAAATAACATGAAAGTGGTGCACAGTCATTAGAGCCAAACCCAACAAAAGAGTAGCAAGATAAAAGGCTGAAAATATCAAAATATTAGATGTTGAAATCAGTGTTCAATTTTCGGAGTCTGTTTCTTCATTGCGTGAAGTAAAGTTGGATAAAGTGCAGATTAAAAAACTGATATAAATTCTAATAAAGAGAAAATGTTCTGCAGTTATCAGGATATCACACTGCTTTTTTTTTTTTTTTTTTTGCAACTGTTGGACAGGAAGTGACACAGTGTGAGAGTTATTAAGTCCATCCTCGTCTTGAGAAAGTTAACCTAGTGTTGATTTTTGAGGAGTGTGTCAAGCTCTTAAAGATGCTTGTGAGACATGGTGCATGTGGGCAACAATCTCTGAGAATCATCTGGTTTCTCCAAACGACTCGTCTGACCTTGTCCAGCAGCTTCAGTGTAACAAAAGAAAACCCGCTTTCAGTCTGTCTGGCATTAAGAACTGATATTCCAGGATTTTTGCAGGAAACAACAACACCAGGGAGACATTTGGGACCAGTTTTTGCAAGAAGGTTCCTGGTTTGCATCCTCTTTCCCACACGCATTAGTTCTCGGGTCTTTGGTTCTCTTCCATCATTTAAAAACATGCTTTTTAGGATTATAGTCTGTCTACATAGACGTCGTCTCTGTTCTGAGTTTTGAAGCCCGTCATCATTGAAAACCATGGTGGAAATACTAAACTCAACCTAGCTTCTGTCGAGGTAGTGTGAGTCTCTCTGCTAACAGCTACAGGATGCCCACCTGCCAGGCAGGTGAGCTGTGCTTCTTATTGGGCAAACTCCTGATCTTAAAACTGTTGAGTTATAATAAAAAAAGTCACTCCTGATGAAGAAATGAACTGTTCAGACTAAATTCTTGTTTTGAACCAGGCTGTAAACACATTTATTTCTGCTGTAAAGATTGTCTCTTTGAATGGGTGTGTAAGTGGTCTGCTTTTTCTGCAGACAGCCTCAAGTGGACACTCCAGGAACTGCAGCTTTCCTGCTTTTCAGCTTGGTTTTTCATGTCTGGGGTTTTGCTGCTCTGTCACAATCATTGGTGACTCCAAACCGCGATGTGAATGTTTTTTTGTTTCTTTAATGGGAAAAAAGGTGCAGAGATAATGGATGGATGAAGGATCCAGCTCCATAAGTTCTCACCTGAGACATCTGAATCCTTATCACAGCTCGTGTTTTAATTTTTACAGCAGAACTGAATATGTTTGCAGCCCAGGATGAAGAAAAGGTTCTGTTCTCTAAATCTCGTCTTTTAAATCCTCTTTTTACATGATCGGATGTTATTAAGGGAGTGTCTGAGTTGACTGACAGGTGGACATGTTGGAGCTGTCTGCCACATGGTTAAGATGTGACCCTGATTACACCTCTTTGCCAGTTTTTGGATGAGGTGAAAGCTGGATGTAGTCAGCATTTCTAAAATGTCCCCGCTGGAGGGAGATCAGCACCAATGAGTGCATCTCTGGGCTGATGACTGGATCGTCTTTACACAGAAAACATTTTTATAAAAAACAGCTAAACATCATGTATTTTCCTTGGTACAGTTCCTACACATGATAGCATGATCCAAACATTTGTATCACACATTTCATTAAACTGACACGTGATAGTTAATAGTCTACATGTGCACACACTCCTTCATACACACACGTCCTCGCTCGCTCTCCGTCCTGAGAAAGCGGGCAAGCCCAGCAGCTCAGAGGCAGGCCCGACCACTCTGGGCTCACCCTGGGAACATTAGTCATTTTCCAGCTCATTGCTGAGGCTCATTTAGCAAAGCCTCGTCCCGACCGTCATCAATATCTCTCCTAAAGAGGCCTACGAGCTGGGAAGGACCAGGCTGCCCTAACCTGCTGTGGGTCACGCTTCACCATGCTGCGTCGGATAGTGCCAGGGACTAATGAGAAACGACAAGAGCCCATTCAGACTCCTGCTCTCATCTGTTTGGACCTGTTGCAGCGTTTTTTCTTTACATGGATGGTCCTGTTCTGACGAGAGAGAAGCTGCAGGGATTGCTTTTGCAGATGATGGATAATGACTGCTCTCCGAGTCAAAACTAGGACAAAGGATTCATGAAAATGAAACCTTGTTTGACCTTTTACCAGGACTTTGAGTAAGGACACGTTGGGCAATATCATAACCTTGAAACATCAGAAAGTCATATTTAGTTTGGACCAAGGAGCCCAAAATTAGCTCAAGTGATTTCTTATAATGAAATAATACTGGGATTCTGAATTTAAAAAGCTTGGAAATGTGTAAGTTGGATATTTTTGAGTCTTATTTTCTTGATAGAAGTTGCTTCAAGCCATCAGTATGAAACGCAGCACTCCGCAGCTGTGCCTTCCTCTCTGTTTTGTCGAATTCAACCTGTTTCATTATCTCCTGATATCTGTGCTAATCACCAGGAGCAGCCACACATGTTGTAAAAGCCTCACAGCCAGACTGATGCTGCTCAGGATTCATTTTTAATCCGTGCTTATTTATTGCAGATATTCACTGGAGAGAGAAGCGAGATAAAAGAAAGGCAGAGCAAATGAGAAGGAAAGAGGAGGAGGAGTGATTAGTCCACTGCCGAAGCTCTCGAGTGAGAGCGAAGAGATGCCCGAACGGTCCTACTGAACAAAGCTTCAGAAACGCTGAAACATCTCTCATGTTTGTCTTATTTCCTCATCAAATGTCTCCATGTTAGCCTGTTTAAGAGCTAAAAACAGACACATCCGCACTTTTCATTAACTGGTAGAGTTTGACTCTCGTGGAGAGGGTGACGCTGGGTAAAAATGTCCATAAGGTGGACAACAGGAAGGCAAAGGGCAGAATGCTGCTGTGATAAAATGCTGACTTCAGCAGCGTTTGATTGGCAGCTTCACCTCTGACTAAGCTCTGATGTGAAGGTTAATAAGGGTATTATAACAGAGGAGCTGCAGATACATGATGTTTTTAGGAGTACTGAGTGTTTTCTCATTCAGCTTTCATACAAAAAAACAAAGAAAAAGACGAGAGTTTCTGCAGGACATTATTTCATAAAGAGATTATGAAAGCAGCATTTTAACCAGACTTTAGTCTGCATGTTACACACCATAACGATGTTACCACGACAAAACTCTAACTCAATATTGTCAAAACTGCAAGAGGTTTCAGTGCTTTTGCTGCAAATGTTGCAACACGTGTTTCCTGCACATGAGACCCAAGGGTGCAAAAAGTAAATAATACTAAAACAAATGAGTCCTACCTCCACCTTAACGACTTAAAGCTCCTCTGAGGAGTTTTTGGTTGGTCATGAAACAGACTGAAAGTTAATGCCATGCCTTTCTATGACCTACCAAAGTAAACTAGACCATCAACAACAAAGTTCAATATTTGTATTTTTAAAAGCAGGGTATGGTGTCAGAAAAAGTGAGCTACAGCATAGAACAGCTTCATTTACACTTTCTTCTTCTTCTACATTTTTGTTCGATCACGTTTGGTCACACGAGATTTCTGTCTTGGAGGATGAGATTCGAGATGGGTGGTGGGACAGAATCGTTATGAGTGTGGTGAGCTGTGTTGAGATTATCAGAGCACACCACATACAATACGATCACAACAGTTCAATGCCTGATTTTTTTTATCTTCATGTGTGGGCTCTCTAACAGATAAAACATCTCTTCACATTTAGAAAATCCTTACGTGTGGACCCCGCTTCAGCTGCCACCAGCTTACCATGGGTTTCTTTCGCTCAATAAGATGTTAAATTGCAGCAGTCTTTCCTTTTCACTCATCATCTGGGTCCTTCCCCTGCTCCTGAACTAACTTTATTTTAATATTTGGGGGGTGCTTTCTTACAATCACCATCCAAAGGTCAAAGGTCACCAGCCTGTGCTCTGTGAATGCTGCTGATTATTTGTTGGGGTTGTGTAAGTTTTGCAGCAGAGATTACACAGTGTGATTGTGCAGCAACATAAATGTGCAGATTGTTGTGTTCCTGATGGCTGCTGAGTGCCTCTAGCTGCAAAAGCTTGGAAATGAAGTGGAAAATGCATATGATTAGGGAAATGCAATCTCCTTAGAACCTGTGTGTGAACGTACAAGTGTGTGTGTGAGAGAGAGAGAGAAGCAGATAGAGATAGAGAGAGCGACACACTCTAAACACACGATTACATCTGCATTTTCACATCCAACATTTGTTTTCATTAAACTGCCATTCTGGCGTATTTGCTTTCCCATTCCTACATTTCACAGTATTTGCATCAAATTATGTGCTAAATGATGCACAAACATTTTACTAGACTTAACTTATGTAGAGAAGCAGCACGTTCACCACTCACAGCTGCTTCAGGCCGCTAACATACGATCACAGCGGCTCCCACAGTCTGATCCAAAGGTTTTCAGTCTACGAGCTTTGAACGTTTACTATTTTAACCGCAACCTAAAGCTTCAGATTCATGTTTGATGCTCTCTGAAAAGAAGCCGTAGCATTGTACTCAACTCCCTCTTGCATAGATTTAATTTCCATCGTCCTCTCCTGAGCAGGAGTGAGCACACTTTAAAGTACTGCCCATGTCCCTATTTGCTTGTTTTGCTGGAAAACAAGTTAAAATTCCTGCTATTTGATGAAAAAAAAACACTAACAATGTGCTTGGACTCAGAAACATGATTGGACTTGTGCAACGAATAAACAAAATGTCTCATCCCAAAGGCAATTTTGCACACAGGCAATTTTCTGTGCTTGCAGGCGACCTGCACACATCTGTTTGTCTATTATGGCGGTGAATGGAGGAGGGTGGAGGGGGGCTGGCCCTGGTATTTTTTTGATCATATCAACAACAACTGGGACACGGGGCATCCATCATGACCTGAACCACCTCTCCCGCTTGCATGTACTTGAACAGGCCCCACAAGTGGTAGCAATTTTCCATTTTCATTTGTTGACCACTTGACCATGTGCTTTCACCGGCTCCAGCGGATGAGCTCTCATTCATGAGCGACTTCTGGTCCGTGCACACCTGCAAGCTCTGCTCTGATGCTCCGGCTACTGACAACAGAGAGCCAGCGGCGTCTCGCACACCGCCTCGGAAATGAACAACAACACAGAGGTCTGCAGAGGAGAGAGGAGGAGAAAATGGGGAAAGTTTGGCAATGTAGTTTTTAGCCTTTTTAAATTGTTCACTGGAAATACCGCTGCAAAAAATATACATGGCATTTTGGGTTACCTCTTTCAAACTCTGCATTTCTTACAGCTATAACATTAATAGTGTGTTGGTGCAGTCCAGTGATGCACTTTCAATGAATGTTGCACATACTACAGAAAGGACACTTGAAGTGACGGATTTATTGGAACAAAGCTGAGTGCTGAACTTGTGTCGAATGCATGAGGTTTCATTCATGTTTACATACAGCTCTAAATGGATTCTTTAAGGCTTTATGGTGTGAGTGCATTCCTGCACAGTGAGGCATGAAGATGTGTGCTCAGTTTAAACATTAGTGTTTGGAGTTAGATATATGCCAGCAGGCTCTTCAATTGTGTTTTACCAGTGCATACAAAAGCTTTCTCAGGCCAGCCGCACACTCACCGACTTTTAGATCCAAACTGGTTTCCAAATAGTTAATAAACACATAGAAAGATATTTCTGACAGGGGCCGCTCTATTCTGGAAGGCCTGTTAGTCACAAATCAAAAAGCCTGTTATTCAAAAATCAGAAAGCCTGTTAGTCAGAAATCTGAAGGCCTGTTAGTCAGAAGGCTTTTTCGTTAGAAAATTAGTTTCTCTACAGAACTAAGCATTTTGTACATCTGTGTAACTCAACTCAGTCCTTTGGTTTCAAATAAAAGAAAATGTTTCAGAAACACAAAGATAGAAGTGTGTCTGTATTTGGATGTTGTTTTGACTGTGATTAAATCTTGATGAAGAATCTTATAGTTTTTGAAGTCGTATTTTAACTTTTCTAACATTGGATCCAGTTAAATGCTGCCCAAACAAAAAGTTTCCTCTGCTCAGATTCAGTGAAAGCAGCCTTCCAAGTATGAACAGCGGTCTCGGTTTTGTTTTGTTGTAATAAAGTTGCACAAACATGGAGGTATGATGCCAAGAACAGCTTTGAACATTAGTGTGCACTTCTGCGTGAGTTGGTGGATTCCTTCTGGGCCCCGCGTGTACGACAGCATCCTTCTCACTCCTCTTTCTCTACATGTTGGCCCCGCTCCCTGGAACCACTTGCTGCTCTCCCTCTGGCCTCCTCCTCCTCCTCCTCTCCTTCTTCCTCTTGTTTTCCCTCCATTCATCCAGCGTTTCCCCCTCTCCAGCGGCTCAGACAATGGGACCCCGGCTGCAGCCAGCCGCGGGGCCCCTCGAGCCGGCTGAGTCTTTTCACAGCGAAGCCCAAGGGCTCTGGGGTAAATCCTACAACTTGGCATGTTAGTGTGCCAGCGAAGGGGATGCCAATGTCCGCCAGCATTGCTGCACTCTTCATTTGCAGCCTCCTCTCTTTGTGTTACAGTGTCTGTCTCTATGACTGCGTGTTTCTATCCCGGCTTTGTCTCTCACATTTCTTGGCTTTCCCATCCTCTTTGGTTTCTCTTTGTCTCTGTATTGGCACAGAGCAGAGAGCTGAATGTCTCGTCTTTACCAGGTGTCCCACGTCGATTTTAAGGCAGGCTGCATCCCCAAAATCTTTCATTTTAAAAGGTTAAAAGTAAAAAGTGAAAACATCATCACATGCTGTAATAGTTCCATATCTGGATCTTCTTGATCCTGCTTTGACCCTTAAAAATGAACATCAACCTGAAAATTCTGCTCAGTTAATTATGAGACTGCAGCTTGAACTGATTCCTTTGGTAGTCCAGCTCTCTCTTTCTCACATGTACACACACACACACAAACACACACATGGCACTGCCCTTTGCGTTATCAGAGAGTCAGAGAGCCGCTGAAGGAGAGGAGGGGGCACGTGCCGCCTGCAGGACAGCTACATAAAGGCCATTGGCATAAAGAGTGATGGACTGGCCCGTCTTTTTCCAGCTCCTCGGCCTTCATTTGCTCCCTCTGACCCCCACCCTCGCCCACCCTGCTGATCGTCCCCCCTCCCCTTTCATTTACTCCTTTATGGAATCATTTGCATATGGCATTGGCTGCTCTGTTTTTTATTGAGGTCATTTTTATCTCTGCGGCGTGGCAGCCCAGACAACAATAAATCCAGTTTACTCCTGGACACGGATGACCTTTTTTTCTCTCTAATCAAGCCGTTACAGGTTGAGTCCATATTCAGAGACCGCTCCTTTCTGCTGCTCTGATTGTTTGTGGCTATCAGCTGAATGAAGGAGGCTGGATGTGTGTGTGTGTGTGTCAGCTCTGAAAGAATACCAATACACTCTGTTTACTCTGTCCACAGGTGGAGTGCAGGACACACACAGACACCTGATGCATGCTGTCAAAGGAAACAACCGTGTGTGTGTGTGTGTGTGTGTGTGTGTGTGTGTGTGTGTGTGTGTGTGTGTGTGTGTGTGTGTGTGTGTGTGTTGTTACGCAGAAGACAGCTCTATGAGATACAGCTCTGAGTTATACAGTCAAAATGAACCGAACTGTTGTGTAGTTGTAGTTGTCGCGACATTATCTTTTAGCATCTTTTAATGCTCTCATTTTTCAAATTCTATGAAAAGGAAAAGAAAGTCACTTGACCTCAGTCACCAGGGTAACGACAGTAAACAACAGGTATGAGTGTAATGGTGGTTCCAGTTACATTGGAACTGGGAAAAGGGAAGTGGGGATGAATTCATCACTGAGTTGGCAGCATGTTAGTAACACAAGTTGGAAAACAAGATGGCAGCTTCCACGAAAGTTGTTCCTGCACTAATCTAATCTTAAAAAATATCCAGAGGTCATCCGCAGTTTCACCATACACTTCTTTTATCCCTTCTCTCAGTCACTGAAAAAAACCTTAAAAAAGCATGTCTGGCTCTGATCTACCAGGCTATTGTTGTTAGTAGGTATTAGCCATTGTTAGCCATTGTTAGTATGCCCTGCATTGTAGTTCCCACATGACAATAACACTCTAACTGCATTTCCTGATATAAACCAAGAACATCACTACTCATATAGCCGACATAGTATGACAAAAAAATAGAAGTGTTACAACAAACAGAATATTACCAGTGCTCACTTACTGTTTACACTGCTGGCAGCCATCTTTGATTGTCTACTCAGTGGTGTTGAGTCCCCAGTAGGAAATTCCAACCTCACAGGGCGTTCTATTTAAAAATTTCCACTCAGAAATCAGAAATCCCCACTTCCGAGTACAACTGGAACGAACCATTATTCCTTCTGATTGGTCATTACATTTCAACACTTCCTGTTAGTGGTGTGATATTAGGATGTAGTCCTGAACTCAGACTCTGGAGGACTAATGGCTGAAATACATCAGATGTGACAAATACCAGTCCGTCTCCGCTCCATCACGGCACCGGATCAGATAGGTTTCCATTCAAATCAAAGTGTCAACTCACACTGGATCCGTCCCATTGCGGTCCAGCTGCGCAGCTGGTCCAGCAGGTCACAGGTCACACAGCCGTCCTATTTTTGCTGGATGCTGGAGCTGTGACACGTCAATTTTAAAGTAGAGAAGTTTGAGCAGAACAGGAAGTAGTGCACTGAAACTATCTAAAAAGAGTCTGAGACTTTCAAAATAAAAAAAAAGTGTCAAAACCAGATCATGTTTAGCTTTACCAATGCAAGAAAACATCACGATGAGCGAGGACACACCAGGAGTCAAAAGGTTTGAGGTTTTACAGCCCAACATGAAAGAACAGAGGCTTATTAATGGTGGGGAAGCATGGGAATTCCTCGGTCTGTGACTCCAGCCGTCTGTTAGTCCTGGGGTTTGCTGGACTGAACATGCAGCCAGTTTGAGTTGATAAACGCAGTCAACACGCAAATGAGCGGAGCAGGACTGCAGGCGCATCTGGTGTGGTAGAAATTCACTTAATGTGACGTCAGTCTTTGCAGCCTGTCTTTAAAGAAACATTAAAACAAGGAAAGGAAACCAAAATAGAAGAAAAGATGAAAACGTCTCCAACAGAAAAATCTACAGATCAGTGAACAGTGTGGGGTATGCCAATGAAACAGAAACGGAAATGTCTAGAAACAGTCTGTTTCTCCTCTGATCATTCACAGAAAAGGTTTTGATTTTGGAAGACTTGCATGTTTTGGGGTTTAACCTTCAGTTTTATTCAGTCTGAACTACTAAACTCTTCATCATCAGCTCCATTCTCCACTATCATCTCCAGATCGAGTTTAAAGACTTCACACCTCACTATTTGGCTCTTTGGCGTCTACACATGCACTTTTCTGTGATTCTATCAGCTCTGCAGTCTGCACCTGCAGTCCCCCTCCCTCCATCACCACCTCCCTTAGCTCTGTGACCTGATCTGAGACAGCTGCTGTGGAGGATTAAGTCTGCTTTTTAAACAAACACAGCTCCGCCGCGCTTTGCAGGGGCCAGGGGCAGGGGTCCAGCTCCAGGGCCCGCTGAGAGTGAGCCATCCCTGGGGAGAGGTAGGGAGAAGGGCCCCTGTGTAATCTGATGAGCCCCCTGAAGCTCTTCATCAGAGCTGTTTTGACTTCTTGTCCATATGAATCCCACATAAAGAGGACGGTACAGTTTATCGGCTGAGAGCTGCAGTGAGGCAGTAATTTTGACTGCTGATGGCCTTTCAGCCTCTGACAAGAAAAGGAGTGATCACAGCTCCATCTCAGATAAAGGTAAAGTGTCTTCCTCCTCTACCTTTAGCTACCTTTGTCATCCTCTTCCTCCGAGCATTCGTCACTTCAGACAGGGGTCATCTCTGCAGATTAACTCAGAAAACCAGCTCCGAGCGCTGCAGGGAACATCTATCACTCGCTGATGCAATCATGCTAAATGTGTCTATTTGCATCCTCTCTTCATTTTTTTTTCTCCCAAAGAAGGACGGCAGGGGGAAGAAGGGAAGAAGGGGGGTATCCATCTCTCTTGTAGTTGACAGTCCCCATTAAAACGCCAAGCGTGCTGAGGAGTGAGCCAGCGAGACGGCCGCAACTTGTTTCTCACACTGTTGTGACAGCGAATGCAAATAGCCCGACTTTCCCCCCGGAGAGAGACGGAGAGTGGCAGGCAGGGGGAACGCAGAAAAGGAGGAGTGTTTAAAAAAAAAAAAAAAAAAAAAAAAAAAGGAGATGAGTAGGAGTGCTCGTGGCGAAGCAAAATGAAGGAAAAAAAATCCTCCCTCCCTCCTTTGGTCTCTTTTAATGACTTCTCTTCTCCCAGCCCTGCCATCAAAATATTATATCAATAATTGCTGGCGAAAAATTAAACAAGTAAAACAATGAGACGGCCCGGGGGCTGCCTTCCCCCTCCAAATTAGTCTGTGCATTTTAGAAGAAGGTCACTTCCTCCTCCTCTCCCCCTCGCGGCCCCCTCCCCCCCGCTCCATCGGATCAGTGACACATTCTTCGGCGTGATGGCGCTGACCTGAGTTTGAATTTAGAGTGTTCATTAATAGGATATTATGCCATATGCTCGCTGCACTGTCTTATTGTAATGTCGGGCACTGCTTTAAGAATTTGTAATTAGTGCTGATATAATGAAAGGACTGCAGGGGCTAACGCTAACTGTGGGGCAAGAAAAAAAAAAGAAAGATTTGCACTTTGGATTGTAAGCATGTTGGATCGGTCATCTGCTGACCCACCAGCTCTCCAAGTGCACTCTGGGAAAAGACCTCAGTGTGGTTCCTGTTTAACAAGCATCTTCGAGGACGAAGTTGGATTAAACAGGCTCAAAATCCTCAGGTCCTCAGCTGCTTTAAGCTTGGGGCGAAATCATTTCATCAATATGCTTAATTTAGGAAATGATTCCTGTCGGGGACTATTTTTAGGAGACTTTCAAAGGTACATTAGGCGCTACAACCTGTTCTCTCAGGAAGAGGGAAGAAAATATCATTAATGGACTCAGTGTAGACGGGGACATGTGTCACCTTTTTTAATCTTAGACACCAGAAACTTTACAAAAATATATTTTTATTGTAGGATTAATTTAATCCTAAATCAATAATGACTTTGCCTCAAAATCTGCATCAGTTTAATTTATCCTTTTTTTTAATATTTAAATCTTTTATAGTCTTATTTTAGTTTTTAGGGATGTGGAGGTGTAATAATGTAATGTAACTTTCCCCGTGCTGACTGTGAACTGAAGTTCTTCTCATTTATAATGCTATTTTATTTTAGATATTCTTACCGTAATGTTTGCATTACAGGCTAAAATGCTGCTGTAAGACCGTAACTTTCCTGGTTTTAGTACGAATAAAGGGTTACCTTATCTTTTTGAAATGTTTGGCAAAAAAGAGAATAAATTGAACAAACACTCTGAAATTCTAATAAATGTTGCATCGTAAACTCTACAAATGTAAGTTTGTGTAGTTTTCTTGCAGTGTTCTTTCATTGTAATGCAAACTTTTCACACTGAAACAATTCTTTTAAAGGCCTGGACCTGATCAAAACAATCTCTTTCATTGTTAAAACTCCCAAACTGCCTGATAATGTTTAGAAAACGATCATTCTGACTTTAAACAATGTTCCAACATCAGCCTCTGTTTGTTTTCTTTTTTGTTTGTTTTTTACAAAAGGAAAGAGCAGCGTCATTTGATTATTTTTTTTTTACTTTTTTTTTTTTGTGATTTGCTGACATCTTCCTGTTGAATATTCATCAATATATTCATCCTGCAAACCTCCGCTTAGATAAAATAAACTCATCAGATTTAAAGTGTAAAAGGTCAAAGGTCACAGCTATTAAGATCTTGTTCAGAAATTTTCTGAGCTGAACTTTTCAGACACGCCTGAAAGGATGAACAGATGTAGAGATATTTTAACTGGACATCATTATTTCCTGCACAGATACAGAAGCCTTTTTATACTGACATGCAAAGATAATGTTAAGTATAGAAGCTGCAAAAACATTTAATTAATTGATGAAATTTAGCTCATTTAAAGTAGCAGGAGAAAAGTGTGTTCAGTATTTCACAGAAACGATCTCAGAAATACATGAAGGAAAGTTTAATTTTTAGAATTTCAATGGGAGAAAAATGTTTCTAATTGGTCAGCATGCAGTGCTCACTCTGCCTCTGACCTGCCTGTCAGTTCAGCTGAACGGTCAACAGGCGTCTCCTTGAGGTGACCTCTGCTGACCTCTGATTATTCAAAAGTTTTACGGTTCTAAAATTGCACAATCAGCTGTTAGCAGAGGA
Source organism: Labroides dimidiatus (assembly GCA_030710495.1). Taxonomy (NCBI): domain Eukaryota; kingdom Metazoa; phylum Chordata; class Actinopteri; order Labriformes; family Labridae; genus Labroides; species Labroides dimidiatus. The sequence goes on from CM061154.1 coordinate 24,376,158, forward strand.
ATTCCACCACAAACATTTGGCTCTAGTTAGTGATAGTTAAGTTAAAAACCCTTCGACACACTTTACAAACTGCTGACTTGAACCAGGTCTCTCCTTCCTCCTTATAATATGATTCTATGAGGCTGTGTTGTCCTGGTCTGCAGGGCTCCCAACACACTGTCGTGGTGTTTTTCTCGCTCGCCGCTGCTGCTGCCTCGTCCCAGCAGCACTAATTTTCATTCATAATGATCTTCATGGGCGGCAGTGAAGGATGAGGGTTTGAGCGGCTTTAGCCTTGGCGCTGTCCCAGCACTTTCAGCCCTGATGTGCCGTCATAATTATGCTGTCCGTGCTAAATGCCTATTGTGTAAATGTGCACACAGCTGCCAACAAAAGCAGGAAATGGAGGGATTTCTTCCATCAGCGGGCGGGAAGTAATTGCAACACAATGTGGGTGATGCTAAAAGTCTATCCTCTGAGAAGGCATTATTCAGAGGGCAATGTATGGAATAAGACAATGACAGAGAAGCATATGGCAAAACATACACACACACAGATTAGGAAGGGCCGATCAGGGGATACATATTTACTGGAGGAGAGAAAAGCTTCTGCCTCAGTTTATGTTCTTTTTTTTTTTTTTTTTACTGTGAAGGAAAGTTTTCTCATAACGTCTGATCAGACAAAGATAAAATGGTCTTTTTTTGTAACATGTTATAAAATAGTAAGAGTTTTAATAACGGGGGGGGCAGTGTGCACTAACAAAGAACTAAATATTACAAATTTCTTAATATAACAGATCAATATTCAGCCTTGAGGTTAAAAGTATAAAAAGTATACCCTCAAAGATAATCTCAGGGGTATATTTTATTACCTTTTAAAAACTTTCCAACAAAGGTGACCCCTGCACCCCTAAAAGACTCCAAAAGGCCCTCCAAAACATTTGCAACATATGTGGAAAATTCGACCATATTTTGAATTTGATGCATGTAAAATTAGTAAAAACCCTGCAGTCAAAGTATTTTGGCGTTCTTCGGTAATGAAGTTGCACTAAATCTGGGTGCAATTTTGCCTGTGTCATTTAACACAGGATCAGCTTTGTGAAAAGGTTTTGAAACTCAGCAGTAAAGTAAAATAAAAAGTGTTTAATTCTTTGAAGAAATGAAGCTCTGAGTGACTCTTAAGTCATCAGCTGGGTTTAAAATTCATGTTTGCAACGCACACAGAAAAACCTCAAATCTTACTGAGTGTGTTTGTCTCATTACTTGTCGAAGTCCATTTAATTTAAGTCTCATTCACCTGTCAAAGTATTAATCATAACTGAAGATACTAAATGCCCAAAATTAAGACTTAAGTGATGATGTGCTGGAATATCTGCAGCGCAGTAAGCTCCATGAAACAAGGTGTCTTACTTATCACTTTGGTCTTGCAAAAAAAATTACACTTGCTGTCAAATTTATTTCAGCTTTTTGATTAAAAAGGTGAACAACTGAAGCAGCAACATTACCAGCAACTAATCTGATAGTAAAAGGGAAAGTTTATGTTGTGTTAATATGTTTTAAGAAACACAAATCAAACACTGACTGGAATGAAGACTGACTGACTATTTTTTTCTGTTTCTTAAAATATATATATATATATATATATATATATATATATATATATATATATATATATATATATATATATATATATACATACTTTTAAAAGACACTCATGGTGGAAAACATGTCTGCTGTATTTACATTTTTTTTTGCAAGCAATGTCTTTGAATAAGATTTCTGGATTTCTCAGGTTAGTGTGACTGTTATAAAGTGTAATGAGACGTTTTTGTTGAGTTATGAGACGAACAGATTTTTCTCAGGCTCATAAAAATGTGCGACAAAACATTTCTGTATTTAATTTAACTGAATAACTAAAGAAAATATTTTGATGAAAACTGAAGTAGTTTGTTTATTTGTCCTTTTTTTAAATCTAATATTGAGCTCAGCTGTCTGCACAGGAGATGAAGTTTGGAAATAAATGATGATCACTTTAAGATGAGGAGCAGAAGGGTTCAGACTGGACTCTGATTTATTCTCTTCCTTTTTTTAATATAAAAAAATCCGCTCTGATTTTAACCTTCATGTCCGCTCCCTGAATTTTAAACCTGTTCATTTCAGTTCAGACGTATCTGGACCTACATGTTCCTCTGTGCAGTGCTACCTGTGGTTCAGCAGCAGCTCACCTCCCTCCATCCTCCGTCAGGTTAAAACCTGATTTTGAAGAAGTTTCCGGTCTCGATAGCAGAGCGTGTGGAATAAATTCTGCTGCTCTCCTGCACATGACATTGCACATAAATATTCAATAAATTAGCTGCAGCCGTTTTACAGATTGATCAGTCATCTCTGGCACACAGTGACAGGCAATGCTGGGGCTGAAATATTAATGCTGACAAATTAGGGATTTCTGAGTAAATGATGTCACATTGCACGGCTTCACTCAAATTGACTCCCTGGCACGAGGGCACATTTGCCAGCTCTGTAATATACTCGCCTCCCTCCCTCCTCCTGTCTCCCCCCTCCACCTCCTCCCTGCCTTCCTCTCCCTCCTGCCTCAAAATGACATTCATTATTTTATCGTTAAGCAGGAGTCATTCTTTTCCTGCAGCTCGGCAGCTAAGAGAAGAGGAAAAGGGAGAAAATGAGGCGGTGAAAGGCCAAATCACAGCTCGGCCAGGTTTCACAGTGGCAATTGGAGCTCTTCTCTGCGTGACCTGCGGCCCCTGGTGAAAATGGCAGAGTGCTGCGCCGCGGAGGCAGGAATGTGCCGGACTCTCTGGGGAAATACAGCTGCGTGTATGAGGCAGAGTCTGCTGGGTCAGGACTGAGAGGAGGGATTGTCTGTCAGAGTCTCGGAGAGGATTTCGACCAGCTCTGATAACAGATGGCCAGATTCAGGCCTCAGATCACTCACAGATACGTCACAGTGATTCGATGAGACAGTTTCCACATGCAAAGATCACACTCAAAGGTTTTTATGAGAAATGATTGAGGTGTTTTATTTAACAGAGACGTTTGACATCAGAATAACAATAATAGACTACAATGACCACTATCACAGAGTATAAAGAATGTGTGTCATGAAAAGACTTATTCCACTTTTCCATATTGTCATCCAAAGTACCAATGCTGGATGTTCAGACTGAGCGTGTGCAGATTTTCAAACCTCTACATATTCATATGTTGTAGAAATCCCAAAATCTGTCTGTAAACTGATCAAAACACTCTGTTCTAAAAAAAAGCCACCAGACTTTCACCACTTGCCGAAATGATGATGTCACTGCATTCATGACATGTTGGAAGGACCTCAAACACAGAGGTCTGCCTTTAGCTCCGCCTTAATCCAGAGTGCTAGCCAGTTAGAGGGAAGGGGGTTTGTTGAGTGGGAAGCCTTAAAGAGACAGCAGCTAAAACTAAGTGTTTCAGACAGAGGCTGAAATAACAGTTTTATAAAACACCAGAGAGAAAAAAAGGGATTTATATGAGCTGTAAATCAAGTAAGGATCTTATGGGGGCACCAGAGGGACAAAATTAAGACTAAAAAAGAGAATACAGTGTTATGTAACTCTGCAGAGAAAGACATTCAGTCCAGCTCCACATTTACTTATGCTCCTACATCTCAGCGCCGTCATAGAGAAAGACTCTGCTCAGCAATAAGCCTCAACTCATCTGCTGCTAGTCAGCCTGTAATGAATGAGGCCTCATCCCAGATCAATACTATCTGTGAGGAATCACCAGCAGGCCGGACACACGCACATGCACACACGGGTCACTGCTTCCTGAGTGTGTGTGGATACCAGAGAGTAACTTGTTTGTAGGTGTTAGTTGCACCATTCTGTGGGTTTTGTCAGCTCAGAATAAACTCTTTGATGAGGAGATCTCAGAAATATTGTGAATCTTTTTACACTTTTAACTGTCTAGGTTTATCAATTTTTGGAAAAAGTCAGGAATAAAAACAATGGTGCAAAGAAACTCACAGCAATGCTTGAATCAAAAACTGGAAACTGCTGCGAGCAAATAAACATGAATTCGGTGCCGACACTAAATCAAAGTTTGGGCCTGGTGCACGAGTCTGCAAGCTTCTCTTTTTTCAAAATACAAGTTTTTCACAATTCAGTTGGTTCTTCCTCTTGCAGAATAAGTGTTTTTTTTCCATTAATTTGTCATTAACACTTCCTAAAAGGAAAAAAAAAATAGTCTTTAAAACTTTCTAATCTTAAAAAATTGAGTTTGCGTTTTTAAACAGGCAACAATTTAAAATCTCTTTGATTTGAACTTTCCTCCATCATCTGTTTTTACAGATGTTTTAATGTTCATGACTTCTTTAAGTCGATGATTCCCCTTTTTTCTCCAAAACAACTGCAGCCCTCGGCAAGAAGCACGTCTTAACGACAGGGTGGGTGATGGTGCTCATGGGAAACAAAGTATCCATCCTGGAAAAAACACTACCAATTCTGGCCACAGGGCTCACTGCAATCAACACCAAAATCGTTGATCATCTCAGAGGTTAAATTGCACGCTACATGTTCTGATGTTCTGGTCCTCAGCAGACGGTTTGGGTTTGATTCTGATTCAGAGCTCTTTACACCTCATGTCATTCTCAGATCCCTCAAAGCGATCTCTCACTCTATCCATCCTCCTGTCCCTCTATTAAAGGCATAAAGCCACATAATAAACTTCAAGATCACTAAATGGCTTTTAAAAAATGGAGAAATATTTTTTTTTACAGACATGAATTAAAAGAGAGTTAATTCTCGTTCAAGCTGAATTTAATCTCCTTATGTTTGTTGCTAAAGACGATTCCAGCAAAAAAATGCAGCATTCACACATGACGTGAATGGAAGTGCTTTACAGAGTTAAAGAGAGATCATCTGGAGCTTTGAGAGCTTCAGAAAAGAAAGAGTGAAAAAAAGATGATATTAAGAAGAAGTCTGACCTCAAAATATAAAATATATTTAAACAGAGGAGAGAAAAGAGGGGACGCTGCAGAGGTCAGGAGTAAAACTCCTACTTGAGCGAGTATCTACAGAAAAACCCCAAACACTCATTGAGAGCCGTAAGAGTTAAAGTAGGAGAGTGTGTGAAGGTTTTTTTCTGGTGTTTGTATCTGGAGTGTGTCCTCTGACCTCGCTCTAGATGACTTCTACCTCAGAAATGTCAGGAGGAGAAAAAAGAAAAGGAAACTGTCTGTGGTCCGTCTATCAGCCGTGGTGATGAATAGAAATGGAACACCCTCCATCCCTCTATCTCTCTCTCTCTTTCTCTCCTTTTTGCACTTCTTAATGCAATCACTCGGCTTCACCGCCGTCTGTCTGTCTCTCTCTCTCTCTTTTTTTTTTTTTTTTTTTTTTTTTTTTGATGCCGGCTCGTTTTTGTAAGCAAATTACTCCGCCAGAACCCGGCGGCGCCTGTCCATCACGCTGAAGGAGGAGGAGGAATGTCGCTCAGACAGCTGACTGACAAGGAGGCACGCACAGGGGGGAAAAACAAGATGAGGTGGAGGATGGACAGAGCGAAGGAGGGAGAGGAGAGGAGAGGAGGAGGAGGTGAAGGAGGAGAGGATAAGAAATGGAAGGACACATGATGTAGAGGGCAAGAGCCAAGCAGAGAGATAGGAAACAGGTTGAAGTGAAAGGGGGGAAAGGAGGAGAGAAAAGTGGGTCTGTCTCCTTTTTTTGTGGAGTGTCCCCTGGGTGTGGCAGTATCAAGTCAATCTGGGGGGCTAATTTGTGTCAGGGTTTGAATCCTATCTCCTTGAGAGGCGAGCAGAAGGTTGATAAAAATTGAAGTGGAATTGAAGTTGGATGCACAAGAGGATAGAGGGCACAACAATGGGGTGGGGGAGGGGAGAGGAGGGGAGGGCGAGCAGGCTGCTTCCTGCGGCTGATGCTCTGCCTCTCCACTCCCAATACCTCTGACCTTGTCCAAAGTGTCCCTGCTGCCGGTGCTGCAACTTTCAAACCACTTTACCTGCACATCAGATTAAAGAGAGGGTTCATCTTCACAAGAACCACTGATGTGATATTTTGGGTGCTGCAGCAGAGCATCGCTTGTGTTAGACTTCATCACTCCTTCATGTTTACTCTGCATGCAGAAAATCTGAGGGAGCGACAAGCTAACATCTTAAAGAGCGGTCAGAGCCTGCAGCTGAATGCTGAGAGGAGGTGCAGCTGAAAGTAGGAGTGCAGCACTGGAAACCCTGCAGCACAAACAGGCCACTGAATGATGATGTTTGTCAGAGGGTTGTGAGAATGATGCATGTCAAGTACGGAAACACTGCAGCTCGAGATGCTGCATGAGTTAGCATTCAGGCTAACATGGCTCCAAGAAATGATCGGCATTAATATCCAATCAGAGGTGTTTGAAGTTCTGCTCTCTTCAGCTGACCACTGATCATTTCTTACAGCTGAAGTTGGGTCGACAAAGACATTTCAACACTTTCGAGACAATTTGTCTCTCAGTCTGACTTTGAAACCCTGCAAAAGGCTGATTTGCAAAGCTAAGCTACAATCACCTATAAATGTTTGTTTCTGCTCCCATGATCAGCAGTAGGGCTGTTAGAATGACCTGAGATTTATTCACCACCCAGATTATATTTATTTTAACTCTGCAAAGTATAATGACTTAGATGACCAGAGAGAAAAGGAAACCTTTGCTGTTTCGGCTAAAAAATTAAATTCTTATCTTGGTCAATTTTGGCTCCTGCAAGATTTTTCTTATTAGATTTTTTATTTTGGTTGTTGAATAAATGCACATTTTGTTTTGTTGGTGGCAAAAGCTTTGTGCTGCAAGCTTGAAAACAAACATTTGTGTAAAGGTGTGCACCATCACTTCATTTGTGTTATTTATTTATTCATTTTAGCATCAATCTAAGTGTTAGTTCCAAATAAAAAGAACAATGCGGAATATTTTTGCATGGTTTTAGTGAAAGAACGGCAAAGGAAATCAAAGCGGCTTTTTTTAGTTTCACCTCTAGAAGAAATAAAGGCATCAAAATTTAATATTTGTAAGAAATGAGTCAATGAAGATGTAGCTGCAATGTGACTCTTCAAATGTGTAAAACTGACTCTGCCTAAAAATCAAAAACTGCAAAACGTGTATGAATGTCAGCACCACTCTCACCACTACGAGAGAAGTTACTGGCAAGTTTTCAGGGCCAGAGATGCTAAGATTAGCACTGAATGATGCTTTCACTGTCTTTGTTGCACGTGTCTGGCTGTCATCGTTAACGTCATTTCAAATTCTCTTCCTGTAAAGTGTTACAGAAGTTCACAGCTGATCAGATGCAAACCTGCAGCTGATCTCTTCGCTCATCTTTTGATTTTCCTCATTTCCTCCTCCAGGTTCAAAACATCCCCCTCCCTCTCTCCTCTCCTTCCTGATCTGTACTAATACCAGATTCCGCCTCCAAATCACCCAAAAATAGCAGAAAATTAAGCACTCGAATTTAGAATCAGACACGCACACGACCATGAATGGGATCCTTTTAGGGAATTTATATATTTACTCCAGCTTTGATGGAAGCGATGCAGACGTCTATCTCTGTGATTCCTGACCTGGATTCTCTGGAACGCTCGGGATACGATGTGCTGCACAGCAGAGAGGAGGACGTGAAGGTTGGACGGGTTATTGTCCAGACGGACCTTTGAGTGCTGAAAGTTTGACCTTTCACAGCTCTCAAACGTGGATCAAACTAATTAAGTTAGTCTGCCACTTTTATAAACCCGCCAGCCAGACGTACACTCTGTGATTAGCACTGTCTCGTTTCTGTCCCCAACACACACACACAATTAAACTGTACACACACTTTCTGAGCCTCGCACCAATTTGGATGGAGCAGAATTCGTATTGTCACAATTGGTTTCTTTAAATTACGTAATGTTAATACCTCTGTAGTATTTTCTGATTTCCTTTCCCATTCGTCGCGCTGCAGATGGGAATGTGTGTGAAAACATCAGACAGTCTCATGTTTTTCTTATTAATAAGGCCAGATTAAGAGATTTGCCATCCGACGCTCGAGCCCACAACTGTCAAAACAGCAGGCAGGAAAAGCCAGACCCCCCCCACTAAGAATACATGAATACAGATCTGTGTGAGTGGGCATATTTATGAGAGATAAATGTGTTTTTGGGAGGGGTGTGTGTGACTGCATATCTGTGTGCATTTTGGGATTAAAATGGAGATCAGTCTGCGTTACACGACTCATGCTGATTGATGTCATTTTCTTCTGATTCGCCTCCAGTTTTTGTTGATTTTCACATGTTGTGGTCGACTAAACACAAACACAAGGACGTTTTTAAGGAGACTTTTAAGGAGACTTCTGCATCCGAACATCCTGAGCTCATTTGTGCAGACGTGCAGCTGTCCGTCCTCCGTCAGCACAAAGAATCGCCAAGAACGCACACCCCGCTTGTCCCGCGGTGACCTTTGAACTTCTCCGCTGTACAAACGCCTTCAGCTGCCAATGTCACAGCCGAGGCTGGCAGCAGCCGCTTTGTCCCGGACGTCATCCTCTCCTCGCTGCCCACGGCACCCCCGCCCCACCCCACACCACCCCAACAAAGCCAGACAAATGATTTCGATTTGTCCTCTGCAGTCCGGGGAAGAAGTTATCGATACAATCCGCCAAATGATGTCAAGGATTTGTCAGCAAAGCTTATGAATGACAAAACCAGCCCACCTCCTCCCTCCCCCTGCTAACCTAAAAACACCTCCACTGCAGGCCAAGAAGATTGAGAGCCAGGAAACTTTATTGATTTCTTCTCCCTGCATCCTCACCCTCACCTTCTTAAATAGAAGCTCAGGCTACAAAGGCCAGAGCAGCAGCTTTTGTGTGCTAAAATGTGGCTAAAAGCTTTCTGGAAGGTTGAGGGAAGGGATTGAATTGGATATTGCATCTAATGCTGCCTCCAGCAGATGGGCTTTACAGCCCACTGAAGGGACGGAGCGCTGTTTGGCTTGCGGCTGGCTGGATGACATCTCTGCATCCCCTCCTTCCTTTAGCCGCGGTTGTTTGTGAAAAAGATCAGTGGGATGGTGGGTAAATAGATCAACTTTGTGCTGCTGACAAAGGAGGGTGTTGGAAGGGGAGCGGGCTGAGCCGATGCCATTGAGGAGCAGCCCAACAAAAGGCTGTGATGCCAAAGATGGGGTGTCTGGCTGGAAGCGGACATGCTAAATGAGAGCTGGCGATCACAGAGGGGACGGAGAACAAATAAGACGAAGGAGGAGAAGAAGAGCGAGTCGTGGCGATACCAAAAGTGGACATGTAACGAGAACGAGCACCAAGAGGGTTGAGTGAGCAGTTTTATGAGACTACAGAAAGCTCGGCTCACTTCTGATAGAACTTTAAAGATTGAAGATGTTCACTGTTGCACAAGTAAAACTACTTAAAACTCCAAGAAGCTTCATTTGAAAGAGCAAAAGAAACAATATTGCAAAATATCCATCAGGCACTTATTCAGAAACTAGGATTAATGCATGTTCAGTGGGAATTTTACAAAGTGTAAATTAGTTTTTGAACTCATATCGAAGAGTCTCACAGCCAGGTGGTGGGAAGTGTAGCATCAAGCTGAAGGCAGCAGGAAGGTTGTATGGGTGCAAAAAGTGCTTGATGAACCATCAGGGAGTTTTACAGGCACCGCTGGACGTCCAGATCCTGCATGCTCAAGTCCATAATGCAAAAAAAAAAAAAAAAAGAAAAGAAAAGAACGTCTTATTAGACTGAAAATGAGCCACGTACAGCTGAAAAGTCCAGAAAAATGTCCGATTTTAAGATACTTGAAGGGGAAAATGACACCCATTTGCTTAAGTACCGTATTTTCTGAACTATTGGTCCCACATTTTTCATAGTTTGGCTGGTCCTGCAACTTTTTTATCCAGTAAACGAGGTGCTGTGTTTTTGGACACTTTTATGGAAAAGATCACTAAATTCATGCATGAAGAATACTGAAGAGGAAATATCTCTGTGGCACCGACGGCACTGCGTTGATGGTGGCTCTGCATGTCCAGCTTGGACAGCCCGACAGCTCCTGGTGTTTAGTGCCTGATAAAGTGATTTAAAAAGTTCACGTTTTCATCGCTCTGCATTGTAGACAGTTTTCGGGATTTGAGTCACAATCTAGTGTTAAATCTCCCATAACTTTTAAAAAGGGAGTGTGCAGTTCTCTCTTGAAATACTGTAGTATATCAAATCATTTTAAATGAATGCAACTTATACTACAGAAAATACGGTAGTATAACAAAAAAATCTTTCTCATCCTACTGACAGATTATTTTTGCTTTTAATATCCTGAAATATGACTTTTTACACTTTCTACATACAAGATTTTACTGAAAATGAAAAACAAAACCCTGCTTGTTTACATTTTAAGTTTTTGCAGTGCATTGTTGCGCCGGGTCAATGTGTGTCACTCTCTGCAGCTCCTTGTAGCTGATGATGATGCAGCTTCCATATCAGGATCATAAGCTTTCATAAGCTCCCCAGTGCAGATTTGGCAGAACTGACTAAATGAAGCATCAACAGACCAGCAAATCTCATGATGAAGGTTTGAGTCCAAGTCAATAGGAGGTAGATTTTAAGGGACCGCTACACAACGGAAGGGTTACCAGAAGGCACTTAAAAGTGATGCACACGTCCTGATATGCTTGTTGTTGCCACAGATTTTGAGTCACAGCCTTATTAAGGTTCTCTTTCCATCAGCGGTGTTGGAAAATGAGATAAAAGTGTTTCTGGTTTATTTTAACATTGTGTTCGCATAATTCAGATATTAGCATATTGGCTAATCACTTTTAAGTGTCTTCTGGAAACTCTTCCGATGTGTTGCGGTCTATTTGCAGTGTGTTTTTCTTAATGCTTAATGCTGCACGTGTTGTCAAATAGATGTTTTCTTAATTTGCTTGTGTTTTGTCTTTTGCATGTGTTTTCTTAAGTTGCAGTGCTGTGAGCTTTCAGGCTCAGTCAGTGGTTTCCTTAAGTGAAACCACTGACTTTGACTTTGATCATCTCTCCCTAAAGGAACTTTAAATGCAGTTTTAACCTGACACTCAAAGAGCGTCTGAAATCTCCACGTTAAAGCATGAAATATGAATAAAGGTGTTCAGCCCTGCCCTCTCCCAGCAGCCCCCCCACTTGGCCTCATCCTCTCTGCATGCAGGAGAACACACAAGGACTCCCATCTCCTGAGGTAAGCTCTTTGGCAAACAGAGTGCTGATTAAAACAAACAGGCCAGCGCGCCTCGCTGCTGGGAGGACAGGGGCAAACAGGGCGGGTTCAGCAGGAGGCCCTGAGATGGCAGGAAGCAGACGGAGCTGTCTGTCAGAGAGAGGCCGAGAGACAGACATCTGGCAGGCTGCACCAGACAGAACACACTCTGCAGTGGTTTCTGATTCAGATTTTATTACATCAGGTCTGTTGTCGGTTGTACAGCTGTAAGTTTCCTCTTTGAGAGTCATTCTTCTTCCTTTTCAGCAGAAGAAGCTTCAAATCCTGAGTCCCCACTCAGATAATGTGTAAAGGAAACGTTATGTCTGAATTCTTGCGCTCTTTCTGACAGCTGTGTGCTGTTTGCGTGTCAGAGAGATGAACCTGGACTCCCTAGTGGGGAAAGAGAATAGCTGTCATCGCTCAGTGTACTCAATAGTTTTAGTGTCAGCTTAAAAGAGCCCTGAATCTTGCCAAGACTAAGTAACGGATCTCCAGGCATTTAGGAAGCATGTGAAATCTCCCTCCATGTTCTCATTCAGGCCTAATTCAATTAGGCTGCTCTCCAAACCGGCCCTGGATCGCACATTCTGCTCTCCGTTTTCATCCTGAAGTGGAGCATCAGACGGCCGCCGGGGTGTCGGACTAAACTTTCACCTCACGGCTTTGGCTCCTCCGTCTCCTCTCTGCACGCTAACACCCTGATAAGCATCAGATGCTGCAGCGGTCAGCCAGGATCCCATGACATCAGCGGAGCCGAGAGTCAGCTGAGCAGCTCTGCAGGACTCAGGATAAACTGCTGTTATTGGAGGACGTTTATCTGTGATGATGTCAGACTCATTACTATGTCACCCTCAGGACCGCCACACTGAGACGGGACAACTCTGAGAACATGTTTACTTCAGCGGGAAACAGAAAAGATACTGAGAATAGTGCAAGTGAAGAAAACATCACATTCAGCTCCAGACAGAAGATTTAAACAGTTCTGCAGAAGACGACTGACGGCCAAAAGAACCATCAAGACACTTCTGATTTCTTTAGTTACACAGAGACGCACATATAACTTCCAAAAGGATTAAAAGTGCATAAAGCCCAGCTCACATAGATTTAGGAACAGACTAAGAATTACTAATGCTGTGAGGAAAATATCCATCAGGTTGGACAGGAAACTAGAGATGCATGATACATCAGTTCTTTAATTTATTTACCAATGATGAATTATAATTTACTGTGCAGAAATATTGTTAATTTATCTAATAAAACAACTGATAATTATAGCTTTCAATGAGCCTAAACGTTCAGAACAAGCTGCAACCTCAGGGTTGAAAATATGAATCCAATACTGCAATGTTGAAGCTGCAGTTCCTCAAGTGTCCACTAGAGGCTGTGTGCAGAAACAGCAGAAAACACATACACACCAATTCAAAAAGCAGATCTTTACAGCAGAAATAAACATGTTTACAGCCTGGTTCGAAACAGGATTCTACTCTGAATGGATCATGTCTCTATCAGCACAGTTTCAAAATTATCTTCTTAAAAATAAAAAAATCTGATCAAATTCATGTATAAATATTAAACGTTTTGGTTTGTTATAAGCAGACATGCATGCAATATTTTTAAATGACATTATATATAAAATTTTCAGGAATTTTCCCTAACTGAGTCTAACTGTAATGAACGGAGGCAAAAATATTTTTCACAAGCAAAAAAATCATTAAACTGTGTCTGATCCGACATTTATAAATGACACTAACCGGGTTTAGAACTACAGAACTTTAACAGAATAAAACCCATAAATAGTGAAAAAAAGGAGATTCAGGTATTTACAGTAGCCTTGACATATTCCTTATGTCCCCCCAGCACCCCCCCCCCCCCAAAAAAAAAAAAAAAAAAAAAAAAAGTCCCAAGTGCTTGGAATTGTTTGCACAGGATTCATGGTACACAGTTGTATTTGAATTTGGTCATATTGTTTCAAATAAAATCAATTTTAAAGACCTCATTCAAGCTCATAACAAGGAAAAAACAAACGAAAATTTCAAATTTTCCTGAGCTTCATGCAAATTTTCAGGAAACTTTCCTCAGATTTACTGGAAAATGTCCACCCCTTTGCAACTCTAATTAAGGTTTTTGCTGACTTGACAGGCAGGTACACTGTAGCTGTTAGAGAATTGACTAAAGGGCTACCTCTACCCTGCCTCTTTACCTCAAAACAGGTAGACTTACGGTAGATTGAGGCAGTTACACAATATGCCGACCTCTGACCATAAACTTCAGATTGCTTTGAACAAACAGGCACAGCCACACCAAGCTAACAGGAGTGAAAACGGCATCACAGCGTCACATGTTGATACTTTCTATAATTTCAGATTACGACAACACCATTAAAAATTGCACACATGTCCAGCATGCTTTCAGAGAAGAGAAAAAAAGTAGCCAAGTTTTAACACAACATATCTTTCAGATCACCTGAACAACCCAAGGCTAAGTCGGTACCTGTTGATCCACCTTTTCCAGGAAGAAAAGAGAAGATTTTAGCAGCTAATGTTTTGTTTTGCAGAACTTAAAGGCCTAACATGACGGGCATGCAAGAACTTTAGGAACTATGGGTCAGCTCGGGGCAAGATTATCCAACTTACAGCATCACACACATCTCCCCTGACATGTGAGGGAGGTTTTCTTTCATGCATGTTACTTTGATTATATTTCTGCTGTTTTAATTCACATTTCAGCACTTTGGTTCACTTTGTTTCTTTAAATATGCTAAAACCATGAAGTTGGATTTGGTTGAGTTGGAAATATGTTCAACATAAAGCCTGTGAGAAGAAATGTGACAGGATCCTGTCAGGATTTCTGTTTCTTGTGCCTCTCAGAGTCTCACTGCACTGAATGCATGTTTTACGAGAGAAAGGCATTATTTGTCATCCTGCTGAATGTGTGCTAACACCGCTAAAGAATTAGCAGATGCCTCTAATCATGCTGTCTCCTTTCCTGAGGTCTGCAGTGTCCGATGTGATGGCTATTAGTCTGAATGGTCTTTGTTGGCTGGAGGACTGTAGGCGGTGTGATAGTGAGTCTCTCAGTAATCCCTGCTGAGACTGACATCCTGAGGAACGGCTACAAAATGCTGGAAGCCCCTCTGACCTTAGCTGACACCTTGAGTTGGCCTTGGTTTGACTTTAACGTGAAGTCCCTGAGCTTTCTAACGGCAGGCCGGCTCTGTAACACACCTCCTCTCATCCATCTCTCTCTCTTTCATCTCTCTCTGCCTTCCCCATTAAACATCCTCCCTCCTTCATATTTACAGAGGCTTACAAACGGGGCCAGGGCACATGGCTGCTGCTCCTCGGATACCCAATCTGTCTGCCACTTATCTGAGGGATTACTGCGCTGAGGGCCGGCTACTGCAGATTAGAGACAAAGGCCAAATTAAAACAGGGCCTATCAACAAACACCGGGACAACATGACAGGGAGGTGATCCAATTACACTGATAACCCAGAGATCCCTGCATGCTGCAGGAGACACTGGAACAAACAGAGGTAAACAGATACACACACACACACATACAGAGAGAGAGAGAGAGAGAGAGGAAGCTGGTGGTGATAGAGATGCAGACACATGCACATGGACACATTGGCAAGCATCAGTCAGGTGATAAACAGAGCTGCATTTAAATATTGGGCTACTGTGCTCCTTTCGGAGGAATACGCTGCAGGTTTAGGAATGATGCAAACTCAAAGACACATCACAACCACAGGAGTGTTCTGCAAAACACATGCTGCAAAAAAGATGAAATAACTGCACCAACAAACAGACTTAAAGTTCAGAAACAGCAACAAATCATAAACCAATAAGCCTAGATATCACACAACACTGAGGTGCTCCAGACCTGTAGGGGGCGCAAAGTGTGACAGGTTGAACCTTTTTTTTTTTTTTACATAGGCTTCATTTTTCTCTACCAGATGTTGCTCCTTGGTCTACAGAAACCATCTACTGTTTATAAACAGAAACAACTGTGTGCACATTTTGGCAACAGAAGCACTGTTGAGTGCAATAGTTTTTCAAGGTATGCAAGGAGGTTAACCATCAAAACCGGTGATTTCTACCAAAAAAAAATTCCTTTTGACCACCGATTAATGCCTCCTAGCTTCAGTGGAAAGGATATTCAGAGTACAGACAGTCCAATATCAGTCAAAGACTGCTGTATTCCCAATGATCACCGGTTAACATGGCAACAGGTTCCAGTAGAACTTGAGTCCACTATGGAGTTTCGTTCCTGACAACCGACCAACCAGACTGACCTGTCCTCTGAAAAATGAACTCTGAAATAAGAAACTCAACGCGTGTTGTCACCATTTGTGACCTGGGTGAGACACACCAAAACCTTCCCTGTCTGTTACCAAACATCTGTAATAAGTGTGCATGAAGATATTTGTGAAATTAACTGTTGTTGGTCTGATAGTAGTCTGAAAGAAGTCGACTAGAACCACACCCTGGATCTCAGTCTACATTTTGAGACATGAGACTCATTTTTTATCGCTCTCAATAACTTCAAAGTGGAGTAACAACACGCTCTGAGGGGCTTTTATTTGTCTGCAGAAGTTATTGTCCCAGGACTGCTGCTGCTTGTAAAACATCCATTTCTTTCAGACTTTTCTGAAAATAAGTCGGACCCCGAAGCCCTCCCAGGTGAAATAAAATCCAAAACAGGCAAATGTGGTTGGTGCTTTTCAGCTTCTTAGTGCAGAGTTTGAAGACATTGGAGGATGTTTGAGTCGCAGGAGATGTTTATTAAAGATATAAAACACAGGCGTGGTGAGGATCTACATCATGACAGAGAGTGGACTCAAAGACCAAAAGGCAGATGTGATGAGAAGAGGTAAAAAAACAGGATCAGCACAGATGACAGATAGAAGGGAAACTAAAAATAGCATAACGTGAGATAATAGATAATAAAGTGTCAAATAAGCAAGTGACAGTAATTTATAACTCTGAGCTCCTTAAAAATGAAATAAATTGTCTTTGCTGCTTTTTTCTGTAATGACAGTGTCACAGGTTTGACTTCAGCTTTAATGGAAAAGCCACAATCCAGGAACTAACTAGGAAGTGAGTGACAAGAAAGTATGAGCTCACCGTGGCCCGACGCTGCCCTCAGCGCCGCCAGCAGACAGCCGCCAGCCTCCAACCCTCCTCTTGGCCAATCACGGGGCAGCTCATTACCGCCGCAGCCCCATTGTGTTAATTGAAGGCACGCTAACTACCCCGTTCCTCCCGCTCTATAAAAGCAGAAGACTCGTCAGCCTCACTGGCCGTCTCTCCCTCCAGCTACACAGGTAATTGAATTGTGGCAGGTCTCTCCGTAAGCTGGCTTGTTTTAATAACTTCACTAGATTATGCTTAATAAGTGTGCCTTAAACGCTTCTTTCGGCTGGCCGCGAGGATGAGGAAGGTCAAATGTGATAATAGAAATGAGGAAAAGGGCCGTTTTCTCTGCCCTGCTCTGGGGGCAGATGTAATCACGGCAGCCTATCACCTCGTCTGTACAGTGTGAGGTTCAACTCAGGGCCACGGAGCCGGAGACTGGAGAGTTAAGGAGGATCAGAGACAGTAAGAGGAGAGAGAGGAGGGGGCTGGTTTCAACAGCTCACCTTGTCTGTAAGGATATCATCAGAGCACCTGTCACTGCACGGCATGCTGGGTAAATATGAGGTTCTGAGGGCTTCAAAACAAACGGTTTCAGGACATGTTTATCCTGCTTTTTCTACAGTTATACCAAATAATCCTCAGAGCTACTCCAAATATTGATGAAGAAAGTGTTTTACTGGTTTTTACAGCAGTGGAGAGTTCAGGTGTTCACAGTCTTGTGAAACATGCATCATGCAATAAAGCAGATGAGGGAGCAAAGATTTATGTTTATCGGTCCATCTATGTTCCAACCCTCACCTGTGGTTAATCTTTGGACACTGACCAAAAGGTGCAGTGGCATAGGTGTCAAACGATTTGCAAATTAGAAACGCTCAACCACACGAACGCTACAACAAAACAGACGTTTAAAGACATCAGCTTTAACAGTCTTTTTTTAACCAACAGTTATCCCAACAGACAGAAAAGTTGTAAATAAGTAAATTATTGTTTTCTTTTTTAACGTCAGCTGTGATAAGTACAGTTTTGTTGGGGTCTCACCCTGTGATCTCCTTTGTAGTTCTTTTAGTTCTATATTTACTGTTAATGAGTCGCCTTATATGTAGCTTTAAGAATCATTCGTGTTCTGTCGTTTTCAAACTGTTTGACGCCTACCGGCCACCGTAAGAAGAAAAAAAATGTGGATGCAAAGAGGTCAAAATCAGTTTCCTCCATAGTGTTGCTGGACTCAGCACAGAGGAGAGCTGCTGCTCCTTCATACTAAAAGACCCTGGTTCAGATCCCTCTCACATATTTCTCTTTTAGGGTTCTTCTGAGCACATCAGTCTCGCCCTGGTAGCCAAACCCTGAACAGGCAGATGAGATTAACAAACCCATTCTGGTCTCTGACGCCCTGGACCACCCCAGGACAAGCTGTTATTGGACACACTGTGATAACTGAAATATAGTCTAACTTTGTAACTCTTAAAATAAAAATAATATCTTTATGCAAGAAACTAAACAAGTACTTTTTTTCTTACCCCTTTGGTAGATTTTTGTCTTTTAATATCTCGAACCAGACTTTTTTTATGGACCTGTCTGATGAATTTGGCTCAGGATAAGTCTAATAAGTCAATTCCTACTAAAAAATAAGACATAAATACTTGATTAGATTTCAGTTTTTGTTTGGTAAGTTGAAGAAAATGAACAGATGATTTAAATTGATTTTTCTTTCATTGAAAACTTTTTACACAAACTGTTTGAGCTGCGTCTGTAAAGGTGAACTCTAGCTCAGCTGTTTTATTCACTTTAAATCGATGCTGCAGTAAAAAAAAAAAAAAAAAACAGAACAGGGTAAATCTAGGTCTGGGATTATTAATTTTTGTCAGTGTCTGTCACAACCATGGACTGTATAAATAACGGAAGTAGTCCCTGAGACATCACCCATCTGTTTCTGAAACAGATTTTTGAAGCAAAACGGCCGACGCGGCCATATTGGAAATGAGGCGGGCTGTGAGTCTCCACAGTAACAGCAACAGGGTGCCCGGCAGTCACGTGAACTGAGCTGTGCCCCTGATTGGACGAACTGGCGATCTTAATATTGTCTAAACTGCCAAGTTAGAAAAAAATTCAGCCCCCCTTACAGTGCGTGCCATTAGTGAAATTAGTGATTCAGACGGGAGACATTCTTTGTACCAGGCTGTAAATATGATTATTTTGGCTGTGAAAACGGCTTTTTTTGGCTTGGTGTGTACATGACTTCCGGTACTTCCGGAGCCAGCCTCAAGCGGCTACTCGAGGAACAGCAGACTTTAGCAGCCAGGTGAGGTCATAAAGACTACATCCATATTTTATCCAGTCTATGGTCCAGAACAATGGGGAAGCAGGTCATCAACTTTTCAATACAGAAACCTTTCTGTAAGATTTTGTGATTTTTACAATATAAACTGAAGTTTCACCTCTTAATACTGTGTGTTTACCTCTTTGAACCATGAATCTTTCTGTATCGGTCTGCTTTTATGTGCCTGTTCCTCAGGATCAATGTAGAATCCTGCAGCTTTTAACAAGGACGGTATTTATCTCAAAATGTAAACAGTATGTTTCAGTACAATGGATGTTATCACTGCAGATGAGTTAGTTTTGCTCTGCCTTTAATATGAAATATGTTTCTCATACTTGTACAACCGATAATTTGACTGAAAAGACATCTTCTGTTGGTACAATAAGGACACAGCAAATATAGGATAGTTTTTAAATACTTCACACCTCACTACAATAAATTCTTCTTATCAGTGCTTGTGCTAAATTGTCCGTGTTAGTTATTTTATATTCATTAAGGATGTAAAATAAATCTCTCCCCTGGCTCACTTTGTTTTAGTTCTCTGTATTTCACTCCAGCTGTGATTGTTTTGGCTGCTCTCTGGATTCTCAGGTCATCCAAAAGTTCAGAGGTTCAAAGATCAGACCGAGGTCAGGTCTTATCAGTCTGGGCTGATGGTTTGGTTTCACTGATAGCTGCGTGTCGGCTTCGACCGCTCAGACCTGCAGAGGCTAAACTAAGAGGTCAAAGGTCACACTGCTGAACAAATTAGAGATAAGACAGCAAAACAAGGTGCTCTGTTTCAAGTTGGCTCTAACTTTGAGGTGTTGAAGTCAGACAGATCGATAAAAGGTACGAGTTTCTGAAGACAAAGCGGGGCTCTGATGTCTTAAGCAGACAGGGAGACTGAAGAGACTCTGGGGGAGCCAGATGTTGGGACAGAGGGGGGGGGGGGCAGGCTGCAGATAGAGATGCTCGGGGAATGGAAGTGAGCTAATCAGCAGTCAGCAGGGCTGTGTGGACAACACGGACGGCAGCTTCGATGTCACACAGACGCCTATTTGCATAATATTGTGTGTTGTCAGAGGAGTGACGGCGAGTGCAGGTAGTTATCTGCAGGAACATGTTACTGTGTGTGTGTGTGTGTGTGTGTGTGTGTGTGTGTGTGTGTTTCTGCTCCGGCCGCCTCTTCCCGTCACCTTGCTGGACAGGTGGCATCCCCTAGCCCTGTGATTAGCGTGTCAACGTCTTAACGTGTCGATGGGAGCGCCTCCACAGGCATCTACATTCATATATAAATGTAAATTCAAGCCCTCCCCCTCGTCCTCGCCGCTTCACACACCTGCACCGCGTCGTCTCTGACAGTTCAGGATTGATTTGGCTGCTTCCCATCCTCGGAGACAGCGGTGGAGCGACCGCTGGGATCGCTCTGGACACCGGCAGACAATCACCAGACGCCTCGAATCGTCAGCAGAGACCAGGGAGGCGGGGGAGGAAATGACAGTCACAAAATGTCCCAATCAGGAAAAGTTTGTATGAAAGGCTTCCAGGAAACTTTTGACCCCTTATTTCTTCTTTCATATTCTAATGATGCGTGTCTGAGGATGAGTCCTCATCAGGGTTCAGGGGAAATGACAGCCCTCATCAGATTCTAGGAGTGACTGCTGCGCCGTTTCACACATGCACTGATTTGGGATTGGGGTTGGATTGTAGGGAAACAGGCTTTCTGTTGTCAAAGCAGCACTGATTTTTTTTTACTCTCAGGGGAGTAAAGAGGGACATATTTGATTTTAAAGGAAGCAGAGTTCTCCTCTCAGGCCTTTAGATTCGACTTTGCATCTTCAGCAGGAGAGAAGCAGCAGCTTCAGTGTCTTTCACTCCAACTGAACGCACAGGATCTGATTCAAATCAAGTTAAAGTTTAAATCAAATTCTTAATTAATGACAAACTATAACAGTCCATTCACATTCAGCAGGTTGCTGCTTGTTTGAACTCCTCAGCATAGACAATGACTGAGACAGAGGAAGAGTCAGAGAGGAGGAATTAGTCAGAGGTCAGTTCAGAGCGATTACAGCTGACCTCCTGCTGGTTTGGAGGCTGTAACAGTTTTAAAGTGGAGGCTGAGGCCACTCCAGGTGTCAGTGAGGTACCAGACTTCAGACGAACTTGGCTTGGCCTCCTCCTGTCTTAGACCTGCATGCACAGGCTGCTTTAGATGTGATTGCTTCTTAAATTGCAGGTTTTTCTGGATGGGGCTCACCTCATGCTGACCTCATGGGTTGTGCAAATTCAGAGGGGGAAATGTGACATTGCATGCAAAATTCAACTATTTATTCTACCATACTTTAAGATACTGAGGTACTCTGCTCAGCTGCTCTTATGTGCCTCAGTGTAAATCGGAGAAAACTGCAAAATCTTTTGCAGACAGAATGCAACATTTCTCATACACATAAAGACACAAATACACGTGATGTGTTGAAATTCACACCAACCAAATGTGCTCCAAACCCTTTAAAATCCAACCTCCAACAGGCAGGTGCAAATCAGTGTTCGCAGAATCCTTTTCAACTGATATTTAATGCAAAAGAACAAGAAATGCACGACTTAAACACACCAAACACTTTACAAAAAGACTTTAAATTATGCAAACTATCATTCTAACCATCTGCACATGTCTGCACGCAGCTCAGAGGAAGAAGTCAAAGAAACTTTTAGAGGATTCAGAAAACTTTGATGTCTCCACCTGCGAAACCATTACTGGATCAATGTGGTTTGTTCTTTTATTGACGCCGTTTGTTATTTTCTTATTTCGGACACAATTTCACATCAGTTCATTAAGTTTCTGTTGTCAGAAACATTTTGTTTGTATCGATGTATTTTCATTTTAGACGAGAATCATTTCCTGAGTTACAACAAAAACTATTTCTTATTTTCACACAGTAAATGGAGTTTATCGTTAAAATGATTTTAATCTGTTTCTTTTCCACTTACACCCTTATTAACTGGTAAGAAATAAAACTTCACTCCATCATCTCTCGGATTTGAGCTGATATTTTCTCTTATTTATTTTATTTATTTATTTATTTATTTATTGACTGATGAAGTGACGATGTATTTGGGTGATTTCTTCCAGAGTTTAAATCCACAGTTAGCTTTATACAGATTTTTAGCATTTTGCACGGTGATACTTAAATGTAGGGTGTTGGATGGAAAGTAAAGGGGTCCTGAGTATATGTGGTCCTATGGTTAAAGGGGCCCCCAGAGATGAAATAATGAATGGAGGTGAATGCAAAGAATGTCTTTGTATGGACATCATATTTTTTTTGTGCAACGTTCCTGCCAACACGTTTCACCGAGATGTTGATTTACACATTTTTATATTCTTATATTAATAAAACTGAGTCACCCTAAAAACAAACCCTTTCAAAATAACCTCAATATTTTATTTGATGCTGAGGATTTAATGTGAGATAAGCGACGCTGAAGTCCATCAGTCAAAAAATAACATCCGTCTGATTCAGACTCTCCAGATTACGACAGAGAGTAACACTGTTTTATTTGGATAATTTCCTGGTTTCATACTTCTGTATCTCATCTGTAACAAATTTACTTCTATTTTATTTTAAATAAGTAAAAATTTCATGTTTTACGCTACAATTAATCAATTCAATGGTTGTCAAATCACAGTAAGGTCTAAAGAAAATAACCGTACACAGAGGGACAAACACACACTTTCAGCAAGCTGTGTGTGTGTGATTGTGTTTGTGTTTGTGTGTGTGTGTGTGTGTGTGTGTGTGTGTGTGTGTGTGTGTGTGTGTGTGTGTGTGTGTGTGTGTGTGTGTGTGTGCCGCTACAGCCACTCCAATTAAAAAACATGGGCAGGGAAGAGGAATGTGCAGGTTTTCCCTCAGAGACCAGAGTCAATACAAACACTGAATGACACGCTGATGCAGGCAAGGAGCTCACTGCACTGATGCTCACACACACCAATCACACATGAATGAACACACACAAACAAACCAGTCAGCAAAACAAGTTTAAAAGACACACACACACACACACACAAACACAGACACACACACACACACAGGGAGAATCTCTCAGACGAGATAGAAAAGCTCATCAAGTGTGTTTTTTAATTTTTTTCTTCTTCTTTTTTCGCTCTTTTCTTTTGCATCTTGTGACCGGCCTAATTGAGTTGTAAATCATCAAAATAACAAGTTGATTTCATACTGAGATGTCAGAACATTTTCTTGACAAAGCCGGGGAACGGCATAATTACAGAGGAAATTAAAAAATGTGCCCAAATGTGCTGCTGCAAACAGAAACAACAAACATATTACATTGGCCCTGCAGGCTCCATCAACACTGAGCGTACAGTACGCTGCCTTCAATAATAATGCATTTAATTAGCTGCTGCATTCTTCAGCAGCTCCTTTGAATGGGTTATGAAATGCTTTAATTAGAGAGGAATAAAAAAAAATACGTTTGACTTTTTCCTCTGCAAAGTGTGTGTGAGCTTTTAGAGTATTGATGGGAGCAGATGGTATCGGCAGCCTGCGTGTGTGTGTGTCTTGGTGTTTGTGTGTGTGTGCATGTGACAGGGCTAGTTTCAATTCATACTCTAGCTGCACCTTTGATAGTCAAGTGGATTACACCTTGTGTTCAAACAGAAAGGGAGGAAAGAAAAGCTGCAGAACACAGAATGGAATTAGGAGGCTGCTTACAGGCCCTGATTCATTTATTGTTAACTCCTTCCACTTCATTAAGTCTAATCCCCGTTAGGACCCGGAGTAACACAGGCCCTGAATGGGCCCTGGACAGCTGAGGGTGGGGACATGTGCGCCTATTGTGGCCCTCTCTTGGGTTAATCCTAGTCCCCATGGTGTGTTTGTGTATATGTGAGGCAGGGGGGAGGAAGAGGGAGTCAGCTGGACGAGGGGGTGAGGCTGTTTCCTCCCGCTGGGTGCCCGTGCTCAGTCTGGGCGGGTGTCGGGTCCCACTCTCCACCCTGAGGGGGGTTTGTAGGCCCCCCGAGTCCCGGTGACAAGCGTGAAGCAGCCCTTTCCTTTTGTGAATCAATCTGGTGGGGCTGTGCACGCCTCGCCTGGCCAGACACACACACACACACACACACAGGGTCACCGATGGCCGTGTTAATACAGATGTACATGCCAATAAGGCCTCTTAATCAGTACACAAGAGGGAGAGATTGACTTTTAAAGAAGACATACGGCCTCGCTTTCTTTCAGCCCCAGTGGAGCCGTTCTCTCAGCGCCGCGCTGACTCCTCCAATTTTCACTGTACGGCTGACTCTGAGCGCCACGCTGCACGCACACACACACAGAGACAACTCAGACACTATCTGCAAACACACAACTTCATTCAGGCTGCAAATCTCTTCCTCTGTGTATTTTCAGTTTCTTTAACAAGAAAATAAAGTACGGGGTGAAAAAAGACGAGAGATCAACGGTGAAACATGCAGAAATAAAGAGTTCAGAAAGTGAAAGCTGATGCAAAGTTAAAAAAGTAGATCGCATATTTAGACAAATAGATTTATAACGTTCTTCCTCACCCTGCAGAGAGGTCAAAGGTCAAATTTAAAGGTGCTGAATTTTCTGTCATGTCTGAAGTTTCATCTGTGGCATAAAAACCAAAATCCTTTTTTTTTAAAAAAAAAAAAAAAAAGAGTAAAAGTATCTATTACCATTGAAATATTTTTACCTGCTCTTAGAATAACATTTACTTCATGTTGTCAGTTGAAATCCTGACGCTCCTGATTCACAGATGTTATAATTTGATATACTCATCATGTGGACACATGTATCTCCTGATGTCTCTTCATAGTTTCTACGTAACTTCAGTTTTTTGGTTGTACTCTTAAGTCACCTGTAATCAGTGTGGCCTAACATTTGCTTGTTTTTTAATCGACATCCTTTTTTACCCAGCAGGTGTCATTTCTCTGTGCAGTTTTTCCACTTTACGTTATTTAACTGGTTTTTACAGCTCCACTAAGCTTTGCTCCTTCATATGTTGCAGATCTTATTTCATTTTGTGTATATTATCCCGCATGTCTCCCCCACAAACGCTGTGGAATAATTTCTATTTCCCTGGTTGGCATAGCTCTTTTATGGTTACATTTAGATTTACAAGTTAATAAAAGAAAGTCAGATGATCGTTGAACACTTTCAAACCCGGGGGTCAGACTCCATCAGTCCTCTGTGGACGTGTTTCTGTCTGCAGCCTCCAAGAGCTCAGAGTCATTGTGCTCCTGTGTACTTAAAAATAAAACATGGAGGTCAGTTTACAGTTATAAAGAAAGTTAAACAATGGGAGCTGCATCAGAAACTTCAGCTTTACTTCCAGCTGACAGTTTGAACCTGAAGGTGTGCAAACCAAAGCAGGTTTTTCTGGACTGCATTATTACCACTCTAACTCTTAACTCTTTATTATCACTGTTTTCACATCATTTGCATCTTATTTTATGTCATTTTATAGTTTTTTTCAGATACTATTATATTTTTAAGTATTAATAAGACTCTCCTCCTCTCACTGATTGCTGTTTTTTTTATTTTCTGTCTTCTCTTTTCTGAAGCTCTTAGGGCTGAATGTTTGAATTTATGAAAGGTGATCTATGAATAAAGAAGAGTTTGAGAGTTTGCATGGTACTTTTTCTTGATGTGAAATCTGTGACACCTTCTTGCTTGAACAAAGAGGCCAAACACTAAAACAGCCAATAAATGAAGCAATGGTGAAAGTTTAATCTCTGTGATGCTTAATAGTCATAGTGCTGCAGTCAAAACGCTTTATAATGGTGGATTTTACGTCTGTGTCCGTCTTTCTGCACACAAATACCCCCAAAAACTAAACAGTTTTGAGCAGAGAAAGTGTATCAAATGATAATCAGAGCTCAGATTATTTTCTTATTTATAATAAAACATTTTCACTGTATCCAGGAGGGTGATACTTTTATAATAGTGCTCTTTAAATGGGAGTTTGGGGTTATATCTGGTGTGAAAATAGCTCAAAGGAATGAATTTGACTATCAGGTTATAATTGGTTTATAATTACACTGAGTGCACTGTTTAAAGGCATTAGAGGAGACTGTCACATGAAGATTAGAGATGCAGAAACACACTTTGTCAACAGACTTACACTCTGTCCATGGTGCTGAAATATGCACATTTATTTCCACATGTAGCTGTTTTCACTCTGTCATAGAAACACTCAGCCTTTCAAGACAGTATTTAACTTCATCACTTTCTTCTTTTTTTCCTCAGTTTTCATATTTTCTATTTGTCCTGTCGTCCCCTCGACTTCTTCAGCAAAACGTCAAAGCATTGGTGGATTTCTTGTAACTTTACTGTCTTTAGCGAGCTCTCATAAACCGCCTGTCAGACTTTCACAGCTGACGTTAGCTGTGATGAACGAGTTTTTGTGTTTTCAGCGCCACAAAGACAAACATCAGGAGCTGCGGTGTGTCCTGGAGCAGTGGAGGAAAAGAGAACACGGGTTCTGTAATCAAAAGTCTTAATTCATTACTTTTCTGCAGAGAGGCCGATTGGTTCGGACACGGAGGGAAAAACGTATCCTGAGGCAAACCAATCAGGAGAGAACTATGGCGGCATGCTGATACAAATGCCTCTGAATCACAATGAATCAAGTTGGACAATAGGGCCACAATAGCCTCTAGATTAGCGTCTATTACTGGGATGCATTAGTGCCTCACACCCGTATTAAAGTACTCGTTTAACACCGTTCAAGGGGCGGACCAGAAATCCCCAAGTTTCTAAATTGGAATTTCATTCCCCCAGGTACTTCTGCTCATATGAGAAAAGTTGGAATGCATTTGATCTGTCCTAATTTCAATTAATTAGCGACAATGGTTGCTCGGGGAGTCCCACAGGGCAGAGGGAAAAATGGGCTGAAGGGAAGCGAGCGTCAGAAAAGTGATGGGAGAAGTGGCATCAATAAACTGTTAGAGACTCATTAGCAGGCTAAATGGCTCTCCCAAAGTCACGACACTTTAACACGGGACCTGGCGCCTAATTACTGGCCCCAGTATCCATTACAGGCCCCTCCTCGGCTCCCCTCCCCACATTCCTCTCTCTTTTTATTCCACCCATCTCGGCCACAGTGGAATCGGCCGGTTAATGATTGCTCTACAGAGCGAGATTAGAGGGCCATTGTGGCGGGGTGAGTGTGAGTGTGGGCAGCCAACATGAGGAAGTGAATGAGTAAGTTGGTGTCTCAGTTGATTAAAGCTTTCAGGGTTGTTGAAGTACCAGCTTGAGTTAACCTCTTGAACCTCTGCAGAACCACCTGTGGTGCATCATTACAGACCCATGCATGGCTAAACCCTCGTTCAGACTCACTGATGAACCTTTTAAAGACTAACCCGGACCCCAAAGTGAGACAATGTCTGACTAAAAGGATGCATAATACCAGTACGTGATTATATGGTACTTCAACAACAGGAATCACTTCACCTTTAATTAAAACCACTTTTTAACAGAGCTCACGTAATCTTAAAACTTTTATTTTCTTTTATTTTAGCAATGGTTTGTGCGCTACATAAATGTTCCTAATAAACTATACATTAAAAGAAAAATTGATAATAAATGACTCAAGTCTGTTTTGGCTTAGCATGATTGCATCTGGGTCACTTTTTTTATTTTGCGTGATTCATTCATTTAGTTTCCAGAAAAATATTTTAAAATTGTTCTTTTTTGTTGTTTCCTGAACCAAGAAAAAAAAAAAAAGGGAAAAGACTGTGGAAAAAAAAGCCTGGAGAAGGCGGGAACACAGACTTTCCTCATGAACTTTCCATGTCAGGTCAGTCATGGTTGTTTTCGTTTACGTCTGCTTCCTTGGTCCTCAGTCAGCTCGCCTCCTGATTGGCTACATTCCATTCTACGTCATAACTCACGGAGTCATGACTTGGGAGTCGTCAGCTTTCCCCACACACATGAAGACTTTTGGTCGTTAATATTGGACGAGATTAATATTTATGATTGTTGGCCCCGACCCGTTTCGCAGCCGATTATCGAGACAAATTCACTCTTAACACCTCAGACCACAGGATTATCTGATAGGATAATCTTATAAAACAGAAGATAATCCGGAATTTTACATCCTTGGTTGGGAAGGAGGAAAGTCGGGACAAAAACAGCTTGATAATCTTTATGTGTGGACCGTCCTCAAGCTGCACTAACAGGACATAACCTTCTGTATTTCTGATTTATTTTGGCAGATGGTTGACTATTCATCCAATAAACCTTCTCAAACAGAAGGATTCAAGGTTTGGATTTTTTTTAGTCTGGGCATAAAAGTTGTCACTTTATGCCTCAGGCTCAGGGGGTTATCCAGCTTTTAAAAAAAAAAAAAAATGGGCCTATTTTTTACGCCGGGGTTTGTGCATGTCTTGTAGGTTCAGCAAGATATAAGATTGTTTTAGTTGGCAGCAGTAGAGCAGGCTCCTCAAGAGCTACTGTTACCGATCAAAGTGTGTCCACCAAAAGTTCTTGTTTGTCTCACAGACAGATTCCTGTTTTATAGTCTGATAACTACTTTAACTCCCCTTTGTGGGAACGATTCCACATCCACCTCAGAGGACAGTGTTATGACTTTGTTGGCACAGCAGCATCCTGGAAAAAAAAAAGAGTATCTGGTGCAGTAAACACAAACACTATCTGATTATCATTCAGCTCTCTGTCAGTGAAATACCAGCATTATTTCTCCTCCTGAAGGTAAAGTACAAGAATTAAATGAGGAGTTGTAAAGAGGCTAAAGGCTTCTTAACTTCACACTACACCAAATTTAACTTTAATAAACAAAAAATTTCATCACAGAGGGAGCTTTTGACATCAGTCTCTTCTAACCCAGCAGATTCAGCTGATAAAAACAGGAGTTGGTGATCTACCATGGCCCCTAGCCATCTGTTTTCCAGTTATTGCAAAGAAACCTTGTGAAGTATTGATTTTTTCTGAAATTTTCACCAAAGCACAGCTCTAGGTTATAAAATCCTACAGGTAAGATGTCTTTAAAGATGCTGGTTTGGATCAGTGGTTCAATTTGCGTGTAAAGGGGCTGTTGACAGTTTCCTGTAGCATCCACTGCCCTGTCCTCTTAATACATGCAGAAAAAGCACAAAAGTAAGATGTCCATCAACTGACAATTCCACTCCTGATGCATAAACTTTGCATAGATCAAATGAAAGTTCATGAAAATGTGTTGTCTACTAATTTTGCACAGTTCAGTAACATCATCATTTGATCTGAGGCATTGTGCTGTGCTCACCTGCTGCTGTAAACTGAATAAATCCTGCAAACTAATCTAAATCTGATCCAATATTCACATTTTACATGACAGGAAAGAAAAAATAAAACACAGAGACCAGCTGCATACACCTGTTTAAGAGATTCTTAGAGTTATCATGGAGCCTGAGGAGGAAGAATGTCCACATGAGGAACTGCTGACGGAGAGGAGGAGAGTCAGAGAAGAAGAGGCTTTAAAATGAGAGCGTATCTACAGCAGAGGGAGTGAGGTGATGGAGTTGGTAGGGGGGGAAACCGATCTCATCTCATGTCCTCTCTCATGCTCTCTGAATGGGGTCCTAATTGGCAGGGCTGTGTGAATAGGCAGCTGGCCGAGGAGTGCCTGTACAAAAGAAACACACAGTGAGACGGTGCTGGAGATGAGGCCTTCTCTATTCACAACCTCTACCCCCAAAATGAAAAAAAGAGCCCAGGAGAGAATGAGAGGAAGAAAGGCAGGGGTATAGACGGGGCCAGGGAGGGGGGTGAGGTGGGTCATGCAACAACAGAGCAGAGTGGAGTGGAAATCGACAAAACAGAGAGAGGGAGGAAAAGAGATAGAGCGAGCAGATGAGAAATAGAAGGTAATCATAGGAGATTATCTTCTTGTGATGGAGGCAGAGCTGCAAGGATAAGTAGGCTATCCTGAGGAGGACCATCCCAAACCGGTCAATAAAGAGCCGTGTCTGCAGCCCTGATACAGGCAGGTGGGGCTGGGGTTCTCAAGGGCCAGTTAGGGCAGTAAGGGGCCAAAAGTGGTCCTCGTGAGGCAGGGGCAGCAGCACTTTACGGAGGCTGTGGGCTCTGATTTCACTGCATGTGTTTCAGTTCCCACACACACACACAAAGAGGCTGTGTGTGCTGAGAGTGGTCAATCTGTGTGTCCCTGAATGAAAAGACCGTTCACACCAGAAAACAAAAAAACAAAAACCTATAATCAGTGGTCGTTTTCTTAAGCGCTTAAAGCAATGATCATGTTTCTGTGAGAGGATCCTCTGGTGGTCAGGTGGAAAATGTTTAGGTGCAAAAAAAGCAAAGTAACTCAGTAACAGCTTCACAAACCACAGGTAGAGGGGGGAGTAAATGATGTCCAAGCTAACAGCTAAACTGCTTCAGCAGCATCCCCTCATTAAACTGATAAACAGGCTCATGACAACTTGGACGGGCAGGGCCTCAAACACCAAGGTCTGCTCCACCCACCTTCAGGCCTCAGAGGGCTGGCCAGTCAGAGAGCAGGAGGTTTGTGGAGCGGGGAGCCGTAAAGAGACAGCAGCTAAAACGATGTGTTTCAGACTGAGGCTAAAATAAGATGTCATATCATGTCATCATAAATCATGTTCTCTTCTTCTCCGTGCTCATTATTCTACTTTTATTAAAATCTTTACTGCTGGGTTGTGGCATATGACCAGTGACTGAACTTTCTCTCAGAATAAATGAAAGTATTTCTGATTCTAAAGCTTAGCTAACTTTCTACAGCTTATATATTTACATCACAGACTTTAATTGGTATTTATATAAACCTCTGTTGATTATTTAATTCAGGTTTAGCTTTTGAGAAACACTTTCAGAGCATCAGAGACTGCTCACATGGTTGAGAAATCTCCCTCCTCTTCCAGAAAGATTTTTCAGTCCAGGTTTTTATGATTTACCCTCAGTCTGCTGGTCTATCAGCGGATACAGAAACACGTCCTGCAGGTGAACTTTCACTGACATGCTGTTGTGTCTCGTATCGTCTGCCAGGAGAGTGTTAAAGGCAGATGAATACTCACAGCATGTGTGTGAGCTGTATTTTTCTAACTGTTTGTATGATTTCCCCTCATCACTAAAACTATACAGGCGCAGTGACGCTGGAGTTCAGCAGCTTGTTCTGCAGCGGAAACATCATGCGTGTGTCATTTGTTGGAAAATGATGCATTCTGGATGAGGCAGGTTAGAGGAAACGGCCCCGATATGACCTCCATTTTACAGAATGGTCACAGGCATAATGAAAACTGCAGGAGGTAAAGATATAACCATATATACATGTACACACACACATACAGGCCTACAGGTGCTTTGAGATGCATGCATTCTCCTGCACATACACTCCTGAGGATATCTGGAGAGCAGATGGAAAATATAAAATACACATAAAGGCTGAGATCACACTGAGTCCATGAAGACACTCTCTGAATGTCTGCATCAGCACACAGACGAAGGAGTTATTCATTGATGAAGACTGATTTTATTTTATGGCCCTAATAATTTAAAATTTTTTTCAGGTTTTCTTTTTTTTGTTCTTTATATCAGAAGCCGGGTTTGCTTTCACCCTCAGAGACCTGCAGAGTCTGCAGAGAACACGTGTCTGTGTCTCTACCTGAGTTTACAGTAAAACTCGTATAAGCTGAGAGGAGGCCTCTCCTTCTCTGTGACGCTCTCTTCTGTTGGTCATAAAGACGTGATAAATGCCAGCAAATAAACCATCTGTTTCCCCACAAACTGTCAATTAGAAGAGTCCCACCTTATCCATCACAGCGGTGCTATACTCTCTCTGGGAACCATCGAGCAGCTGCAGGCCTCATCTGTGCACTTGCTGCTGCTGCTATCGGCAGCATGGCGGGAAACCTCAGCGTCCCGCACAACAGATGTTTATGACTGTGTGTGTCTGAGGCTGCGTGCACGACTCGCAGGGTGTGATTCCTGCCTTTGGATTTATGTTTCACTGCGTGTCCACAGAAATGTGTAAATATGTGTGTGAGTGTGTGTTTGTGGACAACAATGCCATCTCCTGCCATCTGGATAATTGATCGTTTGCTATCATAAAAAAATAAAAGAGAGGGAACGCGTCATAATGGGCCACTTCTTAAACGGGCCTGTTTTTTATCTGCTCTCCACGTCTGTTTTATTTGTGCATGTGGGGTGGGGAGTGGGAGGGGGGGCTGCCGCTCGTCATGATGATTATGAAGAGGGTATTATGAGGAGGGATTATGCATCATGGCGCTGGTGTTTGAAGATGATCGACGACCTGAGGCAGGAAGTTGGTGTTTCAGTGCTCAGCATAAAGCTACATGCTGCCTCTCTTCAGCACAAGGTTCAGAGTGTCATGTGTCAGTGTTTAAAAGTGCTACAGCTGCAAAAAGGTGACTCACCTGTGCATTGATTTTCATTTAGACAAAGGATGAAATGCAGGCTGCAGAATGAAACTGGCACTGCAGGAGTCCAGTAAGCCCAAAATACCTGTAACCCCCCTGATATTAGTCAGGATGTAAACAGAGAAACATCTTTGACTCAGGGGCTCTGTCATTTATTAGCTAATATTACCGTAAGTGAGCACAAGTTAAGTGACTTCTGCATCTTTTCTGGGTTCATCCTGTAAAGATGTCTCTTGTTTGCATTTGCTGCAAAATTCACATTTTATACCCTCTTTTGCAGGCTTCCTGCAGCAACTGTGACTGAACAAGACGGCATGTGAACGTGCTGCAACCCTTACTCTGTTACTGAATAAAGCCTAATACAAAAATAAATAAAAAGAATACAAAAGTCAATAGATGAATAAAAGAGCTAGTTCTTTGTATCTGTTGTGTAAGCACTGAGATGTGGGGCTATCAGTTTTGTTTACATGTGCAGGTTCTGACATTAAATAGAATAAAACGAACCTCCTCTTCATTATACAACAACACAAGATTTCAGGCTCAATAGCTCGTAATTCACCACAGTTTAAAGGACGCTATTTACCATCACTGCTCAGATTCTGGATACACAAGCGCACAATCTCCATCGAAGCCAGGGGTATCAAGCGGGCCAAAACAGGCCTGCCCGGGTATTTAATCTGGTCTGCTGGATAAATGCAGAAGTGAATGGGAAACCTGTGCTTCTTTTGTATGCAGCAAGTTTCGTTGCTCAAGGAATAAAAAATTCAACGCCACTTTGAGACTCAGCGTGGGGAAAATGCAACAGCTTGCAAGGACAACTGAGAAAGAGAGAAGATACACAAACTGCTGAGGAAATAACAGTCTGTTTTTATCTGAAGACCAGAGGTCAGCAATGCAGCGGGGAGAACTAGCTACCTGATTACTAACGTTAGCATCAACGCCTCACTCTGAGGGCGAGTTTGTGAAAACATGCTGAAAACTGCAGAACTCGTGAGTCCTGAGAAGCAACAAACTTTAGCCAAAACTAGCCTGACGAGGAAACCTGTGGATTTCAGAACGGTTTATCACATGTGTTTTATGGAAGCTTATTTAAGATATAATTCAAATTAAAATGCAATGAAGGATGTACATTTTAATTTCAAGAATACAGGTGAATTATTTGAGTCATAATTAAAATGAAATTTCAAATATTCAATAATCATTTTCATCTTAAAGATGATAAGTTTAAAATAGTTCCACTTCAGTTTGTAAGGTGTGGGGAGTCTATTTATCTATTCAGAGACACAGACACAGAAAATAGAGTTAAAATGATTTGTAGGTCTTGAAAGTATATAATCTTTAAAGTGAAGGATAGTTTATATACATATATATATATATATATATATATATATATATATATATATATATATATATATATATATATATATATATATATATATATAGGTTTTTCATAGTATACTTGTATTTCTTTGCACTAAATGAAGGGGAAAACTTGGAGTAGTTGTCACTGGTCTGGCCCACTTGAGATGAAATTAGGCTGGATGATGCCCTCAACCTACAGTGAGATTGACACTTCTGTTCTTGGCTGTTGGACGCAATGGACATATTTTTACCACCTACAGGCCGGGCATGGTAACGTAGATGTCATGTAGATGGAGAAATGTTTGAAAATACTCCTCTCTCCTTAAGTTCAAGTTGATTCAGGAGTCCCGACAATCAGGCTGGAGTCTGAGGATGAATTTGGGTGCTGCAATATTGGGTGTTTTTTTTTTTTTTTTTTTCTCAAAAACATCAAATCATTTATTTATTTTTTTTCAAGTTGATCTGATTTCTTTTGGAAGATGCAAGTTTCTTTCCTTGTTTTGCTTGAAGAGTAGATTTTTTTGAGGCTTTGTTACAGATGACTTTATAAAAACACAGGCAGGATCAGCTGTTCTTACCACATTAACATTTTAAAAACTTGTTTTGTTGTTCTGGTACTTCCCACTATTGTTTTATATGAAATCAAACTTCAAGCCTTAAAGCAGCATCACACAAACCAGCAGCTGAAGTCAAAGTGACGACAAAGTTTTATAAACGTCTCAGTGAGAGCTGAATGAACCACGAGGAAAACACACGTTTCAGACATGAGCTCATGCAGACGCTGAAGAAATGTTCTCATGCCGCACTTACTAAAGTT
This sequence comes from Labroides dimidiatus, assembly GCA_030710495.1. Taxonomy (NCBI): domain Eukaryota; kingdom Metazoa; phylum Chordata; class Actinopteri; order Labriformes; family Labridae; genus Labroides; species Labroides dimidiatus. The sequence goes on from CM061154.1 coordinate 24,410,445, forward strand.
TGGAGAGGAAAGAAATATTCTGCCCTGTTAAATCAGGTTTCTTTCTCTCACTCTCGTTCTCTCTCTCTCTCTCTCACACACACACTTGTAAGGTTAGCCTCCCTGTGCTTCCAGTAAACAAGAACATTTAGCCAACACTATTGCCCATCTAATCCAACTCTGTTCACAGTAGTATGTTCCTCTCTCTCTTTCTTTCTCTCTCTCTCTCTGTATGCTTCAGCCTTCCTCACCCTTCCTTACCCTCCTCACCCTCCTCTCTTGTTCTCAGATGGCTTCCTCCACCTCTCTCCCTGTGCATTATGTAGATAACCCTCGAACGCCATATATCCTGAGCAGGTCAAACGGAGGTTGCAATCACACACTGTGACAGTGGGAGCCAATCCCAGTCCATCATGGAGGAGGGGAGGGGACTGCTACAGTGTGTGTGTGTGTGTGTGTGTGTGTGTGTGTGTGTGTGTGTGTGTGTGTGTGTGTGTGTGTGTGTGTGTGTGTGTGTGTGTGTGTGTGCGAGCATGCATGCAGCAGGGTTTAGCTCAGGTCTTGGTAGCCCATCCTGTCGGACATTATGTTGGGTGGGGGAGTCGGAGATGTGAGGAGGACGGGGGTGAGAAAGGAAGGATGTGAGACTTTGATCGTGGTTGGAAGGAGAGGAGGAGGAGATGATGAGGGCGGATGAGAGAGTGAGCTGCAGAGGTGACGGGAAAATGGACGCAACACAGTGTGACGAAGACAGGGGGAGGAAGAGGAGGAGATGTGTTTCTCAAAAACATGCAGCGCACACATCATGAGTTCTGCAACCTCATCATAAAACATATTCTGGGAGAAGGCTTCAGTCAGACTGAGATGTTGGAGACAAAAGATGTGGTACCCAGTTTCCAGATGTGGATTAGTCAATGCTTAAACATCAATTTATTTTTATTCAATTCTATTTTTATTTTTTTTAAGGGAAGAAAACTAAAACTACGAGTTTAACGCATCCAGAACGGGAAGGGCAAGAGCAGCTCAAAAATGAAAGTTTCGACTCTTCTGTCTTCTTCTTTCTGTTGATGCAGGAACATATCAATCAGATATATTGGTCCCATAGACTGAGACTCTACTGTTGAAACTTTTAGTTCACTCTGATAAAAGGTTCAGATTGTTTTGGCACGTCTTCAGCCTGTAGTCATTTATCAGGGTGTAATGGCTGCAGTGTAATCCTGCAAGTGCGTCAAATCAAATAACGTCTTCTAAAGGTTCTTTCTCCCTGACAGGCTCAGATTGTTCCTCTACGTGTCTGTGAACATCACAGAAAGGATCTCCTCAGAGAGAGAGCTTTCTTTAAAGACAGAGGAGATGATTGTGAAACCAGAAACATCCCTCTCATTCCCTGAGACACCAGAGTATGGTCTTCAGCTTTCTCCCCGTCCATCACTTTAAGGATCTCTAACTTCACCGGTTCAGAGGATGCGGCTCACCATTGCTATCCTGGCATTTCCTGTATACCACTTTGAAGAAGTGCACTTGGTAAAATATTCACAGGAGCCGCCCGCTCTGCTGCACATCTGTAAGGCACTGAGGAGGCCGTAAACCCAGAGCCTGAGAGACTCTCCTGAATCTGGATGCAAACCTCGAAATCCCTCAAAGCAAAACAGCAAGACGATTTCAGGGGGAAAAAAATCATGTCAAAAAATCAAAAAATCAGAAAAGGAATCATGAAGCATTCATATAAAGCAATTAATCAGTGCTTAATATTGATCTGCTTTAATTTATATCAACCAAACCATGCTTAGTACTTATAGACTGAGCCTGGAGACTAAATCTGGCTCCAAATCTGCAGAGAAGCTAAAAAAAAAAGCCAGAATGTGACCTTTAAGAGATTTGATCCCTGAGTAAAATAACATGAACTTGAATGCATTTCAATTAAAGCCTGTTGTAAAAACTGCATGTCCAAAAACAGAAAAATACCTACTTTATTTTGATCTTCTTTGTGCACAAATCCACAGGTGGACTCCTCAAACCCTTTTTTGTGACCCAGCTATTAAATGGTTTTATCCAAACCCCAAAACAACTGTAACAAATTTACAAGAGCCACAATGATGGAGAGATGGGCCTCAAACACCAAGGTTTGCTCTTAGCTCCAGCCCAAACAGGCCTCCAGAGGGCTGGTCAATCAGAATGAAGGGGGTCTGTGGAGCAGAGAGCCTTAAAGAGACAGCAGCTAAAAAAAAACAGGCAGAGGCTGATTTAAGAGTTCACTCAAACAGCAGGGAGAGGAAAATAAAGATTATTGTGAGCTGTAAATTATATAAAGATGCTACGGGGGCACCAGAGAAACAGAATGAAGATTAATAGAATACCCTTCCTTTAAACACTGTTTAGACTCCGCCCCCTGGCTGGGAGCTCTGCTTCTACCTGTAAAAGTGTATCAGAGGAAATGTGTGATCAGGTTTCTTCTAAATATCCTCGCTGTGATGAGCTTTACTCTTTCTGCTGCTTTAAAACTTTTATCTTTCTTTGCAGAGTACTTTTCTTTTTCTGTCATTATTCTGTTTCTTTGCATTTTTCTCCTCTTTGTGTTTGTCTTTTCTTCCACTGTATTTGATTTTCTCGTGGTCCAATCTAAGCTTTGTCTTCTTCTTTGTCTGATTTGTTTGTTTTCCTTTTGCCTCGTTCATGCATTGATTCTGTTTGTTCTCTTCCCTTGTTGATTTGTTTGTATTAAGTCATTTTCTTGTTTATTTCTGTCCAGTCAAATCGGAGGATTTGTCTCTTTCTTTATCTCTTATCTCGTCTGATGTATTTTTCTTTAATAACTGTCTTCTGTCCTTTCTGTCTTTGGTTTCACGGTGAAGACAAAGAAAATCTGCTGCACCTGTTCACTCTGAGCTGCAGGTGTCGTATCGTGTTCCTCTGCTGCCCCTTGTGGGGTCACAGCGCTGTTGAGTCTGTGCAGAGACAAGGGGGAGCAGAGGGAGGGAGGGAGAGAAGGAGCAGGGAGACGGGAGGTGCTGATGGAAAACTTATTTCCTGCATGTGTGTGTTTGATGTTTTCACTGGTCTGTGCATAGAGTGGTGCAGGGATTATTACTTGTGCTGAATATTTAAAAACAGATTTTGCACTTTTTGTTTTCAAGTTGGGTTTTTTTTGCACCTTTCTTGGATATAACAGGCAGAGAAGGATGTAAATACGAAAAACAAAAAAAAAAAAAACAACAACAATGTGTTAACAACAATAAACTCTGAGGCAAACATCACTGATGGTTTCAGAAGTTTTAAACGGGTCATACAGAGTTTTGCTTTTTTTTTCTGTCTGACTCTTGCCTGGTTTTTCAGTCAGACTTGTGTTTAAGACATGGTTGATTATTTTATTTAATAGAAAGAGTCAAGGTCATAACACATTTATGGAACTTCATGCAAAATGTTTTTGTCTTAAAATTTAAAAAAAAAAAAAAAATCTTTTTGCTGATGATTCTCTGTTGAGGAGTTATGAACCCCAACCTGACAATGGTGCTCACTTTAGTGGAAATGGCCAATCCAGTTTACTTCAAAATCCAAAAATAGAAGGTGAATGTAAGGAGATGAGGCAGGACTTACATCACTTGCAAAACAACTACAACACCTGCCTGACGAGGATGAACATTTAGCCTTCATACTGTCAGAACAGATGAGTAATACAACAAATTCTGCATTGTACAGCAGCAACTGTTAAGGAGACCAAAAACTGCTTTTGTTCCAGGATGTAAACCTGAAAATTGAGACAGCCTCTAGTGGAAATTCTTGGTACTGCAGTCTGTGCACTTCTAAATTGATTGAATCCAGAGCAGAGAGCTTAGCCGACTCATCAAACCTCCAAAACACCCGTGGGAAAAAAAAGTGACTGCACTTTACTTTCTGTTCAGAATGTCCCTGCTGTGCTTTCATAATCTTATTTACATTTTTTATTGACCTGAAGTAGAAATGTGGCTTAAACAGGAGACAGATTTGGAGGTAAGAGAAGACATTTACTCTGGAAGGCTGTTTGATTCTGTGAATAGTCTAAAACTGTATGTGCTAAGATTTATGTCATATATCATGCAAATATTAGAGCCACATCATTCTCGCAGACAACAATGGTGTACTGTCTCTTTAAGAGTCACAAATTAAAAACCATATTGTTTTTTTTGTTTTGTTTTTTTTTTAACAAGATTTTGGATGTGTGCATAAATGTGTTAATTTTGTGAACTGACGTTTGACATGTTTGTTGATGGTTTTGCTATAGTGCGTGTGTGTGTGTGTGTGTGTGTGTGTGTGTGTGTGTGTATGTGTGTGTGTGTGTGTGTGTGCGTACATGTGGATGTGAATGTTTGGAGGGGGGGGGGGGGGGGGGGGGGGGGGGCAATCTCCTTAGTGTTTACCCAGAGAGGAGCAGCCACCGTCTCCCTCCTATAGGTCCACTCTGCCCTGATTGGAGTCATCCAAGCCACGTACGGATTAATATTTAATGTCCAAAAGAGAGAGAGGGAGAGAGAGAGACAGAGAAAGAGAGAGAGAGAGAAGAAGAAGAGGGAGAGAGAGAGAGAGAGAGAGAGATGGATGTGCAAAGCCAGGCTGCTGTTTATTTAGGATATTGTGAAAATATGAGGAGAAATTTGCAATTTTATTGGTTTTCCGCAACCACACGATCTGTCTGAAAGCTCTGTATATTCTGTGTGTGTTTCAGGATGTGTGTGTGTGTCTGAGGCAACAGCTTTAGGAGTGTGTGTGTGTTTTGTGCACTGTGTGTGTGTGTGTGTGTGTGTGTGTGTGTGTGTGTGTGTGTGTGTGTGTGTGTGTGTGTGTGTGTGTGCTCAGCAGCTGTGGTGACCTTCAGCCCTCCGTCCCTGTATGTACACCCTCCTCACAGACCAGACTGCTTCCACAGAGACTCTCCGTCTTCCTCTCTGTGTCGAGGAAATAAGGATTTAAACTGTGCCGTAGATGCTGAATTCAGCTCTTATTTTCTGTCTTCACACATATAAGAAACTCACTGTGAAGAAAAACTTTGGTTCAATCCAAAGAATCTGATGTGAGCAGGATCAAAAATGTGAGAAAGGTCAGATTCATGTTTTATGGTACAATTTTTTGTGTAGAAGAATGATTTCAATCCAGATTTTATTCTACTCTATTTATTTATTCATTCATTCATTTATTGCATATTAAAGAGTTTAAATTTTGTTTCAAAAAAACTGTCCCTGTTGTGCCTCCTTCGACCAACAGAATGGAAAAAAAAGTTTACTAGCTTCCTTTTGTCATCTCAAACAGAGAAAATTGTCCCATTAGACGAAATAATGCCTGACTTGTTTGGAAGGATTAAAAAAAATGGGGTAAGCAACATGTTCTTGTTTAGTTCTGTGTATTAAGACGTTTTTTTTTTTTTTTCAAGAAACTTAACAGGTTCATTTTGCTGACCCCATTGGCGGATTATTTTATTCTTCATTTCTGCACATCATTTTTGCACACCAAAGAGCTACAGTGAGTTACATATCAGACTTTTAAAATAAAGAGGAAGGGGATATCTGTAGGAAAACACAACTCACACATCGAAAAGATAAAAAATAAGCTGAGAAAAATCTTTCTGCTTTGTCCACAGGGGGCACAAAAATCACCACAACATGGATGTTTCTCACTGGAGCTTTAAGAAATGATCCTCACAGGATGGAATCATTCCTAAAAACACGGACACCTCTGAGAAATTAAACAATTAACCTGAATTTCATTTTAATATCCTAAGTGGAAGCACTTTGCATAGCTTATCATGCACTAAAAAGCTACTCTTTTCCCCTTATTTATTTATTTTATGTATATAGATTATTTGCACTAATGGGACAAAAAGTCACGTTATTTACAGAGCGGGTCTGCATGCTGCTGCAGAAAACTAGCAGTTTAATTTAGATGAAGATGTGGTGATGAAGGATTCACGATGCAGCCATGTACACGGTGTCAGCCAGGCATACTGAGCAGATTTTGGCTGCATTACTTTCCCATGGTGTCCATTTCACTGTGGGATAACTTGACCTTTAACCCCTGAGCTTGTAGCCTCAGCAGCTTGAGACAAAATCGCCCACTGAACCGAAGGCGTGCACAGGTCACTGGCGTTTTCTATCCACTCACCAGGATGAAAACAACCCCCACGTGCCTCACAAGCCAAATGAGAGGGGAGGAAAAAGCAGAGCGAGGGAGATGCAGAGCCCAGCCTGTGAGACGAGGAGCAGGGATGCTCGGAATCGGGGGGGCAGACAGACGGAGGCAATTTCACCAACTCTAACTTCCTCCGCAAAATTACGGCTAAATGGAAAAATAATGGAAGTGGCATCATTGGCCTCCTAGCATGGTGCTATTAGTATGCCGGTGACATGGAGCGCGGAGACCGACAGCAGTTATGTATTTTTGCAAGTATGCATATAATTTATTGTGGGGAACACAATTTACATGGGTAGTCAATGCCTGTTTTATGGGCTCACAAATAGATGTATGAATTGAAGCATATAATGGGAGGGAGCAGCAGGCACAAATACATTCTAAATCTACCGAATGTGTTCCACCAAAAATGTAACCAAGGAATATAAAACAAATTAATTCCTGCATGTTATATGTATTGGTTTTTGATTTACAAATCTAATCGGTGGGGATTTAACCTCACCGTGTGGTCAGGGCGTGGGGGAGGGGTGTCAGCTGACATTTGGTGCTGATTCTGCACGTAGAGGGATGAGACACTGAAAAGTGGGATCATATGAGGGAAGCTGTTTGCTTTATGGATAATTTGCTGCCTCAGTCAGTTTATATAAAACATTTTACACACCTGAAGAGTTCTGAAACTTATTTATTATTTCCAAAGTTGAGAGAGTTCTGATTGTTCATTGTTTTATTCCTTCAGGGCAAAGTTTGGATGCTTTGCAAGAAATTGCAGCAGAAGGAGATTCCTGAAATGGTTAAAGAAGCATAAATAATCTCTTGATAAAGAAATAAAGAGGAGTCCATAATCTGCATTCTTTCAACCAACCAACAGAGGGCGATGCTACAGTTTACAGTCAGATTTTCAGAAAACCATGTGACAGTTTTCTCCTTCTCTGGGGATTTGTTCCCTCAGTAAATATTTTCTACATGAGATTTTGGTCTCAGTCTTGATTTTTGAGTTTCCCTCCATACAGCATGAAGTTCATTCAGTGAATAATGTTCCCATTTGGTGTCAAAAGGAAGATAACGCAGGGTTTGTATTACCCAGAGATTGAAGGTGGGACAGCTCTCCAGTAGTGAAGCCGAATCATACTGACTGGCTGCAGTACCAGTGATAAGCCCCGCCCCCTCCACGTCATATAAATGTTTGCCAAACACAATTTCTGTAAATTGAAGTTATTTCCTATAATGATGTAAACTTAAAGGGTGATTTGATGCTATAAAAAGAGGAAGTGACATCATAAATGACAGCTGTGTTGACCGATCTTTGCAACAAAAGATATTTTAACCCTTTAGAGCACATCATTTTTTGTTTGTTTGTTTTTGCATTTAAAATCTGTGGATTTAAACTTTCATACTGTTTCCAACGCGTCCCTGAGTGCTGTTTCCTTCCTCTAATGTTTCTGCAGAAATCCAGGATTAAGCGCAAACAACATAAACATTACCATCCAGACCGTGGCTGTTCACATCGCTTCCTACATTGAATACACATCATCACATTTTTACATTTACATTTTTAAAGGAATACAGCCATGACATTCCGGAGTTTAGAAAAAAGGGTAAAATTCTTCTTTTTTTTTTTTTTTTTTTTTTTTTTTTTTTTAGCATTTTACATTTAGTGTGGACATAAATCTCTACATTGTCTTAAAGTTTGGGATATAAGGGTTTTATTGATGTATAGCAAAAGTTTTATACTTTTTTTTTTTTTTTTTTTTTTACAAAAAATGACAGCAGTGTGTGAAAATATAAAAATATGCTCTGTTCCTTTGGTATGGTATATTTCAAAGGGTTAAATGATGTCCGTCCAGTTTCTCTTTATAAAATTATTTATTTATTAAGTGTATTTTTGGAAAGCTAAGATAGCACAGTGACTATGAATATTGAGCTAGCGCTGGTGTCAGTTAGTATCATGGCTTCGGTTAACCCTTTATTCATCTGTAGCTCAGTCCTTACATCCAAATATGATCCCATGTGGCCAAAGATAAAAACATCTGTACAGTGTTAGCTTCAAGGAGTCTTAAAACTTTGTCAAACAGTTTCTAAAAAAAAGCATCCCTGCTGTTATTTTGTACATTTGTGGAGATCAATGTATTCAAACGAGGCTGTAATTTTAACACTAGCCACTAACTTGACTGGAGCTGGAGCTGTTTGACACTGTGTAGAGGTTTGGCAGCGCTCCCTGCTTGTTAACCGGGCCTCACAGACATACAGTAAATATAAACACTGGTTTGCTCATATTGGGGTCCATAAACGGTGCCTCTCTCCCCACAGTCAGAGACAGAGTGTACCGTATGGACCGCTCTTTGTGTCACCTCCTATCTACCTTCAACAATGACAGCCCCTCAGAGGGGGACGGCTGTCCAGCAGAGACCCAGGAGCAGGGGAAACCATGATGAATTTGAGATAAGACACCTTTAAGCCCTTACCCTTAACTACCAGAGGCAAGGCAGGGGGCATCAAAAGCATCTCAGCTACACGAGAGAGAGAGGCGGGGGTGTTAGTGGTGGAGCCAGGGTCACAATTACCGTCCTAAAATGATGTCAGGAGGAAGAGGTGTTTGTCTGCTTCAGCTGTTTGCAGGGTAAAGAGGGAGGAGGAGGAAGGCTGGGTTTTTTAAAAGAGGATATTGTTAATGCATTAGCCTGTTAAGGGTTTACACCACTCACATAAAAACAGGGCAGACGGCGAGCCCGCTACATAAATCCTGCTCAGCTGTGATGTTTGGAAGAAAGGAAAGAGAGGAGATGAAGGGATTTGTCCTTGGGTGGGAGAGACAGAGAAGGTTTGAGCAGGCAGATATTTTGGTGAGTTCAGGAAGTGACAAAGCAAAAACAAACAGACGGATTCATATTTCTACACTCAAAAAATATAGGGGGGGGGGGGGGGGGGGGCTGAGGAGATAACCAGCAAGTGTAAAGACGGGAATATTGTGCCTTTTTTACTCTTTATTCTGTCCCTCTGGTGCCCCTGTAGGATCTTTACATGATTTACAGCTCAAAACAATCCCTATTTTTTCTCTCCTTGGTGTTTTGTTACCTTTTATTTCTGCCTCTGTCTGAAACACTTTGTTTTAGCTGATGTCTCTTTAAGACTCCCTGCTCCACAAACCCCCTTCCCTTTGATTGGACAGCATTGTTGGGGGCGGCGCTATGGAGTGTTTCAGACCTGTCCTGTGAATGTGTCAAGAACATCCTGATGTGATGACCTTGTCATGTTGTGGTGAAGATCTGGTGCTTATTTTTTTAAAACTGAGTGTTTTGATCAGTTTACAGACAGATTCAAGGATTTCTATGTAGAGGTTTGACAATATTTTATATCCATCCATGATAAATGACACACTCAACAGTTTGACTTCATTAAGGGTCATGCTCACAGGCTGCTGAAGACCGGAGACACTTTCACCTACTGTAAACTGACCTCCTGGGATGAGCTGCTTAAGACAAAGTGCAGGAAAACAGCAAACTTCCTCTTTGAGACCTAAAGGTTGAATGAGAGCTGCTGTGTTGATGTGTTGCAGACGCTTTCTAGCTATGAGATTTTCCTGACATGCTGTCGATGTATTTTGAAAGCTGTTTTTTGTTGTCTTGGGTCTGTATGATGAAAAACTCTCGTTTAGGATTCTTTTGAATGAGTTGGTGGAGGTAACTGGCTCAAAGGTAGAGCTGCTCACTCTAAAATCTCAGCCTCTGTCCTATGAGCTCCTCACCTCTTCAACCATTTCACAGTAAAGTCAACCCAGCCATCCATGTCCTCCCTCTCTCCTCCTTTTCTTCCTCAGTCCTCCTCTTTATACCTGCACGACTGATCTCTCTCTCTATTTCTCTCTCTCTCTCTCTCCCTCTCTCTCCCTCTGGTGGACACCTGGCCAGGCTCGAGCGATCGATACTCAGCACAGCCCTGTAGGAAAACCCTGTCAGCTGCTGCTCCTGATCCATGCTGCTCTGACCACCACCACGCCATCCGTCAAACTCCTGGCGCTCACACAGGACACATACAAAGCTCATGCACACAGACACGTATGTGCAGACTGTGAAGAGTAAACAGTTTGGAGCTGAAACTGTGAGATGTGTTGCAAGTTTTTTAGATTGTTTCGTAAAAGAGAGAAAAAGTATAAAATAAGAAAGGTGCATGTCTGCGAGTAGAAATCTGCTTTTATAAAAATTCTGCTTATGATCATTCTTTGGAAATTAAATCACATAATTTTGATGCTGATTTAAAAGAAAAATGTAGTTTATCGAAAGGTTTGGTTTATCATTTCGTATTTGTATAATTACTCACACATCATGTGACCTGAGGGGTTCATGCAGGCTCACATAAACACTTAAATAAGACACACCAACATCCACAAACACACACACTGCTGCAGCGACCCCTCACACACACACACACACACACACACAAACACTCAGCTCTTATCAATCTTTAACCAGGTAATTTCTCTCACAGCTCTGGCCCGCTGCTGAATAAACACTGCAGACAATTAATAAAAGTCTCTGAGATGAATAATAAATCAGAACGCCACGTCAGGAGGAGCTCTGTTTGGAGTTTTAGTTTCTTCTCTGGTCGGTGGACTGAAGGGTTTCCTCCTCAGCCTCTGATCTGTTTACTGCTCCTTCTCCACACTGAATTAAGTTAAAGTTAATTTAATTAACTGATTTCTATTTGAGATGCCATCATGTGTTATATCTGTTTAAAGGAGCTTTTAGAGCATCAGGAGGCAGAAAAAGAGGGGAAGGTTTACTCCAGTAAGACCTGAGAGCGCTTTAACCTGTGAGCAGAGGTACAGAGGATTTGTCTTTGTTAACAGTTACCTATTAATAGTTTACCTGTTGACTTTACTGTTGCCAAAATTGCAGAGATTTTTAAATTGGACTTCTGCGATATTTATTCATAATTTCAACACTTTTGGACGCAGTGTTAGCAGCTGCAATAAGGCGAATCTCTGCAGAAATCCAACCTGTGGTATCTTTCCCACAAATACTTCCAGAATCAGAAACGGAAATAGAATCTTTATTGTCTCGTGAAGGGAAATTAGTGTTGCAGCAGGAACACACAAAAGACAGGTACACACAATGACCATATAAGAATAGGGCTCAATTAAAAACCTTAAAGTCAGACATATTTAAAAATGACATATTAAAAGAAACACCATACACATAAAAAACTATTAAAAATGTTCAGCTCATGGAAAAAGCTGCTGACTGCCTTTCATCGAAATGTGCATCTGTTGCTCCACTTCTGCAATCAGATAAGACCATAAGGCTCTAAATACACCAGATGATCAGCCTACCTCTACCACAATGTTTTCAGTCCCTCAGCGTTTCTGTGTAAACATTTTTTTTTTCTCTGCGTTTTTTTTGCGTTTTTGAGTGAAACGCTGTGAAATGTTGCCGTGTAAACAGGGCCTTAGAACAATTCAGGATCAGGGACAGATCTTTTTGATGAATGGAGAGAAGCTCATTACAGATTTACACAGTGCGCTGCCTTCAGAGTTTGCGCGCCTCCTACCTGTGAACATACTGTACAAAGAGAAAGTTCGAGGCCCACATGAAACAGCATTGTAGAGACTTAGCTCTTGTTATATTGCCGGCTTTGCTTTTATGAGCGGATGATTGTAAAAGGCAAAGGGCTGCAGAGTGCTTCCTCTTAGTGAGTGAACCCGCAGCTCCAGTGGGCTGTAGTCTCTTGACTCAACAGGCAGTGGAAGACTTTGTGGATTACCTCAGGAAAGTTACTTCAATTTGGCCTGTCTGTGCCCTCAGGTTAGAAATGCTTTAAAACACACTCACAACACATATTCAATCTTTGTTGTTATAGGTGAATTGTGATCCAACAAAGTCAGCACCCAGTTTGACTCAGTTGGCAACTTTTGTTGCATGATGTCTTCCTGAAATGCTAAAAAAGCTAGAGCTAATCTGGAATTACACTAGAAACTCACCCAAACCTAATGTTGTACCTCAATGAGAGTAATTTTTTTCAAATCCATACTCTGGTATTTCCCTAAACCTTTGCGTGAACACAACCAAACCTTCACCTACTGGTGGTGAGACACCAAAATAAGTTTGATGTATGATTTTCTTTCAAGTCATTTATATCAGTTTTTGAAGGCTCAGATAAACAATGCCACCCTCCTGAGAGGGATCAGAAAACAGCTTTATAGGTCCTTTATCAACATTTGTGGGGATCCTGTTGGCCGGACGGAGAGGCAGAAAAACTACAATAAAAACATTTACTGAGTCAGTGCAGGCAGCTGATTCAGCTTCAGTTTGTCACTAACCATAAATGTATTTTGTTGTCTGTCTCTGTTTTTCTCTGAGTTCATGAATACAAACGATGGATGGTTAACAGCAAGTCTGAAGCGTCTCTGCTCAGGGCTCAAACGTTTGGTGATGACCCTTATAAAGAGCTACATACATAAATCAAAGATGAATTCACCGTTTGATCCTTAGTAGGTCACTGCTCTTCCAGCCACACCCTCCTCTGCTCTTATTCTGGGGTAACAGAAGTGTTTGGTGAGGCGGTGGGGGTACGGTGGATGAGACGTTCAGCTTGGAGCAGAGGGAGGCGGAGTGTGTGGTCTGAACCGCCGGGCGGGGCATGGGGCAATGACCATCAGCAGAATGAAAACAAATGTGCTGTCAGGCCTCAGGAGGAAATCTATCCCCATCTATTTTTAGTCACAAGCTATGAGAGTGTGTGGACTTATCCTGCTCTGCTTGTTGTAGACTGACGCTGATCACTCTTAGATTAAGTCATCACTTTCATGACTGGCATGTAAAGAGTAGAAACAGTCCTCACTATCAGGGTGGAAGTTTCTCTTTCAGCGAAAACATAAACAGAAAATACCAAACCTGACTGCACGACAGGTCACCAAAAACTGCTTCATATCCAAAATACAGACCATGCAGAGCACAGCTGAGGCTCCACAGAGACAGGAGAGAGATAAGAGGATGAGTGGGAGCAGAAAACCACATTTACATTAGTGATGGGCCCATAATTCTCACACAGCTCCAGCATAATGCACAGCTCCAGCATAACAATAGGTCATAAAGTATCGAACAACCGCTCCTTCAAAATGATGCAAGACAATGGGGACTGACACATCTCATCCCCGTTATTTATTTATTTCACTGCGCAGTGTGTGTGTGTGTGTGTGTGTGTGTGTGTGTGTGTGTGTGTGTGTGTGTGTGTGTGTGTCAGCGGGTGTAAGCATCAGAGAAAAGCTCATCAAGTCAGCGAGATAATTAATGAATATTTTAAATGTCATGATGATAGGAACCACTTGACAAGAGGACCAAAGACTGTCTGGGGGGATGATTAAGAACTCTTTCCCATCACCGGTCCATCTAAACCATCCGCCTTCACACACACTCCTACACACACACACACACACACACACACACACACACACACACACACACACACACACACACACACACACACACACACACACACACTCAACAGAAGCCAGACAACCCAGGGCTAAAACTTAATTCCAGACGCGGGTGATTCACCTGCAGCCACTGTGGGAGATTTTTCCAGCAACACCAAACCATTATTCTCCTCCTCCCTTTGCTCTGCACTCCCTTTTAAAATATACAGTTTAAGATGCACAGGTGTGCTTTTTGGTGCATGTATTTGCTGGGATGTCTTGGAGAGAGAGGCTAAAGGAGGAGTGGTCAAAGTTTAGGGACAGACATAAAAATAAAGTTGCAGATCGAGGAACGTTGTCGCACAAAGACACATTCAAAGAGCTTCATCCTTCGCTCTCATGCAGGAATTAAAAGAAACTTTATGCACCTTAATCAATGTGGAGCTTTCTTTTCCAGTTGAGTTTAAACCTGCTTAAGAAAAGTTTAAATAGTTGAACCTCAAACATTCAGGTGAACTTAAATTTGACCATTTAAAGTCAGGCTTTAGATTGTTCTGGACAAAAGGTGCAGAGTACCAGAATAAGGCTTTCTTACCAAACTCAGTTCAGACTTTAGCAGGTTGTGAATTTTTACCATTTTGATTTGAAATGTTTGGTTTTGACAAAAGTTTTGAAGGCAGAATTTGTTTCATGTAGGGGCCAATAATAATTAAACAAAGACTTGTTGTCTTTGATGAATGCACTTTCTGTTTTTTTGTTTTCTTGTTCAAAAAGTTTGACACACATTTTGGACACTTGTATTTTGGTGTATTTTGGTGAAGCCAACAGCGAGCGTTAAATGACTTCCAGCCCAGACTCCCTTTTCTGCTCGTAGCTTTGTTTACAGTTTAACAACTTGAGAAGTGACCGCGTGTTCAGATTCAAAGCGAGGAGAAAATGAGCTGTAATTTCTTGGTTGAGTCTGAGTTTCACTGTCAACAGTCAGTCCCACCGAGGCTTCTGTCTGTCCTCCTTCAGCCGTATGAAGATGAAACACAAACTGATTTTCCTCTGATGAATGTCTCTTCAGTTTGATGAAATAACATCATGATGCAGATTCAGTCCCTCCAGGATTTCGCAGACTTTTTGGGGATTGTTGCAGGCTAAAATTGCAGCAATTAGCAAAAATTGTAAAACTAGTTGCAATTTTATTTTAATAAACACAAATTATTTGAAATCAAAGGCAACTCAATCCAGTGAGAATAAAACATGCACACACTCACACATGCCGTTTGTTTCAGACAAACTGCATGCGGTCTCGGTCACTGTGATCTGTCTCGTTTGTTGTCCTTCAGTCATTCTCCTCGTGTGTTTTGTGGTAGAAAGTGTTTGTCAATAGATGATTTTCGTCTGTGTTCGAACACTGCTGAAAAACAGTTTCATGCAGAATGTTTTGCCTTGCACGGTCTTTAGCTGCAATATATGTTTGTAAATCAGAGGCATTTTTGTTGTGTATTTCTGCAACCTTTTAAACAAAGAAGCAAGTTTCATGGGGGACTGACTGCTATGGTTGGAGAAACCGGAGGGGGGCGGGTGAAACCATTATGATTGGTCAAATTTGCAAATAAGTTGGACAATTAGTTGGTGATTGGACAGTATTGCAAGAATACTGCAGAATTCACGGGGACTGATTGAATTTGCGTCAGTTGTTGCGATTGCAAAATCATAACTTCCTGGAGTCAAAAGTCAGGCTTTGTCAGGTCTGTCCTAAAGTGAAGAAGAAAACTACTTCAAAGATGCATGTTTGTTGAATGGTGGAGGAGCCATCATTTCTGATGCATTCAGAGAAGTCAGGAAATCTGAACGCTGATTGTCAGGATGTTCAAATTGCATCTGATTTTGATTTTTTTTTTTTTTGCACCATTTCCTCTGCATACTCAAATGTGTGCTGATTTCTGATTGGTCAGACTGCAAACATACTTCAAACTGCTTCCATACTGAGTACCAGATTTTGAAGGATCTGCAAATGAAGACATAAGCACGGATGACAGGAAACAGAGATTTGTCTGAGCAGACATAATCACACCGCCTTACCATCCTAACAACACCCACTACCTGCCCCCCCCCTTCACCTCCTTCCCCATCTGTGGAAATGTCAGCGAACAAACCGTGGTCGTGTAGGGACATGACAGCCGTGCTCTTGACAGTGCTGGCCCTTTAACTACCCCCCACCTCTTTATTCAAAGCAGGGGCCTGATTTCTCGCGCAGAGGCCGATAAGAGGTTTGAAAAACAGGGACCCAATTCCCATTATCTGCCTCCCGTATTGTCTGTATTAACCTTCCCCCATGGTAACTTGTTCCCCCCGTAATGCTACACTTGTCTGGCCACAACACAGCGCCGCCGCCGCGAGCCAATCGGCCCATGCAAATGAAGCCGCGGGCTCTATTGTGAAGGGGGGAGCAAGAGAGCAGGAAAGAGAGAGAAAGGGAGAGAGAGGTGCTTTATCAGGGAGACATTCTGCCAGATGATGATTGTCTTGTCCACACACACCCATACACACACATATACACACACTAGAAGTGCAGCATGTGTCAGTGTGTCGGTATACGTTCAGCCTGCTTGCACATGCTTGTGTGTCAGCAGAGATGATGGAGGGTCGGGGGGGGGGGGGTCTGAGGAGAGAGGAAGAGGTTTTTGTTGCTTTTTTCCGAGGCTGGCTGCGTTTCCTGGTCGTCACAGCGTCCCTGAACAGCACGCCACAGACGGGGACATGGTGGCCATAAAACGGGTGCTGCAGAGTTATCAATATGCAGACAGGCAGCCTGCCCCCCTTTCAGTGCAGCACTCGAGGCCCCAGATTGAACTCTTAGCCTCTGAGTCGACAACCGGCTGGGAGATTACCTGTTTGATATGTAAACCTCAGCGGCTGCAGCCCTCTGTAATCAGACAAAACACATGTCAGCGGGGATTCAGACGGACATTATGATGATGAAGGGGGGCGGCCTCATCCTGGGGGAGTCTTGTTTTAAGCATCAAGACACAATATTTTCCACCCTGTGTGACACCAGTGAATGCTAATCCATCGATCTGCTTCAGTGGGTCAAAATATTTTCATCCAGGCCTGATGGACACTTGACCATCAACACGAGGACACGAAACAGGAAGAGAAAGAAGAAGCGTTTCAGACGGCTAACCATGCAGATAAATCATGATCCAGGTTTTAACCCTCACCTTGAAATACATTTAGAAGTTAATCCTCAAACAAACATCATGATCAAGGTCAGGCTGATACTGGCTCACACTGGGCACATGTTAGGAATGTGATCGATCACATGTATGATGAGATAAATATTGTCAGATTTGAGAGTTTTGCAGCTACAGTTTGTTCAACCAGAGTACCAAACTGAAATCTCACAAGATCTCTACCAGTTTAACGCTGTGAACCAAAGTTAGGAAATCAATCCCTGGATTGCAGCACTCGGCTGTCCTCAGTGTTTCCTCCACACAACAGAATATCAGATCGTAAATCGGTGGAGATAACAAAGTTCTTTGAAGCCAACAACTGACCAAACACAACAGGAAAGTCTGACAAGATGTTTTTTACAACCATAAAAGAAACCAGGACTTGAACTTTATCCAAAGAGGGAATTAAAGAGAGTCTCCTGCATTCTGGGGCCACATTTGCTGATTGATACACTTTTACAAACAGCTAGTCAGGGAGATTGTGTCGCAACTTTAAAACAATAAAATGTTTTAGAGAAAGAGAAACGGACTGAAAAAATCCAAACCTGACATTTTAAATTGATGCAACAACAATTAAGTTATGATGCTATGTTCATGCATGCTGTAGTTTTTCAGTGCTGACAAAATCTTGTATGAACTCAAATAAAATGACCTTTCTTAGTTATTAGAAAGATCATAGAGTATAAGTTTTAAGACCCAAAAATCTGTTTCAGATTCTGGGTTATATTCAATCTTATAAACCAAACCAACACTAAAAGTACTGTTTGTTTTGACACTTACGCCTCAAATAGACCAGCTGTGTCTGCGTTGCTGCTCCGCTGCCGCTGCGTGTTGAGTCCAACAAGCCACAGCACTGACAGTCAGCTGGAGTCGCGAGACTGCGGAATTCCCGCGTTTTCCTCTCTGTTAACAAACTCCTTTTCATTCATATTGTGCTGTTAAACCTCAAACCTGTTGATTCCTGGTGTGCCTTCGCTCAGTGTGTCATTTTCTTGTATTGGTAAAGCTAAATACGATCTAGTTTTTGACACAATTTATTTTATTTTGAAATTCTCAGGCTCTTTTTCTGTAGTTTTCATGCACTACTTCCTGTCCCGCTCTCTACTCTGAATTGACGTGCCACAGCTCCGGCATCCGGCAAAATAGGATGGCTGCGGATTAGCTGCGACTTGTTGGACCAGCCACACAGCTGAGCCCCAACGGAATGGATCCATTGCGAGTTGACACATTGACTTGAATGGAAACCTATCTGATCCAGGGCTGTGACGGAGCGGAGCTGCGACACAGACGCAGCTGGTGTATTTCAGCCGTAAGAGTGGAGTGTTTTTATCCTTTCAAATGTCTGCAAGCCCAGAATCGAAAGTTTATGACAACAACAAACTTGAAAACAAACATGGGGATTGTGGAGGAGGTATTGCTAATGTACCTCTTTCATAAAAGACAAAAATGAAGCAGCAAGTTCCTCACCAACTCACAAAGTATTTCTTCAAAAAGTTCCTCCATTGTTATTTCTTCTTTGTGTCTCAATGAGCTACATATTGGGTAGTTACAGCAACACATCCCCCACGGTTTCCAGTGGTACTGCTCTGTTTGGTTCGTATCCGTAAGCTTTATGGAAACGTGCAGAAGTACGTAATATAGACGAAATGAACACAGAGCACGGAAAAGAGGCTCCGTATGTATCTGGATAAATGGTCCTTAAGGCGGTAAAAAGCAACATTTAGCGTAGTTTTACTACAACTGATTTCACTCACACATTTGTAGTGCTTATCAAATATATTAGACCACAACCCAGTGTAAGGTGTTAGCTATCAGTGCCCTGAATTAACAGCATATTGCTAATGACCAAAACACTTTCTATGTTTCTGTCACATTTAAACCACCAGGATGTGTAAGCTCGTTAATAAAAATGATGTCTTTAATGCTAAAAAAACAATTATTATTATTCATAAACGTTCAAATGTAATGATTTTAAAAAAAAAGCAGAAAAGCAGTAGAGCAAATTATTATTTTTATTATTTGATTGTTTAATTACATTTTTTAACTCGTGTTCCTGAGCAGAAAAATGTGTTTTGATCTTTTTTTTTTTTTTTTTGTTCTTCAATTTGATTGATTTCTAACTTCTCAGAGAATTACAGTTTTCTGGCTCAAATTTGGGAATAAAAACATAAAATCAGTTTGATACTCCTCACTCCTAAACAAAATGGTGAAGTGAAGGAAAATCTGGTAAAAAACAAAGAGTCAGAGTTAAAGCTCTTCACGATGCGGAGTGGTTTTCTCATTTGTATGACAGGTGGTCTGATAAATTTGTGAAGCACTGTATATATATAAAAAATCTGGTCTTGAGGTGGTCAGAAAACCTGCTGTGATGGTCTGATGGTCACCTGTGAAGTCATTTTCACCTTCAGGTCCATTTGTGTGTACATACACACACTTCCAGCCCCTCCTGGAATCTGTGGACACAGCTCAGCCAGACTGAAGCCAGAATGCCCCCTGTGTGCCCCACCCTCCTGCTTCACTGTCATTTACTCCTCCTCCTCCTCTTCCTCCCCCTCGCTGTGGGTGCATTTTAATTTATGCCCGGCATAGGAACCACTCAATACAGCCCAGTGTCTGCAGTGCAGTAGATAGCTGTTAATGAGAAGAGGTCCCCCCCTCTTTATCTCTTTTCTTCTGCCCCCCATTATCTGGGTGCAGTCTATAAGCGCGCAGTTACCTTACTAGGTCCGATAATGCCCCAATAGGCAACCAGCACTGATGAGCTTTCTATACAGTGTGCCGAGCACAATGCCCCTATCAGGAGAGCAGACCTGTGCTGCTTCAAAAAAGAGATGGATGCAGTCACACACACACACGCAGGACCAGCTCACTCTGAATATCCTGCAAATTTACAACGGCCCTCAACCAAACACCACTTCTCACACGCCTGCTCCTCTCTCTCTCTTTCTCTCTCTCTCTGCCGGCTGCAGCAGTTTCTTATCTCCCCCCCCTCTTCCCTCTTCTTTCTGCGAGATAACAGTAATTCTTCTCCATGCTGTATCCCCCCACCTCACCAGCCTCGCAGACACACACACACATGTGCACACACATCCCTTAGCCCGTCCGTCTCTCATCAGGCTTCCCACATACTAACACACACACACTCGAAAGCTCCAGCACACATACACACACACGCACACACACACACACACACACACACACACACACACACACACACACACACACACACACACACACACACACACACACAAACACACACAAACACACACACTCCCCCCTCCTAGCCCAACACAGACAGAGATGCTGGCAGTGTCTTTCTGCTCAGTCAAGATAAAGGGTTAAGACTGCACTCGGACGGCCCTTCTTTGTGAGATTGGGGGGGGGGGGGGGGCGGGGCTGGAGGGGGGGAGGAAAAAATGAAATCAAGTATTCAAGTATTTTATCAGTTGTACAGAGTAAAAAAAAAAGAAAAACTGTATTTTCCTCCATTCACTCCTTCTATTTTCAAACCCCCTCCTCAGTTCCTCCTTCTTCTCTGTCTTGGTCTTCCTCTCTCTCACTCTTAAATATATATTTCTTTTTTCCTTTTTTTTGAATGTGGCTGAAGCCCGGAGTGTTGCAGCCAGATAAAAGAATTAGTGGTTGCACACAGGGACCCGGGCGCTAAGTACAGCAGCGAATTAGAATGTCTATCTCTGTCGCTCTTGGCTCATCCGCTCGAGCTAGCCGCGCTTCGCACTCGTAAACAATTTAATCTTTTCACTACAGTTTGGAAAAAGAGAGAAGAAGAAATGAATGTGTGAGTAAGAGAGAGAGAGAGAGAGAGGGGAGAAAATGAGGAGGAGTCCTGGACATTACCCCCCCTTTACAACTCCTCTCCTTCGCCACACTTCTCCCTCGTTTTTCTCTCCCTCCACATCCTCTCACCGACCTCTCCTTTTAAACAAGAAACCTGACGCAAACGCTTGTAAGGTGCTTGAAGATTGAATCAGCTCGCTTTCATTTTCCTCCCCTCGCCGCCGTTCTTTTGGGCCCTTCTCTCCTTTTTTTTTTTTTTTTTTTTCTTGCCGCACGCTATTCACCCCCCCTTGCTCGCTCTTCCTCTTCTCTCCACCGTTTTGAAATTGAAGATGTGTAGAGGCTTGGGCTTTGGGGCCAGAGTCTATTTTGGAGCTGTAATAAAATTCATAGCCTGACACACACACACACACACAAACACACACACCTGGTCAGGGGAATCACACTACAGTATATAGTGGTCTCTTGCTGTATTACCTTTAAACCATCCTTCATATGTGTGGCGCTTCAGCAGCCACACCGTATTTCGTGCCCCTCTGACGGTGTTCTGTCTTTATTCATAGTAAACTATCAATTCACTGCGACTCTATAGCTCACAGTCAGCTGTGGGGACAGACTGTAGCTAAGGTGAGAAGAATTATGGGAGATGCCAGCACACACACTCAATAATGTTGATTAATAAGCCTTCATGTCGCACAGTGCCAACATCTCTGCAGCTTAAAAGCTGTTTCACTGCCCTGTTTGTGGCACAATTTGTATTTTTCTACTCAAACACTTGAACAACATAAATAAACTCAACATCGTTTGAATCTTTGGTTTCATTTCTGAACAGGGAGGAGGGGTCGGGTTAGCAAATGAAATTTAACTTTAATACAACTGGTACCACATCCTCGTCTTTCATTCATCGTTGGACCGTGAGCTCCAGAACTACATCATCTCCACATTCTGGCCTTTACACCTCCTCCAGCTGATTGTCTTACTCATTTTACTGAGCACAGACATGTTTTTTAAATATCCCAGACTGAGAAGTTCCCTGGATTCTCACCCCAATGATGATCTCTCCTGGTTCATGTTGGGCTGTAAAACCTCAAACCTGTTGAATCCTGGTCTGACTCCATAGTCAAGATGGTTTCAGTGCACTACTTCCTGTTCTGCTTGATCTGCTTGTGGAAAGTGATGCATCATTGCTCCAGCAAATAGAAGTCTGTGTATCTGATCTGCAGGAGCTGAGACAGCTAGAACGCAACAGAACAGAGACAAATCTGGTGTGAACTGACCGTAATGTTGCATGCCTGTAGCCAGCTCAGTTTGCATCCTCCATATCTGACATTTTTCCCACTTTAAAGCAATTATTAAGCTGTGCCGCTAATGATTGTTCATGCATTGTGGCACTTTGCTGCTGTTTTTCACAGGGAATGGACTGCAGCTGCTAATATCACCACATTTGTCCGTGTTTTTTTTTTCTGGTTCTCAATGTCAAAGTCATAAATGATATTACCCCAGTGATATTCAAGAACAAACAGCTGAACAACGTTCTGCCGTTTGCTCTTGTTTTGCACAAGGTCGTAGGGATGCTGACCTTTTCTGCAAGGAGCTGCACCGTTCACTTCCATCGTGCCAGAGCTCATTTTTTCCACAGACGATGAGCTGATTAGGAAGGTGACACATTTCACCAGCCTGTTGTGAAGTGTGCATTGTGCAAAATTCACCATTTATTGAATGTCACCCACATATCTCATAACACATGTCGTCTCTGGTGCTGGGTTAGCACTGTTAACTTGTCCATCTTATTGGAGATAGATCTTACATTCTCCATAACGATGGATGGAAGGACTTGTTGATGTTGTCTCTTCTCGCACCGCGGCACCAGCACATTTTCCTTGCCTCCTTCTTCTCAGCTTGCAGGTAACTTTGGACTGGTTAGCATTGACATGCTACGGGCTGCCAACTAAAGTCTCATGTGTAAACATTGCAACCATGGTTACATGGATCTCCAAACAAACAGGAACAAAAAAGGTAAAAACACCACTGCAAACCATGGACTGTATAAATATGGACGTAGTCTCTGCGACGTCATCCGTCTGTTTCTGATACAGTCAAATGAAGCCAATCATTGGACAGGGCCATCTTGGATATGACGTAGACTTTGAGCTTACTTTCTGAAAGCTATAGGACGCCCGTCAGTCACGTAGCGCTTCAGACCCAAGCTGTTTTTTGAACCAGGCTGTAAATGTGCTTTTTAATGCCGCAAAAGTCTGTTTTTTTTTGGCTTGATGTGTATGTGACTTCCGGTCTTTCTGCAGCCAGCCTCTAGTGGATTCTCGATGAACAGCAACTTTCAGCACTTCCACATAGGCTTCATTTTACTCTACCAGATGTTGCCACTTGCTGCAAATGCAACCAGTTTGGTATCACTGGTCAACAAAAGAGTCACACAAAGTAATGACAGACTCCAAATAGAAAGATAACTTAAAAAAGAAATAAAAATGAGACAAAATAACGAAGAGAGAGCTGCTGCAACAAGCTGCCATTCGAGAGGTGCTTGGATGGACACACTTTTACAAGTCCATGCTTATCATGGCAAAAATTTTCAGAAGTGATCCTGAGCTTTTCAGGATTTTGATCAGTGATTGGTTTTTCAGATGTGTAATAATTAAAACTCTGTGTGTGTGTGTGTGTGTGTGTGTGTGTGTGTGTGTGTGTGTGTAGAAATGAGTGAACACGCAACGAGGGAGGAAAAGGATGTTTAGGGAAGAATTTGAATGAGAGAAGAGGGGGATGAAGGGGACGACAGGGAGGAAGATAAGGATCAGAGGGTGGTAAGGCAAGGCCCCGAGCACCCTGGGTAAGGAGATAACACCCTCATTTGAATGCACACTGACACACACACATACACATACACACATACATATGAATGGCTTTAAGCTAAGAAGAGCGGGAAAACCTGCAGACGTGAACGTCAGAGATATGCTGGAGAACACACACAAAGACGAAGAAAAAGTGAAAACTATGAGAGAAGAAATGACGGGAACACGATGCTGACATCACAGCTGTGTGACAATAAAGAAGATAGAAGATTCACATCCTTATCTGAGTGTGTGTGAGAGTGTGTTTTAGTTTATTTCCTGTCACAGTTGGAGTTCACTTGCTGTGGTCGGTCAGAGAAAACTGCAGGAAAGAACTTCACGTATAGGTGTGTGTGTTCTTGTATGTGTGTGTGTGTGTGTGTGTGTGTGTGTGTGTGTGTGTGTGTGTGTGTGTGTGTGTGTGTGTGTGTGTGTGTGTCAGGGGGGCTATCTTTTTTCTCTGTGTGACTTCTGTCCAATTCACTCACTCATTAGTACTGGATGAGTCTGTCCCACACATACACTGTACACACACACACACACCGTACACACACGGAGTTCTTCAACAAGAAATTAAGTAATTAGGGACCCGGCAGGACCAGAAATGACACCATGAAGCATATGGACCCAGACTGAGGGCGAGCAAGCAGAGGACAGAACAGGACAAAGGAGGGGAGAGAGAGAGGGGGGCAACGGGAGCTAAAATCAGGCTCAAACATTCAGCCGTCCTGCAGGGAAATGTATTTTTCAGTAATGAATTGAAATACTAATTTATGTAAATGAAATCCTATTGTGCAAACTGTATATAAATCACGTCCATGATTGCATGAAATATACATGCAGGTTAATATAAAGAGGCTCTCTGCAGAGCTCTGGAGGTAGTCCGGGTGAATTAGGTAAGAGAAGGAAAACTTTAATGGAAATTCACACAGCGCTGAAAGTGTTCAACACTTAGCTTTATGAAAGGCATGGATGAAGTGATGAAGTGATAAATGAATAGAGTGGGGAGGATGGATGCACATGATTAGATACAGTCTACATGATGCAGGTGTGGTCACAGTGTCTGAAGGTGTCTTATGTTTGAAAGCATCAACTACTTAACGTCTGTTACTGTGCCTTCCTTCTGCAACACACTCCTCGATTAACATGACAGTTTTACATTTTTTGTTTAAGGAAATCACTTTTACTCTTACCTTACACACTTAATCTGAACCTGGTATTTTCACTTTAAGTAACGCATTTCTGTTTGGTTAAGGTACCTGAAACACGTGGTTATGTAAAGTAAAAGCTCACGGTTTGCGGTTTGAACAACGTAAGATGTAAAAGTTCAACAACTCTCTGGATCTCTGAGAAAAGAGCTTTGATTCAGGTTTCAAAACTTTCTTTGTCATATTTTACTTCATTTATCTGTGGACAAAAAAAGACAAAACGCTGATCTCCCCATCTGCTGCAGCCCATCTGCCTCAAGGTTGGACATGTTGTGCGTTCAGAGATGCTCTTCTGCATACCTCGGTCATAATGAGTGATTATCTGAGTTACTGTTGCCTTTCTATCAGCTTGAACTTCTGACCTCTGGCATCAACAAGGCATTTTGGCCCACAGAACTGCTGCTCACTGGATATTTTTTTCTTTTTCAGACCATTCTCTGTAGACCCTAGAGATGGATGTGTGTGAAAATCCCTGTAGATCAGAAGTTTCTGAAATACTCAGACCAGCCCGTCAGGCACCAACAACCATGCCACAGTCAAAGTCACTTAAATCACCTTTCTTCCCCATTCTGATGAACTGCAGCAGGTCGTCTTGACCATGTCTCCATGCCTAAATGCCTAAATGCATTGAGTTGCTGCCATGTGATTGGCTGATGAGAAATTTGAATTAACGAGCAGCTGGACAGATGTGCCTCATACAGTGGCCAGTGAGTGTGTGTGTGTGTGTGTGTGTGTGTGTGTGTGTGTGTGTGTGTGTGTGTGTGTGTGTGTGTGTGTGTGTGTATCTATATCTATCTATCTATCTATCCATCCATCCATCCATCCCTCTCTCTCTCTCTCTCTCTCTCTCTCTCTCTCTCTGTATATATATATATATAAAATATGATTTAGTTAAAATAATCTTTGTTGAAGAGGAAATTCTTCTGCCAGGAAACTGTAGAAAACTTTCAAACATAAACTGACTGAAGTTATCTATCCCTCTCCCTGCATTCCCCCATATTAAAGGGATGTCAATAAACCACCAGTCTCAAACCCAAAATCAGCTTTAGGTTTAAAATACGGTGAAAGCAGTTTTCTTTCAGCAATAAAGACAATCACAATCACACAAATCAAATCAGTTGAGTTCTTCTTTCCTTCAGATGTTCTACGTGCCAAGGAGATTCTCACAACAACAACCTTTGCAGACAGACTGACACACACACATTTCTTTAGCTACACTTTGTGAGTCCACCACAGGCATCCCTTTATTTCATCAACTGGCCTGAAAAGAAGTTGCCCTTGAAGTCCAGTAGACAGCGGTTCCTTCTTCTCCAGTCAGCACAACTATTCAGAGCTAAGGTTAAACACAGAGAAGAGAAATTTTCCACTAGAGTGGTACAAAAAAAAAAAAAAAAAAAAAAAACTTACACAGGACAAAAATCCAAACAATGTTAAAATAAGTTTCTTTTCTGCCACTTTGCATTGTTTAATTTATTTACTTGGCATTTTGTATTAAAAAAAAGACCAAAAGTTTTGTTCATCTGCAACTAACTACCTCATTCAGATCAACCATGGACATACACACAGGTATGACCTCAGGGACATCACCTTTTACTTTTTGAAGATGTGTGATGAAGACAAAAGCTGGTGGCACCTTGAGGGAAATGTTGACTGAAATTAACTCTCTACTAACTTCCAAAAAGGCAAAGAGGTTTAGTTCAGTTCCCAACAAACATCCCTGCTCTGTCAATCAATCAATCAGTCTTTATTTATATAGCGCCAATTCATAACAAACGTTATCTCAAGACGCTTTCCAAGCGTTAACAGGTCTAGACCTGTAAATGGTAATAAAATTTTATTAACAGAAACCCAACATCAAGACAAGATAAGAAGCCTTATCTCATCTTAACCCACCATGAGTACAGCACTTTGCAATATTTAGCAAGTTACAATGGCAAGGAAAAACTTCCCTTTAACGGGCAGAAACCTCGGACAGAACCAGACTCATGTTAGACAGACATCCGCCCCGACTGTCCACCTTTCAGTCAAATTCAACCACTAAGGATTAATTATGGATAACACAGATACAAAAGAAGAGAGAAATGTTTGATTTGAATGTTTTTTTTTGTTTGTTTTGGTAGGAGCCTAAATATTGTTTCCTTGTCTTTGCGAGTGAGCCTCCTGTGGACGCTTGAGGAATTGCAGTTACTGTATCTTACATTAGCTTCATTCTCAACTGTCAAAGGTTGCTTCTTGAGATCAACACCAGAAACCAAAACATGCAGGGTATCTAGAAGAAAGAAGCAGCTCAACTCAGCCCACTTTTAAATCTTCTCATCTGATGAAAAGTGTTGAAGAAATGTTGTGTACCTGTTTGAGTTGACATGTCTCACTTTGAATCTGAACACAAAGATTTTTCTTTTCTTAAGGTTTCATTTTAGCCTTTGTTTGATAGGATAGCTGAGGAAAGTCTAGAAACTCAGGGAGAAGGAGTTGAAGAAAACTTACAGCAAGAGGTTCAAGCAGGGAGCTGCTGCACGTTGCTGCAATGCTTAAACCACTACGCCAACAGAGTGGCAGATTTGTGAAGTTCAAAGCCAACCATGCAGCAGGACACAGAGGCAAAGATGCAACAAATGGTGCAAAAACAAGGAGCAGACATCCTTACTGACAAATCCAAGTGCATCCAGCCCTCTCCAACTTTCAGAGTCTGCTCAAAGTTCAGGATTTCACTGTTCTGTAACTTCTGAGGGAGAAGTGCATCATGGGTAGCAGAAAACATGTTTACAGTTAGACTTATACTTCCTTCATTTTTTCCAATCTCTTCTCCAACTTCTAGAAGAACTGGAGTGTTTTCAAAAACCAGCGAACACATCGAGCTCCCCTCTCTCTCCATGTGTCACTTGATCCTCTCCTCTCTCCTCCTCTCCATTCTTTTGTGCACTCGTCCTCTCTCTCTCTCTCTCTCTCTCTCTCTCTGAGCTGTTACTGCGGGCACCAGCCAAATTCAGGTCAGATTCGAGAAAGCGAAGAGAATTTGATTCCAGCCCCCCTGCTGTCCAGACATGTAGTGGGTGACAGATTTAAAGGGAGGAAACTGATGGGGGGAGGAGGAGAGATGGCAACAATGAAAAAAAAAAAAAACCTCATCACTTCTCTGGCATCCCCTGCCTCTTATCCTCACTGCCTTGTCATTTTGGATCTGGTTCACACACAAACATGAGAGATGGAAATGACGCCAGTGGAGGAGTCATAAACAGCTATTGTGGATTCATGGAAATAAAGTCTGTTTGAGAATCATCAACAAATAAAAAGTCAAATTCACTGAAAACTATTTGTGAGAATATGAGCTGAGATAGTTTTTAGTTTCTCAGTTAGAGTGTCTTCTACAGTTTCCTCCTTAAATGAGGACAAACACCAGTGAAAAATGTAGGCTTAAGATGATAAAAAGAACAACCTGTGAGGAAAAAATGAACATTCTTTTAAATCCTCATGAGGGGTCACATGCGAAAAAAAAAGAAAGAAAGAAAAAATCTCAAAAGGTAACATCTGGAATTAAGAATTAAAGCTGCAGTACTGCTACAGTACTTCAGATGGCCACTAGAGGCTGTCTCCAAAAGTGAGTCACTCCCCACTGAGCCCCATGTTGAAATGTCTAACTCTGCAATGTGGCTTTAGCCTAAAGCAAAGTTATTCTGCATTAAACTGAGGAGAGGGTGTACCTATCTAACTCACTCTAATAAAAGTTCTGCATGGTTGGGGGCGTGGCCTATGAGCCCATAGCTGTCAAGTCTCCCAATTTGGCTGGGAAACAACCATATTTAACCCCTCTTGCCCGCAATCCTCCCATATTAGTACTCTCCTGTCAATCTCCTGTATTATAATCTAATAATAATTCTGTTATTGCTCGTGCGATCTGTAATCTTGCAGGATGAGAGTTGAAAAACGTAAATAAAGTTTTATAAGTGATCATATCGGAGCAAAATGTTCATCCATGTTTCCCCCCCTGCGCTGATGCATCATGAAAATATGTTTTTACATTTTACTGAGGTGCATTTCAAGCAAGTCCTTCCTCTAGTAATATTCTGACCAAAGTAATATCTGAAGAGAGTATCTTTACTTTGACATAATACAGTCGTGTACTTTGTCCAACACTCACCATCCTTTAGAGGCACTTTCTACACTGCCACACACACACACACACACACACACACACACACACACACACACACACACACACACACACACACACACACACACACACACACACACACACACACACACACACACCACACACACACTGGAGACAGTTTCTCAGCTCAGTCTCATTGTTTTCAGCTAACTGTCAGCTTGCTTCTTCAGCCAGTAACAGATAGTTGCTGAAGGTAACACATCTCCCTCACATCTAACACACAGCTCTAGCTCGTAAAGCAACCCCCTCCACACACACACACACACACACACACACACACACACACACACACACACACACACACACACACACACACAACCACACATCAAACAACCACACACTCTGATGCGTAAAGCTTGTCTCAGCTTCTTCATGAGGCCTTGAAATGAGCCTCACCTTCAGCTGAATCACATTTATTCCGATCTCTCACAGCAGGTATCGCTTGTCTAACAAGCCAGAGGAGCCGAGGTTAAGCGTCAGCGCTGCCCGGCCCGGCCCGGTTACAGACGACCCCACAGGGCAGGTGCCATCAGCTCCCCCCACCCCTCTGCTAATCCAGCTCAAACGCTGAGGACAGCATGCTTTAAGGGAAGGGTCACAGATGAGGAGAACGAGGCAGTGGATGGATGGAGCGGGGTGGAAAGGTTGGTGAGTCTGAGAGAGAGAGAGAGAGACAGAGAGAGAGACAGAGAGAGAGACGGAGAGAGAGAGCTGTGATGGCCAGAGTGGATAAGACTCAATTTAAAAAAGCGTGTAGTGGGAAATAACTGTTTTTTGCCCCATCATGTCATACAGCAAGGGCATATACGTGCCAACCCACTGGCTATAGACTGGAAGGGAGGAGTGTGTTTGTGTAAAAGAGTGTGTGTGTGAGTGTGTGTGTTATTGTGTGTGTAAGTGTGTGTAAGTGTGTGTAGGTGTGTGCGTGTGTGTGTATCGGTCCAACCCCCTACTTTTTTTTCCATGTGGGATTTACTTGGTCTGCAGTTAATAGGTGATAAAGTTCAAGGGGGAGGGAAGGGTGCTGGGATTAAAGATGGAGTGTCGTTAGAGTGAGGCGGGGTGAGGGGGTGAGGAGAGACTGTTTATCCTCACAGACAGACAGACGGACAGACACACTGACAGAGAGACAGATAAACAGAGACAGACACACTGACAGAGACAGACTGACTGACGGGGGTTCAGTGGTTTTAATGCTGGGCCCTCTGCTGGCCACAGATCAGTGTTGGACCATCAGATAATGAAGGGGGAGAAAAAAAAAAAAAAAAACTCCATCTTTATTTAAAACGTCAACAGTTTTCATAACAGGTACATTTCTGTCTGTAACAACATGGAGAAAAAACAGACACTCAGTCCTGGATGGAAAAACCCCAGGTATTGTCATTATTATGAGACTAATCAGTCAGAATTAAATTTTAAGCTGTGGTTATAATGAGACAAAAACATCAATATTACATGATAACTGGTTAAATTCTTGGAAAAATGAAACTTTCTCATATTTTTTTACTTTCTATCTGTAAACCTTGACTATTAATCTAATAAATATGCAATCTTATGTGATTGTTTGGACTTTGTAGTTCATACTTTTAGTTCATATTAATCTCAACCGTTTAAATACCAAAACTAACTTTGAATTTTGTTGCTCTCATATATTGGAGATCCAAAAAATGACTTTCTCCCTCTTAGTTTTGACTTTATATCTCTTGCTAATGGCTGTTAATCATTTAAGTATAACTTATAATCTCATGATTGACCAACTAATTCACAAAAGTTGATATTTATGTCATGATTTTTTTTTATTACTATCATTATTTGGCTGATTACCACAATGTTTATCTCATTGTTACAGTTTTTCATCTCATAACTATGACTAACTCTTTCTTAAATTATGACTTCATAGCTTTAATTTTATTTTACCATCTCATAATGTTTAAGCTTTTATCTCATATCATTGATAATTTAGACCTTTGAATCTCATAAATGTGATTGTCTCATATTTTCATAAATAGGACTAAAATCCCTTTGAATATGACTTTTTATCTTATTATTAACTCATTATCTTGTAAATGTGACTCTTTAAATGTCCTTATTATAACATATTTTTGACTTTTTATCTCTGTATTGCTTGTTTTTATGATTTACCATCTATTTTGGACTTTTTTAACTTATTACAAGATGCTAAAATCTCTTTTATTAAGTTTTTTTCCTCATATTTTTGATTTTTACATTATATTGTTGTTAATATGATTTATTACTTAATTCTGGATGTTATTTCTCTCATCGGGGATAAGTCTTACATTATTCTATTATTCAGAGCTGAAGAAATGGGCCTCCATAGTTCTTATTAGACTTCCTCTAAACTTTGGTGAATTTTTTAAGTTGAAAACATCCAGCAGTGACAGAATCACAACCAGAGCCTCCACAAGAGTGGAGGCTCTGTGTGATACCTTATAGACGTACCACTTTTAGGCGGTCTGTGCTGTCTGTTCAGGGGGGTGAAATCTGGAACAACAGTTGTGATCAGGAAATGTCCCACGTACCCCATATTTAAAACCCACCTTAAACGATGGCTCAAAACACATCAGATCTGTAGTCACTGATCTACAGTCCTTGTTCTGTATGGATGGGAGCGTATGTGTGTGTCTATTTTATATTTGAATAGCATGTGTATATGGGTATGATTAGTTGTATGATATAGGTTATTTGAATGTTACATTAGACAGTTGGAGGAAAACTTCAGTGCGGTATAACTTCTGGAGTAGCACTTTATTATAATTTTTTCTATCTTTGAATGTGTTGACGCACTTTTCATTAAATGGCATCATTGTAACTTAGCATGTTTTGTTTTCATACTATCGGCACGTTTCTATTTGTACTTTGCATCTTCTCAAATGAACTGTACTCTGACCTGCCAGGGACTACAGATGAAAACTAGTCTGATGGCTAACTCTGGCATATTTACATTGAGGCTTTTCTGAAATGTTCATTAATATGCACTGTCCCTTTAAATAAATAAATAAATAAATAAATAAATAAATAAATAAATACGAGGGGCTCTTGACACTACTTTCAATTTTCAATTTGTCTTTGACAGGTTTACATAATCCCCTTCTAAACCCATAAAGCCTGCAACAAGAAGTCCATTTTGTTGTGTTAACTGAATCTGATTTCTGATCTGTTTGATTTTTTACATATTTTCTTATCCATCTTTCCATCCATCCATCCATCCATCCATCCATCCATCCATCCATCCATCCATCCATCTTTCCATTCATCCATCCATCCATCCATCCATCCATCTATCCATCTATTTCTGTTGTTATATTTTTTCAGGATTTTTGTCTTTGATTAAACTTCTGTATGTCTGGTATCAATGTTCAGACCTGCAGCCTTTTGGCCTATAGGTCCTTGACAACAACAGAAATCAGTGTTTGTCATCCTTCCTGTCGTTTTCTTTCACCTCTCTCATTTTGTCCTGAAGTCACCCAACACTCCCGTTTCCACACCCCGTCCCCCCTCACCCCTGCATCTCTCAGTCCGTCCCCTCTTAGCCCTCTGTGTTTTGGGGGAACCTGCATCAGACGCAGGGCTGCGTCTCAGGTGTCACAGTGGACTGCTGTGTGCTGTCATGGGTGGACGTGCCGGGCAGCCCACTGCTGCTGCTGCAACCCACCCTCTCTGCTGGTGATGATACCTGTGTGTCATCAGTCCTGGCACCCTCCGCAGACTTCACAGGGAGGCTGAAAATTAAACAGGGGCTCCCTTCCCTGCCTGTGGCCCAAGGAAGTGTGTGTGCTGCCTGTGTGTGTGTGTGTGTGTGTGTGTGTGTGTGTGTGTGTGTGTGTGTGTGTGTGTGTGTGTGTGTGTGTGTGTGTGTGTGTGTGTGTGTGTGTGTGTGTGTTTAAACACAGGGGGTAAGCATGGCGGAGTCAGTGCTTGGACTCATTTTCAGCCTTGAGTCTGCACAGTGGACGTCAAACTTTACTTGTTTTCCTCGTCATGAATACGATAAATGTTAATTTTGTTTGTGGCCTTGTGAGTGAACTCATTTGCATGCTAAGCTAACAGAAGCCTACCTATATTCCACCCAACCCCAAACCTCCACTCGTATTATTTTCCCCACTTGGCTCCTCTGACCTCCAACACTTCACTGCAGACAGCAACACACCACCAAGTAGTCCAGGAACACTGGTGCTGAAAACACAAACACACACACACACGTGTCTCAGTGAGCACGCACACACAGCGGGCTTTTAGCTAGCCAGCACAACAAGCCAAAGCCACACTTCACACCTGGGCTGGCTGGCATTTATTGGGTAAGCTCCCACCCGGTGGGAGGGGAGGGAAGAACAACACCTCGGCACTGCTAAAACAATCTCACAGCTCTCTGACCGGGGAAACAAAGGCGGCAGTGCAAAAAGTCAAGACGCGTCATTTGCCAAATTGTGACTGGTTAACAGAAAATTTGGCTGAAAAGTTACCGAGGAGGGAATTTAATGGCCTGGTTGGCTGAAGTGAACCTCTCCAGACTGAAAGTGTTTGTTCCATAAGGTGTCAGATTCAACATTAAAAGCTGCACTTGATGATGAATGGGCTGCAGACGTGTCCTGTCCGGTGGACAGGACAGGAAACATCTAAGATTAAAACAATTTATTTCCAGAGAAAGGCTTGGAGTTATAGAGGAGTGGTTAAAGACATGGTTGGTTTGGATGGTTGACCGGGGGCAGACAGGGTAGATAAACCAAGGAGGGTGAACATGAGTGAAGAAATTGGAACTCATCCTCATTTGCAGAGCAAAACATTAAGTGAGCATGGAAATACCACTTGGTGTTATGTGCAGATGGACGACAGGTGAACAGGCTCTGCAGGCCTGCAGGATTCAGAGCCAGCAGAGCCAGGGAAAGATCATCATGTCCGCACTACAAACACCAAGACACACACTGGGGACTGACAGGAGACCTGATGCTACCAGTCTTAATGGGTCCAAATTGGTGCATCTCAATGCCAATAAAGCCAGGAACCTATGCACTAATGCGACCTCATGCACGTCCAAGTGAAGTCAGTTTTTAGGTCACTCTGTTGAAGTTAAACCACTTTATTTTTGCAGTATGAGTAAAATTGTGCACATCATATCCAAGTGCCTGAAAACCACCACAGTCCTCAAAATGGATCCAATTTACAGATCCAGCTGAGCACTTTATTTTATCTGCAGCCCTTGAGAAGACGACGACAGACTGTATTACAGCTTTTATTCAACACTTTGTGGAGACTTGGTTGTCAAAAATCCCAATAAAACACTCACTCTGATGGCGACTTCACCATAACCACGACAAGTACTTTGAAGGTGACCTGAGTTTTATCTGCGCTCGTTCCTTTTTTTCTGCTGCTGGATTGAAAATGAGTTATAGGAGGGAGGAAGGGAGGGAGGGAGGGAGGAGCATGTGAAGGGCAGAGTTTTAAAGGGCGAGGATGGTAGGCCCAAACAAATGAAAGGTTGGAGGCCAAATGGCAAAGCAAGGGATGGGGACAGAAAAGTTTGGAGTTTCACAAAGAAAAAGCTGCAAGTTATGATTTATCTGGAGTTTCAAGGTGGAAAAAAAAAAATTCTCATAATTCTATCATCAGAATCAAAAGCTCATCTTCAGAGCTTTAAGATCAAGAAGTTGGAACGTGGAAGTTTTTGTTTTTCCTGAAAAGATCATCTAAATCCTTAACCAAACAAATTTTAAGCTAACTTTATCTTTGAGTTATCCCTAATATTAAATAATCAGTCATTCAGGGAAGATATCTGAGTCTAGTGTGAAAAGACCTGTGGTGTAAAGACAGATGTCTCTGCTCTCATGCAGATGTAAAATCTGCAGTAACTGTCAATATTGGTGCAGCTGCTCTGTCAACACATCGTCTCTGTCTGCACACGAGGATTCGGTCTCTAAACACTGCAGCGAAACGACCAGGAAAACAGCAGCTCTTTAAAGACGACATGCACTGCTTGATTTTTAAAAATGTCAGAAAGAGCCTCAAAGAGTGATTGCACTTTATTAACGCTACATTCTTACCAGATATTAACAAATTGACTACAAAGAAAGCAGCACAGAGAGGAGTACATGTACAGCACAAACACAGATCTACACCCGCTCCTCTCCTGCAACCTTGACTTCAAATCCAGCCCTGCAATTAGAAACAAAATGAGGTGAGCTGCTGCTGAAAACACTGAGATTGACCCACTTGGGTGCAGTCAACAATAAACTAGCTTTTCTTTACCTTTTGTTGTCGCCCCTCTGCCTGTCTCCTCGGCTGCAGGGAGGGGGGGAGGCGCGGTTTGGCGAACAAGGTCTTTGAGTACTAAAATGACTGTTGTTGTGTGATGTTTACTGTGGCCTCAGAATCCAGGCGACAAATTACACTGTCAGGGACACATCCATGTGGGATGAAGAGGAGGAGAAGCTTCAAATGTTCACCATTGAACACCTTCAATGGCTGGTAATACAAGAGGCGTGGCTGCTCCTATTAAAATGTGGGCCTGAATCAATAAGAGGCATAATTAGAGTTGTTAGAGCAAATTAAAACATGGCTATTATGTGGCTGTACAATGTTGCTCTGTAAACTGTTATTACAGGCAGAGAAGCTTTGTGTTTGTGTGTGTGTGAGTGTGTGTGTGTGTGTATGATGGAGTGGGATTTGGGCAGTCGGTTAGAGATGGAGGATTAGATGCGATAGTTGCCTCTTTCTACTGTAATTACCACCCCCTTTATTGACAGAATGCTCACTTTTCTCCAGCTTTGTCTAAACTACAATTTCCTCCATTGTACAGTAGTAATTTTGGAGTGTGTTTCTGCAGCAGCACTGCCCATTTTTCACTGTTAGAAATTGTTGCTATCTTCACCTCAGATGAACAGAGAGCTTCTGCTCCCAGCCCCTGTAAACACACTCATCATTCAGTCATTGTATGCTGAATGTAAACACTCGCTGTCTGTACATTCTAGAAGAAAAGCACATCATCCACACATGAGAAAGAGTTTCTGATATCCTCTCAGTTACACGATGACCTCTCTCTGAATCCTGCAGAGTGTTTTACTTTTCATGCACATTTTAATCCACTTAACGGAATAATCAGAGGGACGGGTTACACTGAATTCAGATGTTTACGTGGGTCACGTAAGGTAGCATCAGTTCAACATTTCTGGTTTCTACATGGCTGGAGATATCGTGTCCAAAAAGAAAAAACGCTGATTGTTGCCTGGCTTCTATTCTTCCAATCACTCTGCAGTTCACTTTTCACCATTTTTCTCAAGTGAAAACTCAGCTACATTTCTTCTGATTCTCTTTAAAATCATTAAAAAGGTCTTCTTTCTGCTTTTTAGACTTTTTTTTGCACAAACTTGAGAGCCTGACGCATACCTACCAACATTTCACTTTGACAAAGCAGGAGATTGACAGCAAAGCGGCAACATGTCTACTTATGCACGAGACGGAATCCAAAGCAGTTTCTGGTTGTTTTTTGCTTCTATTTACTCACTGTGGTCTGTTGCTATAGGCTGATGTAACCCAATTATGTCTTCATGAAGTGTGGCAAAATCTAAAAGCTATAAATCATTAGAAAAAGAAAAAAAATGGAAATTGGTTGAAAAAATTTTGGTAAAAGCACTACATTCAAAGAATGTGTCAAATTTTGATGTTTAGAACTTTTTTACTCCCTGTCTTCTCATTTATCACTGCAGTAAGAAGTCCTACAACTCTGTGGATTCAGGCAAAATTCACAGGATTTTTGACGCATGAATACAGGGTGCATGTCCTTCATTCAGTGCTTGCTGAAAGCAGTAAAGAGCCCAGAATTATTTGAGTTTGTTTTTATCTCTGGCAAACAGTTAATTTTCTGCAAATTTTAAAAGAGGACATGAGAATCAAAGAGATGTTGATGAATCCTGTCTTCTCCGCTCCGTTTACACATGTTGCTGATGGTACTTGTAAGACATTCAGTTACCGTCGCAAATTTGAAAGTCTGACGATTACGCCACCCCCCCCCCCCCCCCCCCCTTTTTGAATTGGACAATTTGTGAATGCCAGGCAATTAATCCTACTACCAGTTTAGGATTCAGAGGGTTTCATCGGTATCATCGTGAGATCAGGAGAAAATCTGAAAAAATTACAAAAAATTTAAAAAATGGGAGACTCATGCAGAAATTGGGAGTGCTGGCAGGTGATCAGAAACTATGACCTGTGGCATTACAGTGAGCAGAAAACAGCTAAAGTATTCTGTTTATTTATTTATTTATTTTTAAATGAGACCAAACTTTGTTTGTCAAAATGTGCAAACGCCACACTACTAAAAGAGAACCTGCTTCTAATTGGGACAGGCTTTTATTGGAAGTTTCACTGTTTAATCCATGTATTTCAGACAACATAGCAGGCTTAAATCCTAGTCCGATATTTTTGAGGAAGCGTTTCTGTTAAAATGATTAAGTATTTGGTGAAATTTGCATGAAGCCCCTCTTTAAAAAAGTCAGTCAGCCTAAAACAGAAACATTTCACTCAGAGGCATGTCTGACCGTCTCACAGACTCTTTTCATAACAGTCACAACAAATGCATCAGGTGAATTTTTCTGATGTTGAACCTCCAGAGAGAGAGAGAGACCTCTGCTTCCTACATGTGTGAAATTAAACTGAATAAACCTCAGAATAAAATGTTAAACGGCTGTAACTCCTCAAGTTTTTGCCCAAGTTAGAAAAAATTCCAGCGCCAACAGAGAGCTTCAGAATCTGTGTTTTGGTGTTTTTCTTCTTTTACACTGCTAATACTTCCGTACAATAATCCTTTATCAGACATTAGAAATTCAAATTTGTGTTGAGTTGAAAGAAAGGGCCAACGCACTCAGACAACGCATTTTCAGACCATTTTACAGCAATAACAACAAAATATATCCAGACCATTTATAGCCTCGGTCAGTAAAGGGTTAAACTTCACCAGTAGTTTACCGAGAGGAAGCAGGAAGAAGAGGTACTATCAGTATCTGAAGCACTTCAAGTCTCCAGGATAATAAATATTTTTTGTGGGTATTTTTTATAAGAATTAGCGCAAAAAGGTCACGTTTGCATACGTTTCTGTTTTGCACAAGTTCTCGAACAGCAGTAAGATGTTTGCCAAAACACAGATGCGTCAGGTTGTTAAGCAAATTGCAGGAAATGTTGCTCGGAGTGACTACAAAGAATTTAAAAGTATAACAAACTCTTTAACTGTCTGAATAATCATGCATTCATTGTTTGTTTAATGTTGGATCTCGAAATGACAGCCAACATGAAGATCTTTAATCAAATTCAATGACTAAATGGCTAGTAAACCATCAGGCTGTATGAAAGTAAAGTTGGTGCAAAATAACATTTTGGTTATTTGTGCAGGAGGAAAGTAAGGGCTCTCTCAAGGAGACAAGTTGGTCAGTCTTTTTTCCCCCCATCTTTCTTCGAGTCCAGATTTAGAGGTATTGGTATTTTTGTTCTCTTAAAGTAGAAAGTTTATATTTTTAAAGTGTGCACTTCTCAGCTGATATTACTTATTACCAATTCTCACAATTATTCAGCAGCCTCTGACAAGTTAACAGGGACAACAAAGCCCAACAACAGCCCTCCTCACCCAAAATATGACTGTGGACAAGGTGCAGCATAATTGCTGAGTGCTCACTGACAGAAATCAATTTGAGGCGTGCTAATGGCCGGAGTCCTCCACTGCAGAGTGCTCTCATTGACTGGCACGCTGCTCGATCTGGTACAGAGCAAAGTTGGAACAATTACAGTAATCTGCGTGTGGAGTGATGGTCCTCCACGTGGAGAGGAGCCGAGGTGAGTGGTGCTCAGCACTGATCAGCCCCCCCCATGACAAAGAGAGGCAGTAAAGCACGCTTTGGAGAAGTGTATGATGGGATAACAAAGTTCCACGGGGACTGCAGCTATTGATTGAGAAGAGTGACAGTGACTGAATGTTTGCTCTCACCAAACATTTACGCTGAAAATCTTTAAAAGGGGAAGAATCTGTAACGACGGGAGAGAGACGACGAGCAGTGCATGGTTAATGGAAGGCTGCTCAGTTTTAGGAAGATGTTTACATGTGGTTT
Source organism: Labroides dimidiatus (assembly GCA_030710495.1). Lineage (NCBI taxonomy): Eukaryota > Metazoa > Chordata > Actinopteri > Labriformes > Labridae > Labroides > Labroides dimidiatus. Next base: position 24,449,338 of record CM061154.1, read on the forward strand.
CTGACTTTTACTGTGATCAGAGTTATTCAAATGAAAGCACACTGGTTCTGTAATGATCTACTGTAAACCTCTGCACACACCCAGGACCATATATCAAAAAACCCTCTGCTGATAAAACCAGAAACAAACCAGGTATGCTTTTCCCAGTCCAGATGCAACAACATACGTCCTGTCACCTCTGCAGAAACCAGGGCTGAGTCAGGGCGCCAAGACAGAAGATCAAAGACAAATGACAGTATAATATATGAACATAGTCCCTATCAGGTCTTCTGTGTCCTAGACTCAACCTAACTTTGTTTGAGCTAGGATAACTACAGTGTGTCCACCTGTCAGTCAAGTCAGCTATGCCCTTATATGGGCAGAATGCATAAATTTAATAGCTTTGAAAACAAGGATATTAAAAAAAAATTCTGTTAAAAAAAAAAAAAAAGCAAATCAGAAAAAAATCTTGTTTTTAACCAGGCTGTAAACACGTTTATTTCTGCTGTAAAGATAGACGTTTGAATGGCTGTGTATGTGGTTCCTGCTGTTGCTGCTGACTGCCTCTAGTGGACACTTAAGGAAGTGCAGTTTTCAACACTTGTAGCATTTTTAGACCATGGGTTGCCACTTGGTGAGGACAAATCTGTGGCTATGCTCTTTATTTTTTTAGTATTATCAATTTAGATCAATTTAATTAGACTATTTGAAAAAAAGCTGATAAATGTTGTGATCCTGTCTTAAGGTGCATAAATGAGAATGCATTAAGGTCATCAATGAAAATGCATTGTGTTACCGCAAAAGTCTCAAGTCTTATCTTATATTTTCTTGCAAAATGCTAAACTCTAGAAAACAAAATGATTTAAATAGGTCATGTAAACTAAGACGGTTTAGTAAAATTAACAGCCTTTATTAGCTGCGGCCATTCAAAACTACCATTTTGATTAAATTGTTTTGAGTTTTCACCAAAGTGAAGAGTGATCACTGCTGCATTAAATCCCGTTTCGTCAAGTTGCATATTCTGACTGTCTGAGGAGGGAAGATACCTCCCCAGAGCATAAACTCTCCTCCTCTCTGTGCTCTCCTCTCTGTGGTCCTCTCCTCACACACAGCTATATCATACTCAGCACATCAAGGCTCAGCACATATAGGATAAACAATGCCACTGTCAGAGCCATCACTTGGCTGCGTCCCCAAATCAATTCCTCACACTCTTCCTGGATTAGCCATGGATGACTTAATTGATTCAGCACAGTCAAGTGATCTTCAAACAAACAGGCTTTTCCAACTCCAAAAGGGAGTGACAGCCACCAAACCTGAACTCTCTGCAGATGACAAATCATTCCTGCAGGCGACAGACGTTATTCTTAACAATGGTGCTGCTGGAGAGATATCTCCTGTCTGTCCTACATTCCTATAGGCTACTACATGAAAGAGGCGAAGAGTGAAGCTGAACCAGCGACGGGTCACTGCTGCCGTTTACTAATCGAGGAGTCTCGAAGATAAATTTCAGTGATAACAGATACGCCTTGTGGTTGGCTCATACCTCGGAGCTGTGGGCCGGAGTGAAACAGAGTCTTTTTAGGGGTTTTCCTGACTTTGCTGTTACACCACAGTTTAATCTTGCCTCGGAGCAGCCGGATGACAGACAGAGCGATTAACACCAGTTCTATCAGAGTCCAGTTAAACCTCAGACGCTCTCAGTGGACTTCTCATTGTGCCGAGGCCCTACGGACGCAGAGTCCTCATTGTGATGTTCTGTAAATGCAACTTATTCCCAGGAATATTTCCAAGATCACTGTCACTACTCGTGTTTGACATTCAGCACCTTAGAAATGAAACCCTGATATTATCACGCAGCCAAATAAAGCTGTGCTTCCATTTCCGGTGCAGGAAATGTAAAACTTCTTTGAATCTCAGTGGTGTGCAGAGTCACAGGGAGGGAGTGATGTGTACCCACAGCTCTGTCGAGCATCATCAGACAGGAAACAGGGACGTGTTTACTGCTCTGCCAGGAGGATGTGCCAGGACAGGTTTCTCCCTCAGCAGGCAGAGCGGCAGCAGAGATTGCAGAGCAGCATGGAAATGATGTGTGGCTTCGATGGAAATGGTGTCAGAATATCCTCATATGTAAGATCACTGCTTTACTTTTAGATGTATTCAAGCAGAGCTGAAGGAGAGAGACGACAGATCAATTAAAGACCGTCAGAAGCTGTAAATTTAGTCAAAACTAGTGGTACGAGACAAATGTTTGTCTCAACAACTCACTTCGTGAAATCCTGGATCGTTAGGATCACCTGAAGTTTGATTCCTGCCTCCTTTCTGTGGAAGTAAGGGCCTGTGTCCACTGACCACGCTTTTCTGCATTGGCAGCAAACTGATGTAGGCCTAAGACAACTTCTGTTACTTAGAAACCGTGTCAGCGTTGGGGAGAAGCACTAGAATATTGAGGCTGTTGATACTGCCAGGTGGAATAACTCCATCAGTGTACATAAGCCCTCATACATGATGTGTTTTGCAGGGTTGTGCAAAGAAATTCAACCGCTGTGATGGAAAGAAACTGCTTATTGGTGGTTTTTTGCTAAAGCAAAACAAGTATCATTGATTCCTTTCAATAATCTGCCACTGTTTACCAGAAATACAGATGATTTTTAAGAATACAGAGCACCAAAACTTTACATTTCCTGTCTTTCGTGGTCTCTCCTCTTCCTAAACACTCAGGTCTTCATGCTGATGTTCCCAAATTGAGGCCCTTTTAGCAAGAAATGGGGAAAACATCAACACAGCAATAAATCCCCCTTTTGACTCACTCAATTCAACACTAAAGTCACATCCCCAAACATTATCGTGTCGGTTTAACAATAATTTGACGGTTTAAACAGATTTCCCTTCTAACTTGACTCACTGTTTCACGACTCCACGACTCCCTTTGGTGGCACAAAGGACATTGTTTCTGCACTCTTCTTGACCGCAGCACCGCTCAAATTAACTGCAAACTCTTTTTTTTTCTTCCATAAATGAAGCCCTATTAAGTTTCTTCACAATAAATCAATATGCCTGACAGGATTTCTATTCCTCTTCTAAAATAAAGTGTATTACATCCACTCATATGTGTTGGTGGGGCATGATATTATGTCCCTAGATTCCTTCTTTCCACACACGAAAAAAAAACCCACTGCTACTCCAGTCGGCCAAGAGTTTCTTGTGTATGTCTGCTCACACCCACAGGGTTTCAGTCTTACTGTAATCTGTTGTATTAAGCCTCATTTTGATTTGCAGACGTACTAATTTTTTTTTGCAAATCGGCCTTTTTTCATTGATGGAATAAGTTAATACCTGTTCTAATGTTGATCAGTTAATGAACCAAAAGACACTTTGCTTATGGAAATATTGATTAAAAAAGCGATAAAGACCCTAAATCCAACCAGGAACTCAAAGCTCGTCCTTGTCCAAAGCTTTTTTCAGTTGCTTACAAATGAAAAAAAAATACCCACACTTGCAGCCATTTCCTAGGTTTAAGATTGTGCATGCAGAAAAATACCTTGAAGTCTGTCATTGTACTCTAAGACAGGTTCAGTTGTTGTGAAAATGCTGCTGACACACCTCCATGTCTTTCAGGATTCCATCTCAGTTTGCTTTGAATATAAAACCAGGGATTGGCCACACCAACCTAATGCAGGCCCTGAATTAAAAGACAAGAGAGTGTTGAGCAACTGGACGAGGGCTAACGGTGGCAAGAAAGACATTAAAGAAGATTGCAAGTCAAAAGAAAAATCAGTTGAAAGATGGAGGCAGAGAGGTGAGAGCATAAACCCGGGTAGAGAAATAGAGTGAGCTAAGGTGTAGAAACAGGGGAAGGTGGGGGGCGCTGCTGCTGGTGTGGTGGGGTTTAGTGTGAAAGGGGTTAATAGCAAAGTGGAGGCTCAGAGCTGATCGAAATGCAGAGCGCGTCCCCCCAGCCCTGTGCTCAGTGATGAGTTGGAGCTGAGATCTGGCGCCCGCTATAAAGGAGCTCATTGAAAATAATTCAGAGTGACGGCTGTGCAGGAAGGGAAACAGGGGAGGAGGGGGGACGGCGGAGGGGAGGGCGCTGAGAGCAGAGAGGGAGGGAGAAGGAGGTGAAGCTACAAAGAGAGCGAGATGGAGAGCGAAAAGGGTAGAGTGGGAAGAAAGAGAGGTGCAGATTGAAATAGGAGGGGAGACGGGTATGGACGACAGGTGATAAGGTGAGAGGGTCAGAATTATGAAGGAGTCCAGGAAGTCAAAACAACAATCCTCAGCAGCACGGTAAAGAAATCAGACTGGACTCTTCAAACTGGCTGTCAAGTCCAGAATCAAAAACACTCAAGTTCCAACAGTCCGCATTCACACCATAGAATAAATGCACCACACAAAACGCAGCTTAGAGAGTCTGAAAATACTGTTGAAAATAGTGAAAATGCATTTATGAAATCAAAGCTGAGAGTCTCAGTGAGCATGCAAAAAAAAAACAAAACAAAACAAAAAAAACAAAACGATAAGCATCAGAAAATAGCTAAAACTGGTCATTTTAGCATCCATTTCTGACGGGAGTGCGGAGGCCCAGAACGTACATCATGCTTGATATCTTCCAGGCTTACACTTATTGTTTTAATGTAAGAGACTTTGTGGAGCTGAGGATGCATTTCAGAGCATACAGGAATTATTTCAATAAATATGTCAAGGTCATAATTCAACATGTTTGCATTTACATTTCTCACGTTCAGTGCCCGTTTGTAGCTAAAACGTACACCATCATGTGTTAGAAATTGTTTTGAGTGACTTGGCTGCTAAAACACAGGTAGCAGGGAACATTTTGGGACAGGACTTTCCAAAGACTAGAGTGATCTGTTTTTTTTTTTAGGTCATGCATCTAATTTTCAAACCTAAATCATAAACTTAGCAAATGAAAATGATTTTAAAACAGAAGCTGTATCACTTTGCACTATCAGAGCCAGAGTTGTGCAGCACAGATGGAGCCGAGGCAATGATGTCCTGCCTCTTCCTTTAACCAAATCACTCATTTAGCTACCTCAGGTGTGTCCTCAGGTGAGTCTAGTCCACAGTAGAACAGATTCTTGGGTCGATTTGAAGCAGACACTCACACTTTCATGTTTTCTTTCAACGTTCCTTCTCTCCTTTGATGAGCACGAGCTGCAGGAGCCTCATTGGTCAACACGGCTGTCATTTATGACATCACATTCCCTCTTTTTGCAGCATCAAATAACTAGTTCAAAGTAAACTTTAAATAATAATAAACACTGTGACACAAATCAGCAGATAAGAACCAACTATGATAACAGAAACATGTTTGTAAAAAAGTGGTTTGACCTAGATTTGGATTTTGTAGTTATTTTAAACACTGAGGCTGCAGCTAGCTAGAAGCAAAGCTCTAAATGGTTTGGGTTGTCCAACTTTATCCAATGTATGATACCAAGGTCAAATGTAAGATAGGTAAGTATGCATAAAAAAAGAGGAATGAGAGAAAAACTGCACCATAAAAGGATTCTTATAAAATCTGAAGCCATCCCAGCAGCTCTGACCTAAACCTAAAGTTGAAACAAATAAACAAAAAAGATCTGCCCGGTTTCTCTGACCAAACAGCGCTTGCTCAGCAAATCCCTTCCCCTCCACTTTGGCCCACGTGCCAAAGGCTGAGCTCACCTTGAAGCTTTAACACATCAGCTCAGTGCTAAAGCAGCACAAGTCGTCACCTCTCTGTGGCTGTTTGACCACGGCTGTCAACACACAGAGATGAGAGAGGGGGGTCACGACCCAGCTGCTGGGTTAAAGTTTACATTGTACCGCCAGTGTGACATGTCATCACACCGCCAAATGAGTCGTCTCGAAAAAAAGAGGAAATAAAGATGGAGAAATGGAAGGGGGGAGACAGGAAGGGAGAGAGGAGTGGGAGGTGTAAGTCATGGCCTCCTCTCAGCGGCCTCACTATATTAATGTGGACCCCTCCAAGACCTCTATTAAACTGTGCAAAGCTCATCTGGAGCAGCAGCCACATCTTTTACGCTAACGCCACTGTGTTAAGCACACAGGGAGCCTGCAGAGAGGCGGGCGGGGGGTTAATGGGGCTTGATGCACTGCAGGGGGGCCAGATGAGGATGGGTGAGGCCCTGAGATGGGGGTGCTGGTGGTGCGTCAGACCATAGCAACACCCAGCTGGGACTTCCAGCCCCTTTTTTTCAGAGCGGTTACCCTCTGTAGTCAGCTCTGCTGCGTGTGCTCAGAGGTGGAAACAAGCAGCGGTGGGGGGGGGGGGGGGGGGGTGGTAGCTTTGATTTTGGACCTCAAATAAAAGAAAGATTCTTCAAGTTTAACACAAGTTGCATATTGAAAACATCATTTCAGGCTCTGAAAACAGAAAAATCCTTCTTTTGCTTATACTTGCAGATCTTTTAACGTTCAGTTCAGTTTTCAGAAATCTACTAACAGTGGAGATTGTTAAACATTTATGTGATAGAGTTCATTCATTAGTTTTAAGAACATCTGACCTGCTTGTTCAGAGAAAAGAGAGTAAATATTTGTCTCGTCTCCCCCGAAAGCAGCATCGGACAGACGGACAGACAGACAGAGAGATGCTCTGTAGGTATATCTGTGTTCATCCAGCTGCATGCACTCCAGCACCACTGACAAATGAACCGTGTTTTCTCTCTAAGCTGTGAATGCAAAGAGCACACAGGACTCATGAAAGCACATATTCATAAATCAGTGTGTACAACGGTGCATTCACTGGTCAATAGAAACAGCGTTCACACACTCCCACAAAGCACGCACACCTCCCTGTAGATAGTTGAGCCTTGGCTCATTGCTTGGGCCACTTTCTGAACACTGCCGCGTCTATGATGAGATATCGAGCTGGGGCTTCACTCCGCACTCTGATTTATAAAAGACCATCTCAGAGCACGCCGCCATCCCCGCTCTGAATTTCAGCACAGAAGCTTTTCAACACGGAGAAGCGAGGAGGGGAATTCACAAGGGCCAGGTGAGTCCAGAGAGGAGACTTAGAGGAAGCGGAAACTCAGGCAGACTTTAGCTTCCTAACTGTTTCTATTAAGGGTCTTATGATGTGTAATACAAGCACTTTAAGTATAAGAAAGACGACCCTTTCAAAATAAAACACCTCTATTTCAGATAGTGTAAGTTTCATGATGCTTGGGTTGCAATTTGGTACATGAATTATCAATTTAAAAATACACATATACATCTATACAAACACACACACACAAACATATATATATATATATATATATATATATATATATATATATATATATATATATATATATATATATATATATATATGTATATATATATATATATATATATATATATATATATATATATATAGAGAGAGAGAGAGAGAGAGAGAGAGAGAGAGAGAGAGAGAGAGCTATGGAGTTATTGAACGGGAGGATTTTAGGAAATTATGCATTTATTTGCTTATTTCTGAGACACTCACTATAAAAACTGAAATGTAAATGAAGTGTTTGTCTCTTTATTTTTAATGAAGTGGTCTGATTAGAGTGAATATAAGCCATATTCACCTGACAAGTACAGAAAAACCCTTATTTCAGGATATTAAAAGAGAAACATGATGCCTTGATTTGTTGTAAAAAGTGAAAAAAAAAAACTGCCAATGAGAAAAAAAAATATGTTTAGTTTTCTCAAATGAGGAATAATGTTTTCATACAAGAAACTAAACAAGTAAATTTTCTGTCCAACGTCTTCAACATGGAAACACAAACAGAATGCTGGATGTTCAGACTGAGCATGTGCAGATTTTCACCAAACTTGCTGAAATGAGGTCATAACAAAAGGATCTCTTAACTGCTACATGACATGTTGGAGGGAAGGGCCACAATCACCAAGGTCTGCCCATAGCTCCAGCCCCCAACAGGCCTTCAGAGGGCTGACCAATCAGAGTGAAGGCGGTTTGTGGAGCAGGGAGCCTTAAAGAGACAGCAGCTAAATCAAAGGATTTCAGACGGAGGCTGAAAAAAGAGTTTCCTAAAAGACCAGAGAGAAAAAAATGGGGATTTTTATGAGCTTTACATTATCCAAAGATACTACAGAGGCTCCAGAGGGCCAGAATAGAGACTAAGACTTTATGGCATTTACAAGTTTTGTATGCATGTGCAGGTGTTTTTAGTCTTCCTGCATTGTCGTATGCAAAGTTTCTTTCTACTTCCTCCTGTTTTTTTTCACTCGGAGAATGCATACATGATGTTAAGCACTGCAGTGTTGATTGTTGCAGATGCCACTGTTGCATGCAAGAGCAGCTGACGGCCAAAACCTGGTCTGCTGTGCCCTCAGAGTCCTGTTCAAGGATCCAAACTGCAAAACGTGCAGATTCTTAAAGAATTTATGATTACGACCTGCCAGATTATTTTCTGGAGAATACCAAATCAGATGTTCAGGTGTGAGCCAAACAACTGGAAAAACATCTTTGGGAGAAGAATGAAGAGAGAAGAGGTGGGTTTGTGTGTGTGTGTGTGATACTCCTCCCTCTCTCCAAGAGGGATCAAATCACATCTGCATTCTTCTTTTCTTTCTTTTTCAATAGCAGATCAATTTAGCGTGGCTCAGAACATCGCGGTAAACATCGACGGAGTCATTTTCTGGCATATTAATGTTTACATCCAATCAGCAGGATGTGGGGGCGGCCTAATTAACTCAATCAGCTGGAGGAATGTGCCGGCAAATGAGAGCCCCACCTAGGGAGCGGGCACAATTGATCACTTCAACAGACTCTCCACTCGATTGTTTCTTGACAGCACTTCAGAGCACCTGAATTAGAGAGGGTGCATATGGTGATTAAAAAAGGCAGTTTCTCCTCCTTTCTTCCTTTAGCGTGAATGAGACTCTGCCAGCATCATAATCTAAGTTTGTCGAGGGAAGGAGTAGTTGGCGTAAAGAAGCAACACCATCATTTTTTCAGTTATTCCACCCAGCAGTTTAATTACTACTGGTAGAGCACAAATGATCAAACTGAATATGTTCTCCATTTTGGAGAAATGGTTTTCTTTCTCCGGCATGAAATTGATCAAGAATTGATTTGGGATGGGATGTGAAGGTGGGATATGGATGATTGCAGACAATCAGGGAGTTACACCCAAGTAATGCCTTTTACTGTGAGCTCACCTATCAGTTTCTCTCATGTAGCACAGCCACAAGCTGGCCTGGGAGTGTGTGTTTGTGTATGTGTGGAAGTGTGTGTGTGTGTGTGTGTGTGTGTGTTTTCAGGAGCAGCGAGGGGAGGCTGCAATATCAGACCAAGACGGAAAGAAAAAAAGTCTGAACCCAAACACAATAATAAAAACCGGGCGTTATCTCTCCTCCCTCTGCCTCTGTCCCTCCCCATCTCTCTCTGTCTTCCTCCTCTCTTTTTCTCCCCTCTAAACTAGCCTTGCTTCCCTTCCTTACCACCCTCCATGTGTATGAAAAATCAGCAAATAAAAAGTTACATTAACCCCGCAATGACCTTTCCCACGTAATACACTGCAGCCTGATGGGCCAGCCCGGGAGCTTCATCGAAAAGCTGTCATTCTCTGCTATCCCAAGCACTGCCTGGGGAACATTTACCGGATAATTAATATATTAAATGCATGAAAAATAGTTACACAGGGGCCCCTTTGTCAGCTCTTCCACCGCACGGGGGAAGAGGGATACAGCCTGTGAACCATCAATATACAAGCATCCTACTTCAATGGGCCATCATAAAAACTGCTCATAATTTTATGGCTTCATTCACAGCCCCCGCTGTAAAGGAAGGCCATATTTCCTCGTAATTCACTGCAGCTCGCCATGGCTTTTTTATGATTTGGCGGTTTTAAGCCGCCGCTGCCGCCGCAATTATGGTGGTGCTCCTGGCCTCGGCGTGAAGGACGAGCAGGGGTCAGCGGTGAGCAGAAGCGTGACGGAGTGTGACCGAGGCCCTCGCGCATGCACAAGCACACACACACCTTTCACTTCCTGCTCCTCAGAGCCGGTGGTGAGCAGATGACACGCTCTTCGTCAGCCCTGTTGCTCTCCTCTCGGTCATTAGGAGCCAACATCAGATCCTGAACATCAGAAAGTTAAGACTCTTTGTGACTGTTTCTGGGCGAAGTTAAAATGTTGACGTGTTGGTGCTCAAAGATTTAGCTGACCTGTACTTCATGCAGAAAAAGACTTTTTTTTTTTTTTTCCCCACTTCATTTAAGAGTTTTGCAGCCAGATTGTGTTTATAATTTTTGCACTGTGTAGGAAACCTGCCAACGATTATAGAGGTAACATTTTTGTTGCTATTGTGTATGATCATTATGATCTTTAGGTCCCTGAGGTGAAATAAACAATTGTTCATGCACTGTTGTGTTTTTGTTGTTGCTCTAAAATGAATTCATGTTTCTATGTGATTATTTTTTCTTATTTTCCAGTTGATGAATCAAAAATCACCTGCACTTTACGTCAAACAGAATTTCTACTGAAGGACTTTGAGCGACCACCTATGAGCTAAGCATTCAGGCGCATCTGATTTGACAGAGGTAAGCAGGACACTAGATGCCAAAAGCTGACAGAGCGTTGTTTTTACAGAGAGAGAATCTCCACAGACCTGAGGATGAACCTCACTACACCATACCTCTCATCGTTAGACTTTGACAAAGCTGGAACCCCCCCTATGCCTCAATATTTTGTTTGTTCTTTGTACAGTCTGCCAACATCATTTTAACCCCTGTGTTCAGTGCTGAAATCTGACCTTCAAACCTTACAAAATGTGTGTCTAATATCTTCACAACTTGCAGCAAGAAAAGGAAACGACTCGCACCAAGTTGAATTGAATTTGGAGGCGTATCTCTTCTTCTTTGGGCCTGATTCAGACATCTTTGATAGCAACTTTGATAAAGTAATGGCGAGTGATGCTGATGCATGCTCCAGGAAGTGATCTGCGCATGCTGCCAAGTTGGGTTGCCAGGTCTGACGACACTGTAACGCCATATCCTACTCAATAATTATGAATGAGCCCTCAACTGGTATCAACGTGATAAATTGGGGTAAATTACTAATTGGGAGCACAGCAGGAGAATGGGTTGAAAAGCAGGAGACTCCAGCAGGAATCAGGAGTGTTGGCAGGTCAGCTTCACTGCTGTAATTTTAGGTAAGGGATTCATGTTTCTTTCCTCAGTTTCTTAGAAAGGGCTTCAGAGTGGTGATGACTGAATCAGCTTTTTCTTTGTCTCAGTTTTCAACTAAGTGTACCAATGAAATGAATAATCCTTTTGTTTGACAGAACAGTCACTCTAAAGCTGTCTCCTCCCTCTGAGTCATGGTTTCAGACTGTTCAGATCAGCGTTTATCTTTATAATAAATCAAAAGTAGAGATCATGAAGAAAGTGTCATCACATTCATCTGATTTGAAACTGAAGACACTTGTAAGAACTGCTTTACACTGTTGATATTACACCTTTTTACATTGTTGGATTAAAAACCTGTTTTGGAATGCAAAATATGGATTTTTTAAGATGTCTGGAAATACAACTAATCCTACATGAAGAATCCTCATTGAACATCTGTAACAGGTTCATGCAATTTTGTGATGGAGTGATTTTATGTCAGGTGAAGATGCGTTTTATCACACGTTACCTTCTAATATTATGTTATCTGATATTTAACAACGTAGTAATCCTGTTTATATTATTCAAAATGAAAAATAAAATGTAATAGTGGAAGCATTTTTAAAGAATATTTGAGGTTAATTTTGTGAGAATAAGGCCAAACCAACACAAAAAAAAAAGAAAACAAACAAAATGTCGTTATATTTCTCTCACACTGACTCAAGATTTTTCTGGTCTATTAAAACAAATGTGCAGAGTTTAAAGACTCTTTATTCAGGTTTCTTTTTTCACAGGTGTTAAACTGTACATATATTAATTTTAAGTTACTTTTTCTGGCTTTTTATGTCTTTAATCGGAGAGGACACGAATGTGAAAAGAGTCAGAAACAGGGTGAGAGTGAGGAATGACATGCGGGGAAACAGGCTGCAGGCTTGATCCAAACGCGGGCCACCCACTCAAGGGGGAACCTCATGGGATACGACCCAGACCGCTCGGCCACCTGCACCCCTATATGTGGTTTTAATAGAGTTTAAAATCACTTGATTTTATTCATGACCAAATACATACTTCTGTCTGATCAAACATTATCTGGATGATACTGTTGTTGGAAATCTTACATCTTAATTATCTGCGAAGTAATGACAGGAAATAGCCAAAAATAGTCACTGGAAGATAATTTTACCAACAGTTTTGAGGATTATAAAACATCATAACAAAAAGTGTCCTTAGCAGGTGACTGGTTCGAAAAGAAACATGACAGTGTGGTTTTACTGGTCTTTGTAACTCAGTAAATGAACTCTGACTTCTCTTAAAGAAAACAGGTTTATATCTGACTCTGTCTAATGTGACAGAATGTAGAACCAGGTGAATTTTTCTGTTTGTATTAAAAAAAAAATACCCCGTATGGAAACCTTGAGTTCATTCTGTGTGAACAGCGCAGACATGCTCCATTTCTCAGTCTGCTTTTTGTGTGATTAAACAGCAGTGTGCTATTTACATGGGAAATTAACTTGAGAGCGAGTGATGGCTATTATCCTCCTACAGACACATGAACAAACACCCGGGTACTGTATGTGCACGCGGCAGCAGGCGCACGTGCACGTGGACAAACACGGGAGCATATGTTTGCTGGCATGCAGTGCAAACACACACAGCATGCTCGTGCACGGAGCACATATTTGCACACTCTTATTGAGAATTGACGGACATATTCACCCTCATGTCTTCAATAAACACTGCGTTTGCATATTTCCCAGCATGAATTGGGTTTCCACATATATGCATGTTAATTGTAGTAATAACCAAACTGCAACCTTCATTTAAGGTAAAAATCTGGACTTTTCTGAAACTAAAATCAATATTAACAAACGTTGCGGTCCTTCTAACTGATTATCCAAAGAAGCACAGTGACACATGACCCAGTTAATGCTTTAAAATGTCTCTCTGTGAATGCATATGTAATCATGCCTGCACGCCTATTCTTTACCAAGAAATATACCCTAAGACTGAGACGTTGATAATGGGCCTATTCATTAAATATTACTCTTGTCAGACGGCTGCTGGGGGTAGAAGGGCATTTCATTTCTGATGAAATACAAGCCTGCAGAGAGAGACAGAGAATCTGCAGGAAACCGCATTAATTTTCAGGAGCAAATGCCCCCGATTCCACCAAATGACATTCTGTACCGCTAGCATTTTATAATGTGACACAAATGGCATCGAGGTACAATTTAATACCAAAATACTGAGTCAGGACAGCTTTCACAGGATTCAGTGAGGGAAAATCAGCAGACTGGAAGGTCAAGCGGAGACTCAAGTAGTGCTTTGTTATTTAAACATGTTAGCTCAGAGGTAACTTATAACCCTCATAACACAAAGACGGCTCAGTTAAGCTGCGTGACGGCACAAATCCTATCTTCACTGAGTTATAGAAGCCATCCTGATCCACACAGATGGAGGGGATAAATATTTGTTTACACAGAAACGTATTTATTTAAACATCAACCTTGTGTCTGCCTTCTCTAAAATAAAGCTTTATCACAAGAAAACTTCAACAGCGTTTTGATTTTGTGCCTGCAGAGCTGCAGAAACAGGCACACTAAAAAATCGGGACAGGGACAGATAAAGGTTGGTATCAAAAATCTGCTTTAAACTTGTTGAAACAACATGTGAAATGTTTGTTTAAATGTGTAGCTGTCATTTCTGTTGGTGTCATAGTATTCCATATGACATTTCTACCATTTTTAACCAATTAAAGAATCAGTCCCCATTAAGCTGTCAAATGGTGTGACCACAAAAACATGACATGGATTAAATCATTCGCCTTCCTAGAAGTTATGACAGTGTGCTGAAGAAATCAGTTATTTGTTCTGAAATATCATCTCAAAGTATATTACAAATACTTCATTTAATTTATTTTCGGTTCATTTGTTATAAAATCATTTTAAACTTAATTTTTTAGTAGACTGATATAATCAGATTCAGAGGTTTTTTTTTTGCACAATATGACATTTTTTTTTTATGAGAAACACTGGTTACACCACTTTACATTTATCAGTTTTACCAACTGACCATATCTTTCACCCAATCATGGAGTACAAACAGTGCCTCAATCACTGTTTGTTTAAACAAATAAATAAATAAATAAATAAATAAAATAGAAACTTTACATCTGCCAAAAATGGTAAATGCTTCATTTATCTGAATTATTAGCCTAAAAAAAAATCTAATTTAATTACTGTATATAGAGTGCGAAGAATAAGTGAATTCAGACTGCAAACCTCAGACAAAAATTCGTAAGCATCATTTTTTCATTTCTAAGAACATCTACTGGGCCTCCTCTTGCAGTCACATAAATGATTAAAGCAAAATAGCCAAACAATCTTGCAGTAGCAACACTCATTTGACCAAAAACGTGAGGTCCAGAGGCTAATTAGTCAACTTTAGAGTTATATTCTTAGCGTGATGTCTCAGAGCCGCAGAGGTTTGGAAGCAGGGAAAATAAAGTTTGTTGTAATGGCTCTGAGGGATGCACAAACTATTATAAAGATCGTCTTTTAACCTTAAACCTGGTTTATGTCTCTGCGTCAAACCGACAGCTTAGCCGGACGTGCACCTCCTCCAAAATGTAACTACACATCAAAATGATCCACACCACAAGCCCTGTGATTGGTCCACTGATCGTGTTTCCAATATTTACACATTCAAGGTTTCACCTAACACATCAGCTGAAAACCATGAGGTGGATCAGGCTCGGTTGATCAGGCTCGGTTGATCAGGCTCGGTTGATCAGGCTCGGTTGTCCAGCTCATCCCACAAATGCTTGATTAGACTAAGATGTGGTGAATTTAGTGGCCAAGTTTACCAGTTCCTCAGTCCTGATGTCTGTTGTTGGAGCTTTTCTGCAGTGGACAAGGGTCAACATGTAAACCTTACGTGGTCTGCAGCTACACAACCCTTTACACAACAAACTGTGACCACTGTGAGCCTTGCTCCTCTATGATCCTACAGCCAGGTCATGGTTATGGTTGGTACTGACCCCTGCAGATCAGAAACACCTCACAGGAGCTGCATCTTTGGGGATTCTCTGACACAGTCGTCAACTTCAAGGAAAAAATGCGAACTTATTGTCTAACTACTTCACACTGACTTCTGCTATTGCGTAGAAAAAAAATCAGTGTTATTCATTACACTTCAGGGACACCACAACCTTTGCTGTCCCTGAAAGTATAGAAAAGCTGAAGGTCAGCCCCAGAGATTGTTTGGTTTGTTTTCTGAAACACGGCAGAGAAACCTGCAGCACATTAAAGACGATCTGCTTCCTCAGGGAAGATAAAAAAAAGTCAAACTAAAGTAACAGAACGAAATGAAACTTTCACTTTTAGCAGACCATGCATTTGGGAAATCCCATTTCTAAGGATTGCATGAAAGAATCCAGCTACGTCTCAGTTATTTGTGCTTTAATTAAGAAGAGATCACATTTAAATAGTCAGAATTTTTATTGGTATCTTTATCAAGGATCAGCTCCTGCCTCCCTCTCATCACCCCTGAATTCCTCTCCCTCTTCTCCTTGATAGCAGCACGTGTAAATCCAGAATAATGACACTTCTCGAGGGCTGCTTGTTTGTTTCATCCACCACTGAGACAATTTAATCACACAGTGTGGCATTTATGCAATCAAACAAAACAGATCAAAACTCATTTTGCTGCTAATGAGAATATTTTCTGACACCAAATGAACAATGTTACAAATTTGATTTATTTTTTGGAGCTTGCTGGTTTGGATGTGGCTCCTTTTAAGGTATTACCAGTAAAAAAAGAACAAAACGCCAACCAACCAGTGCTTTTAGTCGATTCGAATTAATCCCAATTTATAAATTGCATGGCAAATTAACTCAGATCTCCCATTTAGGCCTGGGTATGGTTGGCCTCTGCCTCCTCTCAATCCTCTTCTCTCTGCTCGGGGGAAACACATTCATACGCTCCTGATTCAAAGAGGAAGAGGAGGGAGGAAAAAAAAACAGGCTGTTGTAGCCAAACTGGTGAGCCAGCATTGTGAGTGTACAATATGGAGTATAGGTGATCCCGGAGAGCTCACACTAAGCAAGCTTAATCCTGTTGACTAAGAATGGGCACAGGGAGCCATGCCAGCCAGTGCTGAGCGGTGGGTGTATGGAGCGATGACAGGGGAATTACTCACCATGGCACGGGTGGTCCTCGAACGCACGAGCTGCAGCTGATGATGTCTGCCAGCGAGCGCCGGTGCTGGGACAGGCTTACCAGGCAGCTGGTCGGCTGCCATGAATCTGCCCTCCTCCCTCTCTCTGACCAGAAGAGCTGCAGGCCAACACTTTCATGGCTCTAACCTGGAGGCTGCTGCATTTGAACCTCCAGCTCTGAAAAGATGGTGATATCCTGGTTACAGCGCTGCAGATACCAACACAAGTGTGCATGAAACCCTCTGATACCATCTTCCTGTCTGCAGCTCTGACACATCATGGTTTGATCTGTCAGTAGACAAAACACTGAGACTGAATCATCCACAAAATCTCTTTCAGACTTTTCATTTTTGGGATCATTGTAATCAGAGATATTATTTCTGAACCTAAGACTGTACAAAACATAGATTTATCTCACTTTAGTCGCCTTTTGGTGCCTGAAGAATTGTTCTGAAGCCTAAGGATGACAATCGCCATAATGGAAATGATGACCCATGCTAACTACCTTCTGATATTCAAACATGAAACAGCTACAACATAGATCAACGGTTTCTAATTCTGCAAATATGTTTAACTTTTAGGATTAATACAAATAAAGTGGATGCATTATAACAAAAAAACACCAATCGCAGATTGTGTGGGAATAAGTAGACGATACATACCAATTAGCTAAATTTTTGAACTCAGCTACGAGGCTGCTGTTTGGCTTCAGGATCTCCTCCACTTCAGTATTGGTTGTGTTTTTTTGTTTTTTTGTTTTTTTACAGTTCTGAAGTTTGGTGCTCACTCCGAGCCCGCTGTCTTTTGTTTGAAGTTGATCAAACATCTTGGTCAGGGAGTAATATTTACAGATAGCAACATGCTATGTGCAGGACATATTCATCTGTTAGCTGATCCAAAGTGTGACTGTGGCTCAACACGTAGTGATCTTTTTGTTTTGTTTTCTTCAAGTTATGTGTCTGAGGATTTTTACCATAATTAGATCAGCCAGCTGAAGACAGGCAAGTAATGTGGAGAGTAGAGAACGAGGGAAGAAATGCAGCAAATCAAGGCTGAGAGTTGAACCAACAACCACTGCAACAAGGACTCTGGCAATGCAAATGGACTTATACTTGTATCAAACTTTCTAGTCTTTCTGACCTCTTAAAGCACTTTTAAACTTCTTGTCTCATTCACACATTCACACACTGATGGCAGAGAGAGTGAGACCATCAGTATTAGCTAATCTCATACAATATCACTTACACAATATCACTTAATCTGCGTGTCACTTGCTCAGAATGGATAGCTGATTCCTCAAAAGCAAGTATTCATGTCAGTGAAAGTGTCAGTGTCATCGAGATGGAGAGTCCTGACACCATTGTTTATTCAACATGATGGTCAAATGGCTTTGCCATGTTTTCATTATGACAGTTTACTCTGTAAGTGTTCTCAAATGCAAAAAAGTCAGATCTTGGTGACACTACCTGAAAATGCTCAAAAGTTTTGTATCTCACCAGACCTTATGGCATTGTTTGCAGTCACCATTAAGTAAAAAGGAGGCCTCTTTTACCTCTTTGATGTTGTCTTGCAATTCTGTGTGGTGCAGAGTAAAATTGCAGTAATGTACAGTAAACATGAGGTATACTGCATTAACCCATATTACTGTAGTGTACAATTAAAATGCCTCCAATTTTAAAATGCTGCAATACAATAACAAACTGTAAAAATGGCAAATCTGTACTGTAACACTACTGTACTCTATAATACCATAAATCTGAGCTGCTGTAAAGCTCTAAGTCTAAATGTAAAAAGTGTTGAGTTCTTCTTCTCCTGTTTTGTCCCCTTCCTCCCCCATCCTCACCCCTCTTGCATTCTGCTGACCTTCCATTCCTGTGTCACAGTGTTGCTCGATTTATATATGCTAGCCAAGTGAGGGTTCATGGGATTCAGCTCTGAGTGACTGTGGAGAAGTGGCTTATCATTGGTTGCAACAAATGCTTCACACACACACACTTCATCAGTGAAAGATGAGGTTCACCTGAGAGAAATTTTTCATTTTATGAGACATTTTTAAGAAAAAAAAGTATAAATTTGCTTGACAGATTTTGAAAACTAGTTCAACTTTTTTGTATGTCATGACTCAAGCAGTGAAATGAGGAATATTAGTTTACTCAGCAGTCAAAGAACTGTTCATTTTGACTGACATAAGCAGATGATAATGTTATAAAACAGCGGAGAGCTGTATGAATTCAACTGATGCATGTCAAAAAAGCATTTGTAATTTTATTGAAAGGAATAAGAAAATGATACTGTGATGTTCACAAATGGCCAAATGTTGTGGAGGTCGAACTAACAGTTTTGAGAATTTATATTCTGATCAGAGAAATGAACCAAAGAGACTGAGAAAAACTGTACGAGAAGAAGAATTTCAAATGATTGTCATTCACACTCAGATCTCTGGTCATACAGATCAACACAAATATTCTTCTTGCAACCTCCCCTGATGGATGAAACAATCCTTAAAACGAAGCAGAAACCTTTATTGTTAAAA
This sequence comes from Labroides dimidiatus, assembly GCA_030710495.1. Lineage (NCBI taxonomy): Eukaryota > Metazoa > Chordata > Actinopteri > Labriformes > Labridae > Labroides > Labroides dimidiatus. Next base: position 24,468,192 of record CM061154.1, read on the forward strand.
AAGAAGCTAATGCTAAGTGAAGTGCAGTTCCTCCAGTTTCCACGAGAGGCTGCCTCCAAAAGCCAAGGAACTGAGTGATAGGAGCAAAATAGAACCCATTCTGTTTAACAGAAATCAATATATTGAAAAAAAGATGATAGTAGTCTGTTTTTCTTTTAAGTTAAACAAGGTTTGATTAAATAAAAGGGATATTTTTTTTTCTCCGCAGTGCAGGGGCTCAGTTATCAGCTGCCACAGATGAGGGCAGCTGAGCTGGGTGATTTAGCTCATTTTAACAAACTCTGACTCAAATACTGAAGCTGTTTTACGTCTTTTTGCTGCACGTTATTTTGCAGTCAGAGGACCATTTCTTAGTGCTGATCAGCTGTGTGATCATCTGTTTGTGGTTCTGGTTTTAAATAAATGTTTCCTGTAGCGCAGCAGAGAAAAGAGCACTCTGAGCGTTAGATCAGCAGCTACAAACCTGAGCTCCTCTGACAATACAAATGTTCAAATACCTCAGGGAGTGAGCAGCTTTCAGGCCATTGCACCCTATTTAAAGATACGGCATTCATAAAGAACAATCGTCTCTGAATGGGAGCATGACTGGCAGAATACATGCTCTAATTCAACACGCCGCCCGGCTCTGAAGGTCAGGCTTTAACAGCTTTAAATGTGCCGACCTGTTGAAATCTCTCACTTCAGATTAGCGCTGTCTAACCGATTAGCACATTCTCATACACGTAGAGCCATAAGGAGCGGAGACGACGCCACTTAAAAGCTACATTGTTCTGCAGAGTGAACATGTCAATCCTAATTCCTTTAGCCGCCGTTAACAACCCATCAGCCGGCTGGCAGTTGCAGATTGAACACTAGTTGAGTCTTAGTCCTGAGCCCAGATCTTCTCGAGGCATTACACCGGGGTGTCATCCTCTAATACCGTGATCTAGATTGAGGCAGAATACACAAAGCAGATATTGGACACATTGTCAGCACTGTGCTGTCTTCCAGCTACACCCCCTCCGCCTTCCTGGCTCACTTCTTCACCCTTAAACGACTGAATATGAGCTGCTTAATCAGCTGACACACGCACACACACATCGACGTCTTCCTCCGTGACCACCGCGAAGGGCCTCTGCTCGCCCCCTCTGAGAGAGCGATGAGAGGGGAGGGACTCCTCAGGGGGCCGTAAGAAGAGATCACCTCCACCCCTCTATTAAATCATCCCTCCCTCTTCCCCTCTATCAGAGGAGGCTCTTCTTTATGAGCTGTGTCCTGATGGGCCAGCAGACGGCCGGCGAAAGGCCAGCCGTGCCACCTGGGTGCCTCCAGAAGGAGAGCAAGCAAGCGGAAGGGGCAGTTAGTGGCGCAAGGAGCACCTCTGCACACACACATTTAGGCACGCACACACACATTTAGATGTGCACAAGCATTCAGAGGGGCTTTCCCTGAGTCTGCTAACAAACACTCTGCAGGTTTGCGCATGAACACCAATTTAATGTTTAAAAACTGCTCCAGGACGTTGTGAACGTTCAGTTTGTACATGATAAAATAATCCCTCAGCATCGTTCAGGTGATTTTATTTCAAACTTAAAGACACGTTTTGCAAAAAGTTTTACAACCCAGCTGAGATTGAAAATTTGTTTTGCACAGAAGAAAACATCCGCTGTGAGCTGCAGATTTTTTGATTTAAACTTTTTATGGTGACTGACGCAACGAGGATGAGAACAGAGCAGGAAAGTGGGTCACAACAACATCCCTGATTCAAGTCCAGACGGACAACCGTCTTGTAAATAATCTCCTCCTCTTCTACAAAATATCACATTAAACACTCACAGATAACAGTTAACAACTTCATGCATCAAATAAAGAAAGTGAGACAAAAACATCAAAACAAAAATGTGATTTCAGATGGAAATGAGCTGAAGCTAATGGCCCACTATGGAGGAGAAAAGTGCTGCTTTAGGGGGTCCAAAGTTCTGGAACCCCTGAAATAGAAATTTAAAAAAAAAACACCAACAGCGGCTTTTATTTAGTCTTCACATGTTTGGAAACACTTCCGTATAAACTCACTCTGCAGGTTAGGAGCTACAGAGGTGGATGCTTAATGTTCGAATCCATCTGATAAAAAGAGGGTGATGTTTCTTTGTCCTGATAGCTCCAGTTTTGTCGTTTTTGAACGTCAGAGACACAGATAGCTGAAAATATGATAAAATAGTCAAACTAGTCGGAGGGTTTTGTAAATGTTCAGATGATGCTTCAGCGAACCGGCTTTGTGGTGAAAGACTCAGGAGTCTTTTCTACATTTTCTGAATTCTACAAGGAGGAAAACGTAGAAAACTAGAAAGATGACTCAGTGTTTCCTGACATAACGTGGATCTGGAAGCAGTGAAAGTGTGACAAAAAAATTAGCAAAACTCAGCTTTAAAAAATGTAAAATTTGAAGAAAAAAAGAAACATAATGAGGAAGGCTGTGCAAGGTGTGACTAGTGACTACTAGAAATGTCTGCAAGCAGCAGCCTCAGTATCAATAATCCATTCAAGAGATTATTAATCACAAACCAGCTGTATGTTTCAGTCTGTGCATGCTGGGATTAAGGAGCGGTCAGTCTGCAGGAGGAGGAAACATGAGGGAGGAAAGACAGCAGCCACTGTCACTAACTTTAGGTTCAAATGCTGCCTGTAAGATTTTGTAAAAAGATGAAGTGTGTGTGTGTTCATGTACATGCATGTATGTGTGTGTGTGTGTGCGCGTGTGCGTGTGGGGGACAGCCCCAGGCCGAGCAGCTGTGAGCAGATGTCAGTGTAAGTGAGCGAGGGACTTGGAAGAGAGAGAGAGAAGCGTGGCTGGGCCAACCCTCTAATTTACGCATGAGTGGTGCTGCACCAGCGATATTTACATTTAAATTGATGTTTCAGATACTTAATTAAAGACGAGGACTGGGCTCTTCTGGTCGGCGGCGGCCTCTTCCTCATCTTCCTCCTCCTCGGCAGAGTGCACAGACTGCTCACTGGAACCCGCAGCACTTCCCTCAGCCCTGTCAACAATATTTCACTGCAGGCCACTTAGTGACAATGCACCCTGTTTTGCGTCTATGGTAATTTTCTGGGTGCATTATTGAATACACAATGCCCCCTGGTGGTTTGTGATGCCTGCCCTCACACACACACACACACACACATACACACACGCACACACACACGCAGACACACACGCACACACATCTCTTCCTGTCCTGTGGTTTGTAAATAATGACAGCAGTTGGACTCACGGTGAGTGTGTTACTGTGTGAATTGTTGCAGGAGGTAATGATGGGAGAGGATAAAGGTAAAAGTGACGCTGTGTGCAGCCTGTGGATAAACATCAGTACAGTCAGAGGTTAGAGGAGGCTCATATCAGCTCTGTGTGGATGTTCAGATAATGTGAAATGAAGTTTGTGCAAAATGCACACTGTTAGTGCAGTAATATGCAGCATTGTGTTTGTATTTTGTGATTTTGGTTTAGTTTTTATGCCAAGTGAGCTTTATTTCAATCATTTGAATCTCATTTCTGTTTTTTCTTTCTATTATAAATTCTATGTATTTATTTAGATTACTTGGACAGATAAGGACAGCAACTACTTTTTTTTTTTTTAACTGTCGTTGTGCAGTGCCATGACAGTAACTCAACTTTGTGTCTAAAATGTGACCAAAACCGGTACAAAACTGAAAAGTATGAATAGACTATTTAAAGTTTTTATGTAAGTAAATAGAGAGAAACAGATGTGTGGGTGCCTGTGTCCATGTATATACACATCATAATGGGTCCCACATTAAGTGTACATACAGTGAGGTACAAACTCATCATGTGCGTCTTTTAAAATATGCAAAATCAGGTATAAACAAGGACGATGACCTTTGTACTTGAACCAATTAATCAACAGGCTGATTATATCGTATCACCGATTAATCGATATCGGTCAATATAAAACTGATGTATTAACTTTTTGGCTGTGTGGAGATTCTGTGGCTCTGTTTCCAGTCATTTAACAATAAGTGATATTTTTTTGTTTGTTTGTTTGTTTGTTTGTTTGTTTGATAACCACGCAGGTTTGGGGTTCAGAGAATTTACAAGTGGCGTAAATTAAATTGAAATAAACAAAGATTTATATCTATAAAACAAATAAGTCCAGCTTTATTTAATATAAGACTATTATTCAGTTTAAAGTGATGTAAGTTTCATATTTGTTAAATAAGTGGGTTTACAGTCCTTATGTTGACAGTGTTACTAATTAAAGTTCCTTATTTTCATTTAGTAGTGTTCTGCTTCTTTGTCTTTAAACATATTTTGGGTATTAGAAGAATTTATGTTCATGTTCAGTATAAATCCTGTCTATATCAATGACCTTATCTCATGTAACGGCCCATATATCAGATATCATGTCTTTTAGTGCCCAGTATTGGTATCTGCATTGGGCCAAAAAATCCAGTATTGGTCAGGCTCTGCTCTGGACAAAGGTAAAGATTTAACTCCTAAAGGAAACCACACTCCAGTTTTTATTCTGACCCATCAGCAAAGACAGGATTCACGTTTGTGTCGAGTGTTTATTTTCTTTTAGCTCAGTTTTGGTCACCAAGAAAAAAATCTGACTGCTATAGATGCAAAATGCTGTGTGGCCTGAAAATTAAACAACAATACGATTCAGTGTTTTACCATTAACTAAACCTTTTCAATATGAAATAACATATCAGTCCCCTTAAATTTTAAAGCAACAGGTAGAAATGAGAGTTTGAACTCAGGTGTGACCCTTTCAGATAAAAATTTTTGTTGAGTCGGTTCCCCCTGACCTTTGACCTCAGCATATCCTGGTCCTGGCTGTAGATTGTTTTTGTTACTGCAGTTGTGTATAACTGTTTATTGAGATATGGACAGTCAGGTAGATCAGAGCTGGGATTTTCAAAATGCGTAACATTGAATCAGACAAAATCTGAAAGCCATGGACGACTGATGTCATGAATCACAGAGGGAAGTCCAGTGGTCACCCTCTTTCAGCTCTGTTTTTTGGGAAAGTCAGGCTCTGAAGCAGCCCAAGTTTGCAGACAAATCAAGTTCACGAGCAAGATTTGGGGATTTAAACTAAGCTACGAGATGCTGAGGAGACTTTACTTCATACAAAAAAATCATTGGGTGATAAATATCACTTTGCAACGTGCAAATTAGATCTATAAAAATCACATTTTGAGCGCAATTTGTCCTCTGTAGTCGTTTTTTCTGTGGAGTTATGATTCCGACAGTTTACTGTGAACACTCACAGGATGTCAGCTCAATAATCTGAGTGTAATCCAGGTTGTTCATGAGAGCGCTGTAACGCCTCCTAACAGCTGAAGAAAATCATCGCTCTGGATTCTCACGGTCTCCAATGAGGCCAAAGTCCTAATACAGTGGCACTCCAGTCCTGATGAACCACACTCCCAGCATGCTCTGCTGTCCTCACCGGGGCCCTGAGAGGGGCCGCCTGACTGCCCACAGGCCAACTCGTCTCCAGCACTTGCTCCCAAACAGCCTTTTAATAGGTTTTAAAAGAGGGTTATTAACATCACCTGCTAATTATGTTAAGGACCTAATTAGGGAATGAGAAAAAAGGCCTTTTTGTCTAATTAGGTTTTCTTTCTAAGCACACTGATAACCAAGGGAATGCTGAGATCTCCGTAGAAATGAGAGTGCAATGAGCCAGTGAGAGGATGCTTCAGAAAGAGAGTTAACCCTTTCATCAGCGCCTCCACTCTATTAACAGGCCACTGGCGGAGTGCAATTACCACCCAAATCGTTTATTTGGGACGTGTTTATCTGGAGTGGGAGTCTGCATCATTTAGCGCATTATAAACTCAATAGTAGCTTCATTAGCGATTACAGTCGGTGGGTGGTATTACCTGCCTGATAGCCCAGCGCAGCCTGATGATATCAGCTCCCGCCGCTGAATTACAAGGCAGGGACCTAATTTTTCAGCCTCTGAAGCTCGATCTTCGATGTTTCCTCCACTCAGGCGCTACTCGGCCGCTGCTCCGCCAGCAGCACTTCACCGGGCCTTCAGCTGCAACATGGGAACGAGAAGAGACAACATACAACGGCTTAATCACGAAGCAGGAGTGGAGACGCTGGAGCGGGGAGAGGAATTATGGGATATTCCAGCCCGGTCTCATCACAGCTGCTGACATCAGAGCTCTGTTTTACCACGCAGGTTTGATCCTGAATCAGCAAAGGGTGTGTGTGAGTGTGTGTCAGAGGACACTGAGGGTTCGTATTGCTGTTATTTTTTAATGATTCAGGTAAAGATAATCATTTTTAATAAGAGTAACAGAAGTTAAAGAGAGACTGAGGACATGTGTGATCTGAACATTATCAGAGAAGACTGCAGCAACAATAAAGTTAGTGTCCTCACTGACTTTATTAAAGCAGTGACAGTCAGAGATGTCCCTGCTGAGCAGCAGAGGTAGACCAGAGGTTTGACTCCTTTAAACATGGCGGGTTCGTCTGAGCAGCCGCGGCCCGGCATCATTAAAGGTCAGACCATCTTCTCCCTCAGGTGCCAAAAAGCAAACAGTACAGTGTCATTTAACAATGAGGAGATGGAGGTAAAGATAGACGGGCCACGAGGAATGAAAACGAGCTAGTGAGACGCCTGCGGACGCTCGCTGACGGGAGTCAAGTGTTGGGGAACCTGCGGCGCCGCTTCCTGTGTGATTACATGTTTAATTTACTTCACATCTCAAAAATTGTCTGCTATGACAGAGCCAATTTACAGTGATCCCCGTGTGAGTGTCAGGCAAACCAAAGGGAAGGCTGCAATGAAACCGCTCCCCGCAGCCTCTAATGGAATCTCAATGAACCCCCGAGCCGCCAGGTCCAGGGGAGCAGACAGCCCCGCCATTACAGCCGAGGACCCGCTTTACCCGCACGGCCCTCGCCTCGGCCTGTCTGTTATTATCGCTTCACTCTCCCGAGGTGAAACGCCAGCAGGCTGAAAGGAGAGAGAAAAGGAGCGGAGGAAAGGGGAGGTTACTCCAACTTAGACCTATATACTTTGACATCTGCTGGATCCAGTTCAGCCGGCGAGGAGGGGGAGGAGAGGGGAGGGGAGGGAGGCGAGATAGCAGGTCTGCAAATTGACGGAGCTGGACTCTGTGTTTATACTGATCGCTGATCACCGGGCTGGCCCTGACGTCCAATCTGGATCCCAGATAGACAAGCAAAGCACAGACATCGCTCACGCTAAGTGTCTCTCTGACTGTCATTTTAAAGCCAGGTTTTTTAAAAAAAAAAGGAAAAATCCATCAGAGAAACAACATTATTCAAATGATTTTAATGTTCTTGGGAAATTCCAGGTCAAATTGCAGAGCAGCGACTGAAGGTTTGCACTCTTATCTCAAAGTCATAAACATGTTGTCTTAGAAGAGACGCCGTCCAAAGAATTCAATCATAGAGATGCAAATGAAAGACAGCAGCGATACGTATGTTAATGCTGCGCCGTTCAAACATTCAGACTGAGCACAGCCTTTAACTTCTGCAGCCGCTTTATCATTTCACAAAAAGAAATTATATTAGTCAGACTGACAGTTCTCACCTGTGGATCCATTCGATTACAATAATCTGTTTCTGAACATCAACAATTCACAAAAACAACCTGTGATTTCACGTTTCCGTCTCCTTTTCAAAGTCATCTAGCTGTAAGAAAGTGATGTTTTTTAAAACTTAAAAGCTAAAAGTTTGACCTCCTGAATTCACTTTAACATACAACAGCAAATCATTCAGCAGAGGTCAGACTTAGATTGTGTTAATTCATGCACAGCTGCAGGTTTGTGTAACTTTTCAAAGCGACTGCATCGGTAGAGTCATAAAGTTCAGTATATGTGATATAAACCCAAATGCCCTGCAGGATGTCTCAGACTCTCAGACCTCACAAGTTTCAGAGCAAACTCAGTCCAAAGTTCAAGCTGAAGTGACTTGTGTGGACTTTCTGTGAACTCTCTCAGAGTCGGATTCACAGGTTGGAAAAGTTTCCCTCAGAATTCACAAAGTTTTTAAAACTTGTGTTTGTCTGTTTCTTAGTTTTAGATGTTTGTGTTTGCGTACATGACAATAATAAGGTTTTTTAGTTATATATGCATGCTTTCTCTCAGTGTCATCACCATGAAACACCTGCAATGTCCACCTTTAGATTAAATCACTGCCACATCCCGATTTATAAGCCCTAACTTAACTTGTTTCTCTATTTGTTTTATACTTCTGTTCATTTGAAAAAATCCTTGAAGCTTCAGTCTGTGCCTTGCAATTTATTTACAGATATATTTTTCCATCTGCTGTGAATGAGGGATAAGAAAAGGAGTTTTAAGCATGCCGCTTCTGTAGTTTGAAGTCTGCTGCAGGAGAATTAAGGTCTGAGGGAGCTGGTCTCTTTAAATCTTTGATTTGTGATTGAAAAGGTTCGGCCAAAAAAAAAGTGCTGCCTTGTATTTGTTTCATGTCAGACATGAGACTTTTACAAGTAAGATCCATGCAGGAAGCATCATCCATCTGCACAAAAATCCAACATTTATGATAGAGACGAGCGGTACCATTGTGAAAAAATAAACAATTAAAGAATAAATTATTACACTGGTTTTGCTAGTTGAAAAAAAACCAAGTTGTGCTGTGATGCATTTACTGCATTCAGGAAACGACAGGTTGCACAGTGTCGTTACAGCATAAAGGGTCAGATGTAGCATCGTATGTAGCATGCATGTAGCAGTCCAGAGTGCATCGATCAATTCTGCAAACCTGTTACATCATAAAAATACATGCTCTATCAGCTGTGTGCAGGAAACCAGCTGGAGACATCACAGAGGACTGCAGCCCCCGGTGTTAGCAGAAGTTAAAGAGTGTGTATTCTGCTTTCCCATATCTCAACCATCAATCTAAAATTAAAAACTCTGGATGTTCCTGCTAAATGCGTGCAGATATTCGAACCTCTACGTATTCATATGAGCTTCACGAGACGCGCAAAACTGATGAGATCATCACATAAGGATCTTCATGGGGTGGGCCTCAAACACCAAGGTCTGCCCACAGCTGCAGAGAAATAAGGAGGTATCATAGAGCTTACTCCTTACCCGAACTACATAAGCATCAGGTAAAGAGACACATTTTTGTAAGCTTAAAAAAAGGTGCAATGTCCTCTAACTGTCACATATGACTTTGTATTTTTCAAACAGGCTGAAAATCTAAAATTAGCCAAGGTCAACAAACGCAGGGTGAGTCATTCTCTGATAAGTATCAAATCAGCATCCTCTGCCTTAGTTTTTAGTTGTAGGTTTGTAAACATGACCATCGACTTACTTTCCATCATAAATTTGATTTTAGTATCTCGTCACCCCTGACTGTGCTTCAGACAATAGGACGTGTCTGGAGTCTGTCCTGTTTCTTGTCTATCAGCTGCACTCTGATCCTCTCCCTCCTGTGAAACCAGCCTGAACGCGTTTCCATCTGCTGCGTGACGCCCTGCTCCACAAAAACAACGCTCAACCCGTGCTGGGGGGGTTGTGTAAGAGAGAGGGGGGGGTGTCAGGCAGGGTGCAGGGTGTTTACTGTTTGCAGAGACCGACCCCGACCGTGTGCGGAGACAAGATGAATTTGACAGCTAATGTAAAAATAACAGACAATCATAAATCAAGGAAGCAGGCGTCGAGAGTCGATGATGAGAGTTAATCAATACGGGCCTGACTCTGCCATTGTGTGAAATGGCACTCCATTTATTACAGGGGGGACTTGGAGGAGAAACATTATTCATATTAGAGTATGCACACGCTGGGTGAAGGGAGGCAGGAGGTGCAGGAGCAGGGAGCTGCTTAGTCATACTGCAGGTGCAAAGGGCCTGTGCTTATAACAAGATCTGACCCCAACACCAGGAAATATTCACATTTCACCTGAATTCATTTAGTCTGAAACAAAGGGAAAGAAAACATGTACAAAACACCATCAAAACATTCATAAATCATGTTTTCTGGAGAAACCTACACAATATTACCTCATGCACAAGAAAGTATCAACTCAAAATTTGCTGATGTTTTCTGTTGTCTCACAAATACAACCATTTGAGCAAAACTTAATCACTTCCTATCTCAAACACAGGAGGAATCCACCAGAATAAGTTCATTTCATTAACAATAAAACTTCATCTGTAGTTTAAAATCAAGCACCAACCACCAAAGTTAAAGAGATTAAGCTGCAGTTCCTCAGACGTCCTCTAGAGGCTTTCTCTATTAGTAAGCCCATCCTCATAAAGCCTCACATTAAAATGTCTTTACAGCAAACATGAATCATCTTCACAACCTGAGACAACAACTGTGTTTGTAAAGAGTGTGCAGTGGTTGCACATCTGGAGTACTAATCTATTTTAATTTATTAATCATACGAGTTATGCATAAATTTGCATAATTGTTGATGTGGCTGGTTTGACTGACAGGTGAGCATATTGTAGCTCCTTAAACACCGGCCACAACAATCCTCCTCTTTGTTATATTTACTAAAGTTGGTCAGAGGCAGTATTACATTATGGTGACCAACATCTTTGGGCTTAAAAATCAGAAACAAGTGGGCGATGTCACTGAGATGACATCCATTTTTTTATCCAATTGAAACTTTTTTTTTTTTTTTTACTTTTGGGGCTTATAACAAAAAGTTTAAACCTGCGATTTCAAACAGAAAACATCACCACACCGTCTGCAGCCAAACCCTCACAATGAATGCGATGATACCAAAAAGTTTCCAAATACAGACTAAGAAAAAAAGAAACAAGGTTTTTGGTTGAGTTATTGTGAGGATGTAAAAATTTACAAGATTTTATGATCAAATTAATGGGTTTCACTTGGCGATTTGTGTGTGGAAATAAAAACATCAGAAAGTATCTTTGACCAACTCTCTGTCATACTGTTCCCAGTAAAACAGCATCTGTGTCTGGAAGAAAACTTATGGGCCAACTGTATTAGCATGATGTGGTTTTTGCATTTATCACAAGCTACTTTATTCATTTCCTACAGTGCATCAACGATGGTGATCTCTCTCACATCACTATCCATTAACTTCCAAAAGTGTTTTCAGACACGATGCAGATTTCTGAGTGAAAACCAGAAGGAACCACACAGATCTAAAAGTAAACAGATACTCTTAGCATCAGTAATAAGAAAAACACAAAGACAGGACTCTAATTTCTAAAAAGAAATAAAGATACATTAGAGAAGTGTTAAATCAAAACAAACTTTTCTCCCTTTTCTCATTCATCCTCCTTTCCTCTTTGCTGTTAACCAGTGCACCATCTTAAACTCCACATTAGGACACTCAGAGTCTCTCTGCCTGGTTGTGGAGTCGGGGCAGATGTAGAGGTAGCAGCAGATCACAGACAGCTCTCTGGCACGCCTGCTGATGTGAGTGGCTGTGGCTGGCCTCCTCTGGGGAAATTGGGGCTGAGGAGTGGGGCTTCTGATTTACTCCAGGCCCTGGCATGTCTCGCTGATGAGCTCCAGGCAGCCCGGGCCCCATGTGGGGATTGGCTGCGACCAATATGTTCCCTTCCACTCAAAAGGACAGGGCTAATGTGCTAGAATCCCAGCCCTGGCGCCCCCTCACCAGCCCTCTCCCCCTTCCACCTTCATTTAAGACTCTCTCTATCTCGCCTGACTCTCCCATTGCTTCTTCTTCTTCTTCATATCAGAGCCTCTCTATCTGTCGCCACCTCTCTCCGTCTCGCTCCTATCAGGATTTCTTTTTCCCATCTTCCTCTCCCCTCGCCCTCGCCTACCTCTCATCCCTCTCTGCTGCTGCTTCCTGGTGCTGCAGTCATTTTTCCTCACCTGAGGCTCATTCCTAGGTCCACGGGAATGTATGGCTTTATTTGTATGGCGCCAGCATTTTATTGGATTCCTATTGCTTTGGAACAGAGGTAGCACATTCCAAATTCATCAAGGGCCAATTTAATTCAAAATTCATGAAGTGGGCATCCGTCAAGGTGCCGGCTCCAATGCGCTCTGTGTGTTCTCAGGGTGCCTCTGTATGCACCTGAGACCATCAGTAACTCCAGTCCCATTTCCCTTCCTGATTAGAAACTACCGGGTGGTTTCCTTTGGCTCCATGCTGGATTTCATCAAAAAGACCTACATGCTTCTTTCTGTTAGATAAGGCACATCATCACAGCACCCTGATAGAGCACAAACTTCATGGCTTAACTCTTATTTCAAACTGTTAGTCACCAGCCAAGCCACAGGAGCTGTGACTGTGAATGGGGGCATTAATCCTCATTCCTCACTTTACTGGATGGTTAACTAACAGACGCCGGCCTCGTGCGTGGAAAACTCAGTGCACAACTAGCGTTAGCGAAAGCCCCATAAAGCTGTGTATGAAAACACTCCAGAAAGGCGTTATCTATTTGAGAAAAACTGTAAATATCTTTGTGTGAGGACATTTAGCTCACCTGTGTACAAACATTACCTGTAATAATTATATATTTAGTAGGGATGTCTGGATCAGCATTTTCCCCCCAGATACAGATCTGATTTTAAAATATTTAACACCTGCCAATTCTGAGTCACTATCCAGTACTTGGGTTTGCAGAGATAAGGGACAGCGACAAATCAAAAATCTGTTACAAACTTGTTCAAACAACATGTTAGATGTCTGTTTAAATGTGTAGTTTGCATTTCTGTTGGTGTCATAGTATTTTATATGACATTGCAGCCATTTTTAACCAATTAAAGAACCAGTTCCATTAAACTGTCAAATTGAGTAAACTCAAAAGCGTGACAAGGGTTAAATATGTCACCTTCCGACAAGATATGACAGTGTACTGATAAAATCAGTTATTTGTTATGAAATATCATCTCAAAGTTTATTTAAAATGGGGTTTTTGTATAGAGTGAGTCAGTATCGAGCAATTATTCTTTATTTATATAGCGCCAATTCATAACAAACGTTATCTCATCATGATACTTTCCAAAAACATTAACAGCAATAAAATGACTAAAAAAAGTTACCAAAGCTGCTATTGTTTTTGAGTAACGAGTAATCTAATAATTACTGTTTGAAAGGTTACAGCGTCGTTACCCTTAGCGACAGTGAAATGTGGGGTGTTATTATGCACTGATATCCAACAGCTGTTAGCCAGGCAAAGGACAGGAGCTGCCAATAAAACTTTTCTTTTTTCATATTGTTCTTCTACGTGAGTAATGATTACTGGCTAAAAGTAGAGAGTGCAATTTCATGGTGAGCCAATCAGAGCCAGACTTTAGGTTGGTGGGTGTTGTTCTCACAAACCTCAATGCACCACAAACAGACGCACATGAAACCAGATGCAACAATGACGAGTCCGGAGCAGTCTGTAGAGAATGGAAGTACAGACACTACTTCAAGGTCATGGATGTAAAAGGCAGGAACATACATGCAATAATTACCTTTTTTTGGTAAGTAATTATATTAATGAAGGAGTAATTCTGTTACTGATGTGTTTGTATTTAGGGAAAGTAACAAGTAGCTGTAACTAATCACTTTTTTAAAGTAATTTTCCCAACACTGGTCTTGAGGTGAGTCCTTGAGCGACTGGCCTCACTTACTCTCCTCACTCTCACCCTGTTTCCTGCTCTATCCTCTGCCCCGTCTAAAGGCTGAAAATAAGGTTTAAAAAGGGTTCAGAGATGTTGTGCATGCACACTCACCAAAGCCGTGCAGCTCAGACTTCTGGATGCTGACATGGTTGATTGTTATCTGATACGTATGACCTCTAACCATGACCTCCGAGCTGAGTGTCCATCTAAAATGCAGCTGACATGGGTTCATATCTGGCTTGCATGTTGCATCTTTTAGATGGAGACTGATATGTGAGGGTTTACTCTCATTAAAACGTGTCAATGTGCAATAAATCTTTAGACTGAAGCTGATTTCTCCATGGATCCAATCTGTGCATTAATGTTTAATAATCTATAGTCAGTGAAAAACGCAGACTTTGGAACACATTTCCAACATCTTTTCATCTCTTTTTGGTGTCTTTTATTTAAAAAAAATGCTCACTGGGTTTAAAGGGAATAGCTGATGCAAAAAAAAAAAAAAATCACTGTGACAAAGTCACGCTGACCCCACAGAAGTTAGTGAGGCAAAAGTGGACAAAACCTCCTTTAATCAAACAATAAGTTGTCTTTACTAACGCAAAGAACAAATTTTAGCAACACAAAGGAGCTGAAACATGGAAGGGACCAAGCGGAGGACTGCAGATATCACTTGTGTACATGCAAAGTGTAACGACACTTTAACCAGGAGATTGATGCAATTTATTCCCTTTTCATCACATTTTTACATCAGAGACATTTTGAGAGCAGTTCTTTTTTTTTCCTGACAGGAGCAGACGGATTCTTGAGCACAGTTTTAAAAGACAATTTAAATGTGGAGAGGAAAACAGCAAATTACAAAGTTTATATTCTCATTCTTTTTTTCCTGCAAATCAGTTTCCAGACACTAAAACAACAACATTTATAGTTTGTTACACACTGATAGCTTTATTGTGTTATAAAGTCAGATAATCCCAGCGTCCCCATTTGAGGAGAAATGTTTATTTCCTAAAAGTGTTTCCTCTGTGAGGATAATGCTTTTTTTATATATCAGCTCTGAAATATTCTGAAAATATTGGAGAATTAAAATGTAGAGAGAATGAAAGCTTCATCTTCAGGACCGATTCTCCTTGTTTAGACACATTTCTGTCTACTTAACTTATTTTAACGGTATAAAGAGTCGATCCGTGGGTATTTCTACATGTAAAGACATGAGGCCATGTCTGATTCTGTGCACATTACAAAGATCCATTATCGTAATAAAGACCTGCCGTCATTTTGAGGTACAGTTCTCCGTTCTCCCACAGGAACTTTTCTGTGTCAGTATCTGCAGACCTACATCAGAAGCTGCCCGCCTCACAAGGTGAGAGCGCTCGTTTGGGCAATTTATGAGCCCCTGATGGCTTCCTTTTGCAGATTCAAAGAGCTAATATTTGGAGTTTTAATATGATGAGGAGTTCCTGCAGGAGGGGCTGACTGGTTTTCTGAAAAAAACTTTTAATTTTTAGGGGGAGGGGGGGCTGGAAATGTTTGTGGGACACAATGTCTGCAGGAAGATATCATTATAAGTGTTCACATTAAAGTGTGATACCTTAACCCTGATAGGGTTGCCACCCATCTCGTATTTTACTATTAAACATTGCGTCCCATTTTGAATCAATATGGAACGTGATTTGTACCATTCAGCCCAAATTCAACAACTCCCACCTACTCATAGCAGCAGTTGGTTTTGTTAGTTTAGACATGAGGAATAAGCTCATCATTGATTGGCTGAGAGAAAGTCACAGGAAATCACAAGAAAACCAGTCTGCTGCTTTACAGCTGTATCTGGTACTCCACCCTGTTTCATTGAAATGCAAACGGATGCAAAAATACAGAGGTGAGTGGGAAAATTTAAACGACTGACTTGATGGTGTCAGTGAAAACGAATTCAGAGGAAACTGACAAATCTGTAGCCACGTGTTGTCTGTGGGGCATCGTGTCGGACATGTGACAGCATGCTGTTGCAGAGCAACGTTCCCGCAACATCAGGACCAACAAATACCAATTTGCAGTCTCACAGTTCTGATATAGTAGTCTTATTATTAACAAATATTGATCGATTGATTTGGAATAATAATCCTTCTAATGAATCAACAGTATGACATTCAAAAGAAATCAATTGTTTAAGCTTCCATTGTGTTTTACTTAATATATAGAAAATTTATTTCAAGAATAGACTTTTCTTTAAAACTATAAGAAAAAAGTACCAGTCATGATTTCATGAGAAAACAACAAAAACACAGACAGGACAGAATTAAAAATAATTTAAAAAAAAAAAAATCTTACTTACTGACATGAAAAGTTGAGTGCATAAATTGCAATGCCTTCTTGAGATGAGATTATTTTTATTTGTAAGTATTTTCTAAAAGTTATTGAGTTCTCCTGCACCAAATATTTGTTGAAAGTGTCAGTATTTATTGAACTATAATTTAATAAATTAATGCTAAGTTAACACGTTATCTTAGGTAAACTAGCTTGTAATAATTTCCTGAAGTTGTGGTCTGTGCATTTATTTATTGTACCTGCTTTAACACAGTTTTACATTTGGAATTTTTTCTTTCAGAAAAACAGTGTGTAATAATAAAATACTTCAAATTTTTCCTAAAACAATGTCTTTATGATGATATATCACAACCGGTGCCCCACCCCACTAGGCCATTGGTGGTCGGCTGCTACGTGGCACCCCTAACCCTGAACCTTTACACCACAAACTGTTATGACCTGATTTTAAAAACTGTAAGGGAAATAAAAAATTAAAAAAAACTTAATATGTAACCCTAAAACTTGATATTTTATTTCTTTATCTCCACATCAAACTAATTTACAGAATAAGTGAGGCCACATATAAAAGTCACTGGCCATGAATGGGGAATCTGCTGTATTTTAACTTTGATACCGAGTCAAGAGTTCACCTCTCTCTCCGTCCCCTCCCCCAGCTGACTCCCCTCACCCTGACCTCCAAAGGCCGGGCTGAAAATTTCACACAATCTCCCTGCACAGCAGTGGTTGCACCAGCGCTGGGAGCCAATATGCTGCCATAATTGGGCCTGTAGTGGGGGCAGAGTCCAAGGCAATTAATCCTTTCCTCCTGTTGTTTGCACCCCGGTTGGCAGTGACAGGGTGCAGCGTAATTGGACAGGAGCACACTTGTCCCCTCCATTTTACATTAATATCCCTTCAACTCCAGACTCTAATCCCGGCCAGGTTGAGAATCCCACTTCTGCCACCAATATCCACTCAGTCTCTCTCTCTCTCCTGCTCTCCCACTCCCACCTGTCAGCTCCCCTCCATCGCCATGCTGGGCTAATCTACAGCCCCGATGAAGTGAATGGTTAGCTGAGATTGAAGTGGACAAAATGGGATGAGGAACAGTGGCGTGTGTGTGTGTGTGTGTGTGTGTGTGTGTGTGTGTGTGTGTGTGTGTGTGTGTGTGTGTGTGTGTGTGTGTGTGTGTGTGTGTGTCCTCCAGTAAGTGTCCAGCCAAGTAAGGTTTGGGTTTCTATAAGTGTTCTGAGCACTGGGATGTGTTTTTTTTTCTCTCTCTCTCTTTTTTTTCACTGGACAGATGAAAACCCTCAGCACGTCTCTAGAATTTTTTTTTTTAATTTTCAGATTCAAAGATTAACACGTTCTCACAAAAGATGTGTAAAGCATTAGCTTTGACATATAACTCATAAGATGCTCTTTGAATGGTTAAGTATGAAAATGTGACATTTTAAAGGGGTAGTGTTAAAAAGCCACCGTGCCCTCTGCCTGGTCTTCTTCCCTGCTCAGATCTGACCTGGTTTCAGTCAAGCAAAACAGTGTCTTAAAGGGGTTCTCTATCAAAAGACAACACAGGATCTCTTACTCTAAAAAGACAAGAGGAAGCAGAAAAGCATGAAAATGTGGTTCATGCTAACAGGGATGCTAACAAGCTTCTCAGCTGAGCCATCAGGAATTATCCTGCCAGACTTTTCTGAAAGAACCCGAACTCTGCTTATTTTTGATATGAAATTTTACAAAAAAAAAATCCCAACATTTCCTGGCACTAGAGTATAACAGCACACTTCTAACACCTGAAGATCAGCCGTGTTGGGTCTGAACACAAACCATCTGACCACCTGCTTTCATAGCAGAGTTAAGGATAGAGGAGGATCGAGCTTTGCTCTTCCACTTTGTATTTTATTAGCATGTTGCTGTTTCTGGTGTCTTATGATGTGTTTTGGCCGGCAGCTCATTATTAAAAAAAAAAAAAAAACTCTGACCTGCATTTTATTTAACTTTGTAGAAAATATCACGTTGCTTGTTGTATTGTTCTCACTTTTATTGAAAGTTGTCTCTCTTTTCTGCTTTTCTTTCTTTTTTAGTGGTTTGTTCTTGGATTCTCTACAGCTGCATGTTGGGCTGAGTTGCATGTAGTTTATGATCTTTATTATTTGTTCTTATTAAAGCTTTTATTTAATATTTTTGGGCATCTTTCTTTCTTTCTTTCTTTCTTTCTTTCTTTATTTATTTATTTATTTATTGTCTGAAGAAAGCGGTTGCATATTTGTATTTGGATGGAGTTTGTTATATTTTGGTCAGTTGCTGAATTATCGACAGTTAGAGAATAAACAGTTGATTCAGATTCAGGTGTTAGAACAAGAGCAAGATTATCTGACACTCTTTCACAATTTTGAAAATCTGATTTCTACAAACTGGGTGTCAACATTTGGGATGAACTGGGGTTACTGGGTGTAAGTACCCAGAGGAATAAATTAGGTGTTAAAGCGTCATAGCATCCTTCTTTTAGGATGAATAACCAGAATAAAACTGAACTCTATATAATCCAAAAACAAGACTTGGATGCATTCAAAACAAGAATGCCAAAAAGTCTTGATCCTCTGCAGGATTCTTGTCTGCAAGTATAAATCAATTTATGTATAAAACTTATAACTCATGACACAAATCTATGAATCAATCAAAGTAAATAAAAGAAAAGGTCAAATATTTTCCTCTCTTTGTTTTTGATAATCAGACAGACTTCAAGGATCTTACTAAAATATTAAAGGGATGATTTTTTTCTTGTTACCCATTGTAGCTCCAAAACGTCGTTCTATGCTTGTTGTCAATATTCAGAGACTGATTTCTGTAAAACATACAGAGTCTTCAGTAATCCCTGTTAATGACGGATATAACAGCAGCCTTAAACATACATCCTTTAACCTCACACCTTTTAAAAAGCACCGTCTCCGTCCTCTCTCCTCCTCCTCTTCCCTCTCTAATCCCCAAAATTCTCATATTATTCTTCTTCCCTGAACACTCTCTCCACCTCCTCCACCACCTTCCCCCCTCTATCCCTCCCTCCCTCCCTCTTTTTCTGGGCCATTTCTAATCTCTTGAAGCGACTCTTCTAAGCCTAGGTGTGCTTCAAAAACAAATCAATAGAGGTATAATAGCACTGTGCATGCTTTGTAATTTTTATATCATTATTTTTTTCTCCTTTCTTCCCCTCGCGCTGTGCTTACTCCTCATGCATCAAAAGGGGAAGGCTGCAGGGAGGGGGGAGGGAGGGGGAGTACAGTAGAGTGCCCTCATAAACTTTATTTAGTATTCTATGAATTTCAGATCAGTTATGTTCTATAATGACGCAGCAGTGCGGTGGAGGTACAGGGTGGAGGTTTAAAGGGGTTGTTTGGGGGGGGCAGGTGGAGAGGAGACAGGGAAGGCAGAGGGAGAAAAAGGAAAAATCAATACAACTAGCGCACTTTTTTCCCCGGCATGGCAAAGAGAGGGGATCTATTGTGGGGGAATGATGATTTATGTCAGGGGTGGAAGGGCCGTCAGGGTGCGTCGGGGACGAAGGTGTGCGCCAATAATGATTAATGCCCTCCATCCTGGAGACAACCCAGCCAGCACTCTTTCAGTCTACCCCCACACACCACCCCATCCCGCCTCTCTCCTTCACCACCTCCGCCCCCTCCTCCTCCTCCGCTTCCTCCCTCCTTTGGCACAGGACCTTAACCTCCTTTTTAGACCGCAACACCAACACTCTCACCACATGCACGTTTAAACACATCACAAGCTACAAGTGGAGGCATCGGCATCAAAGACTCATCTTTAAAATGCATGAACATCATGCTCCTACATTTATATCAGCCTGCTCTTGGTAGTAATCCAAACTAATCTTCAGTTCAGTATGCTACTTTAGGCGTATTATCTTTGGCATAATACGTGTTGTTATTGCAGTGTCTTGCAAACCTGTTGAATCATTTATGATTTTATTTTTTAACTGTATGTTTGCATGCACTGAGCACCAGCAAGCACATCATCTCCCTGGTTCTCCGACACCTTCGTCTTTAATGTCTCTTTGAAATCATCCCCCAAATACCTTGAACTGATGTGATATGTTGGTATGGAAGCCTCAGTTACTGTTTGAGTCCTGTGTAAAACCAAAAGCTAACATCTACGTCTTTTACATTGCATGCATTATGCAAAATGCATCCAGATACCACTTATCCAATAATGCACGAATGGTGATATAAAACATGTAAAAATAGAAACAGAACATCTATTTTTGGACAAACTACGATCTGCTTTCCAAACTCAACAGTAGTTTAAGTGCCTAAACATAAGAAAACACAAATTCAGAAATATGCTTTGCCTTCTTTGGTTGCCTTCTAATAACAGAGACAAATATTTTGTCTTTAACCCTATAAAACCGAACATATCATATTTTATACATGAGTGTCAAAGACTTCTATCTCATCAAGATGAAAAATATTTCATTAAAAACCTGTTTAAAAAATTTATTCTACCCCCTTAAGGATTATCATTCCACAACAGGCAGCTGAAGTTGGGTTTTGACCCTTTTCAAAATGGCACACTTTTTTTTTTTTCAGGCAAATGATTGCCAGTTTTCATGAAGTTGCGGTACGAATAATATCTAAATTGTTAATTTCTTTTTAAATAAGTATTTTCTGCACTGAATGAATGCATATTTACAAAAAAAATACTTAAAAAACTGCCCAATTTATGAAATATAATACAAAAAATAAACAAATGATATAATATATTAATCGTTTTGTGGGTTTTTAAAAAAAAGAAAAGGTTAATAAACATCTCATTTCCAAAAAATTAGAGTTTTTTTTGTCTTTCTTTTGATGGGTCAGGCTTTACAGGGTTAACTAGTGGTTAACCAAGACTTCCTTTCCTGTGCAGCGAATCATTAACAGTTAGCAGCTTGAAAAGAAACCATATGTTCAGACCAAAAGTAGAGTGAAAGTCCAAATATGAGTCAAAAAGAAGTCTCAGCTTCACTGTAGACAGTCAGTCCCTCAGAGAATTCTCTCTGTCCTTCTTCAGCGGGATGAAGCTTAAACACAAACTGACGAACGTCTCTTCAGTTTGATTAAATAACAACATCATTATGCAGATCAGTCAAAAGTCAGGCTTTGTCAGGTCTGTCCTCAAGAGGAGAAGAAAACAACTTTAGAGATGTTTCTTTGTTGAATGGGGAGCCGTCATTTCTGATGCATTCAGGAAGTCAGGAAATCTGAACGCTGACTGTCTTTAGTGACTCAGCATTGAGCAGATCAGTGTCTCAGAGTAAATGTTTGATCCTGAACAGATTGTTAGCTGCTCTTCATGCAGAGAGACAGAAATCCTCGTCAGATGGTTTGTGTTCATCCTACTTTTGCTCTCCGTACAAACGTTTTTTTCTTGAAACTACTCAGATTACAACCATACTGCAAAGTCCAGCTCGTATTGACACCATTAATACCAGTATCAGTGCAGTAAGTGAGCAACAGTGTGTTTAGTTACTCATTATTTCCAATGTTAAAGAGGAAAAGTCTCTTATTTCTTATTTCAGACTCATGCTGTCTTTAAATGCCGATTCTGAGTGTTAACATTGAGTAAGTTCAGTCTTTAGCTCAGTGGTGGGATCTCTTATTTTCACAGTAACTGGTGTCATTTGAAACCTGACTTTATGTGAGTTCAGCAGAACCACTCCTGGATTCTCCTGCAGGTGGAGGTAATCTCCTGAACTCCGCTTGACTTGCTGCAGTGGTAAGACAAATTTGGATTTGCAGAATGTTAGTCTTCCAATTACTCCAGCCTCCTGCTCTCACACCTTCCGCTGCCTCCCCCCTCCATCTTCCTCTCCCCTCTCTCTCTCTCTCTCTCTCTCCACGCTGCTCTGGGTGTGCCATGGGGTGATGGATCTGTGGCTCCCCAGCTGTGTGGCTGCAGGACAGGGGCGGTCACTTTTAAGCCCAGCATCAGCACTTTGTCTCTGCCAGAGCTGTCAACGCTCACCACTCGCTACAAAGAAAAAGAACAGAGAGGCAAAGAAAGGGGGAGGAGGAGGGGAGGACGGAGCGGGCTGAGGGTGAGATAGACAGAGTGAGAGATGGCCGCCTGATGAAGGAAATGAATAGACGGAGGAGACTCAACAGACAGGAGATGGAAAGAGAGATGAAGGAGAGGAGACAAAGTGCTTGTCTGTTCTGTCATGCTACAGCTAAGAAAGGGCCTGCAGACAGTGTGTGTGAGAGAGTGTGTGTGAGAGTGTGTTTGTGCATGTGAGGATGTTTTGTTGTGCTGTTGAACCTTTAGATCATGCAGCTGCTGATATTTATCTCTGTTAGACCAACGACCAGCTAATGCTGAGCTACATGTACATGATGTGTTATCGTAGCTTTTTGCTGTTCTTTAATTCCCCCTCACGTTTAGGTAACTTCTCTGATTTCTAACGATGAAGGTAAACCAGGGGATTTTATGTATTTATTTGTTTTGTAACGCGGCAGTTTTGAAAATATTAAAGTCCCAAGTTTGCCCATTCAGAGGCAGAACTCCACTGATTGACAGGTGAGCACCCTGTAGCTGTTAGTCTCAAAGCCCGCCCCATTTCCAATATGGCTCCTGTCAAGGATTTGTTTCAAAACTCTGTTTCAGAAACAGTTCACATTCATTTATCATACAGTTTATAGGAACACTAAGGTGGTTGTCATGGTAGCAGGCTGAACGTCACAAGTTAGCATGATCACCCATTAAACCGTAACACCTACATCTAAATTCTATCATCACAGAGGTTACATGAAGTCAAAACAGAGGCCAACATTAACATTAGAATTCAAAAGAACCATCTGTTAAATATTTATTTTATTTGTGCAAACTCACATCCATACACACCTCACATCAAAGTCCATTCAATACAGTGAGCAGGCCAGAAATCTTGGGATTATTTTAGAACCTGACCTTAGCTTTAAAATCATACCTCCAATGTTACCATAACAGCATTTGATCATTTAAAGAACGCATCAAAACTCAGGATCCTTCGTGTCCCAAACAGACAGAAAAATGAGTCCATGCATTGGCCCAGTTAGACCACTGTAATGCCTTGTTTGCCGGTTTACCCAAACAATCTATAACTCCAACTCCAACTTATTCAAAATTCAGCAGTCAGTGTCCTTAAAACACTCAACACAGAATCAACTTCAAAATCATTTTATTAGTCCTTAAAGCACTCAATGATTCTACTCCCAAGTTTATTTCTGATCTGCTCACACACTCCAGCCCTACCAGGGCTCTCAGGTCATCAGGTGAAGGTCTGCTGGTCTTCCCAAAAACAAATCATTGTCCGGAGAGGGAGCCTTTGGCTCTTCTCTCTGGAACAAACTACCTACAAACCTGAGGTCCATCGCAACTGTCTCTATATTCAAAGCCAAACTCAAAACCTATCTATTCTCCCAAGCATACAAATAACTACTTTTATCTATCTGTGAGAATGTCTTTGGTTTCATAGCTAAACTGTGAAGTGGCTGAATGCTAACGTTAGCTGTTATGACCACAAGCAACAAGGCTCATCACTTGTAGATTTAAATACCTGTGACTCAGAAGGTGTCAGAAGAGTCCAGCAGGTGATCGTGAGAGATGTAAGAAAGCAGGGTGAGAAGAGAGTGACGCACGGCGCCAAGAGTGACGCACGGGCGCCAAGAGTGACACAAAGCAGGAGCTCACTAAAGTTCAGCTCGCTAATTTAAGACAAAAGAGGCAGTTTATCTTAATATCTTAGTAGAAAGTCCTCAGTTTATCTGACTAGTTTAAACTCCAGCGATTTTGACTTTAAAATTTCCTTTTTTGAAGCTTTGGAAAGTTGTACATAGGAAGTGAGGATGGGCTTGGTCACTTCCAGAAATCGTGTCCTAATCTAGTTTTAAAGGCACCAAGTCAAGTCAGAGTTTGTATATCAAGTTTTAATGACTACAGTCGATCAAAGTGCTGCAAGCAAGATTCAAAAACACGATGAAGAAGAGCAGATAAAATGTCTAAAATTTTATGTGCAGCTGGTATCAAAACCTGACGCCAGGAGACGAAAAACCAATTTGAACTCTCAAGGTTTTTTGGTTCTTTTTCAAAAATAATCTCAGAAAAACATTTAGTATTAATGTGTTAAGCTAGCATTATTGAATATTTAACTTCCGACATGTTTCTGTCCTCGCCATTTGCACAGATTATTCCCCCTCGCTCCATCCATCCACCTTAAACCTGCAGGATCTCTCTCAAAATTCAGTGCATTAATAATTTACAGTAAATATTCATCTGTATACGATATTAAACTCATCCAAACATGCTTATGTTCCCATTGTCAGAACTTGTCAGGGTTAATTCTCTAAATAAATTTCCATACGTCCTTCACCCGATGCTCATCAACATTCAGACTCTACGAATGATTTGGAGAGCGCAGAGATATGAGACTGTATGGGGGGAAAACCTGACGCATTGACAATCCTTTTTGAGATCACCTTTGGTCCACTTAAAGAATGAGCGGGAAGATTGGATTTCCACGAATGATACGACGCTCGCAGGAGGCCATTCATACCCGGTGCATGTTCTCACTTTGTGTGGGCTATTCAAGAGGAACCTCCATGTGGAAGGCAGCCTTTGGAACGGGCCTTATTATTACCTGTGAAGCAGGGAGCGCCCCTGTGAACTATTCTAATATGAGAATGGGACACGAGGTTCACGGGCAGGGGGAGGGGCAGAGGCAGGAGAAAGGAGGTGAGGAGGGAGGGGGGAAGACTATTGTGTCCTGTGTGCCCATTTCTGCAAACACTGTAGAAGGGAGGCTCGTACTGACCTCTGCAGTGGCCTGTTTCAACCTTTAGGGGGCATCCAGGGGTCCTGCAGTAGAGGACAACAGCAGAGGGGATCGTCTGAACGTGGAAACAAATGATGCTTAGCGTCTCATTTGCTCTGAATGTGCAGCAGCTTTAGGTTTGGAAGGAAGGACTGAATGAAGAAGGAGGCTCTGGGTACAAAGGCTGAGAGGTGGGAGGAGGGCTGGAAACCTCATTTCCATCCTCCACTGCCTCCCTCTGCCTCTGTGTAAGAGATTACTCCACAGCACAGCAACACACACCTTGAGTGTGAGCTGAGTGTGTGAGAGTGTGTTCTTTAGACAGGAGGAGCCTTTGTACGGAGGAGGTTTAATACAGAGAGATGTGCAGTTTTATTGAAAGACAAAGTCAGACTGGATAAAAAGAGCTGCTTGTTTTTAAACTCAAACATCAGAATGGCTTCGCAAAACATCAAATAATTACTGACAAACAGCGGTGCAGAAGGGGATCGATGCATGTTTGAAGAAATAAACACGACCTCATCCTTAACTAGACTCTAACACCAAGTCTACGTTAGTGCTGCTGAAGTTTCATTTGAAGGCGCACTTTCCAAGAGAAACCGGACTCTACCTGAAGGAGCATGGTAGCACAGCTTCAGGACCCATTTTTATCCAGAACTGCATGTCTAAAACATTAATTCAAACTCTCATCAGGCTTAGGCATGCTTTTGCAAACACGCACGCTTGCAGTTGCTTGTTCCTGCTGGAAACTGGATTCACTCAAACATCAGATTTCCTTGAGACGCAGGATTTAATTACAAGCTAGCAGTCAGTTGTCCTTGTTGTAAGTTGAAAATGATGAATTCAGCTTTCATTTTGTTGTACATGAGTAACATTAGAGGTCTCGACCAATCAAGAAATTCAAGACAATTCAGCAAGCCAATGGGAAGGTCTGAGTTGTTCTTTCTGCCTTTAAATGTCATCAAAGGAAGGTTTGTGAAGCTGAATATTGGAGGGGTTGTTGCAAAAGTCTCTGGTTTTGAGACTCTAAAGCCTGATTTATGCTTGACGTGTCCATGAGGTCCACAGTTTCGTGTGGACGAATGACATCATTTTAACAGCCTCCCCCTTTTGCGTGGTCCTTTTCACGTGGAAAATTTCTGCTTTGCGCACCTCTGAAAATTTCTAACTTCCTCACAGAGAAGAGCGGACGAGCAAGGGCTCTTCGTGTCCGAAGTACAACAAATACCAGCATTTATAAGATTCACCACACAGAGATCACCATGATAAGCATATGATTAACAATTCCTGGCATGAAATTGCAGTCAAACTTGGCAGAGAAGAGGAATTTGTGAAAAAATATTGTAAAGTGTGTGAACAACCTCTTCTCGTTGAGTACTGTGGTAGACGTGTGTTTGCGATACACCGCCCCCTGCAGTTTGGGAATGGACGCCGTCCGGAGTTTGCAAAAGCATAAAAGCCACACACGTTCTCTTGTGCAGGTCTTGTGCGTCCAACTTCCATGTGTCACGTTCGTGCGGAAAGCATAATCAGCCCTTCAGATGCAATTTTTTTTTATTTCAAAGCCAGGGTATAAATTGAGCTGAAGTTGTGCAGCTACTCAAGAAAATATTGCAGCTTGGATTGAAAGATGTATGAGGATTTCTTTCTGGTGATAAGTCTTAAAAAGTCACAAAATTGGACAGGATCGGACTCCTTAAATGTATGTTTTATTTCCAGAATAGTGCTCACGTTTATCTACATTTATCAAGCTAAAATCTGCACCTAAAATCACCACTGTGACAAAAAAGACGACCGAAAAACAAAGCTTTGGCTGGACGTTAAATGCGACATTTTGCATGGCGACACCAGGTGAGAGGTGAATTATTATTTTTTTGGTTTGTGTTGACAAATATGGAGCATGGTGTGTGTTTTTCACCCCATGTATTTGGTAAACATGCATTCACAGAGTATTTCTGCCCGTGTATTGAGCCCCAGCCTTGAGCCCTAGCCTTGGAGTCTTGTAGCTGGAGCCAGAGTCCAGCCTGCTGATCAATAGTAAATCAGCCTCTGGGGAAAGGACAGAGGAAGAATAGAAAAGGACAACAAAAGCGAGCCACACTCTCTCCATTTCATCCAGCTGCATCTTTCTCCTCTCACCTTGCACCATCGACCCTGGACCCGCACACGCTCCAAGCGTCCCCGTGTAAACACAAAGCTACTTGCTATTCTTGGTCACTAAACAGCGAGAGAGTGTTTGCAGCCTGCTGCCCTTCAACCATTAATTATCAACAGGACTCAGGCTGAATCCTTAAAATCCTTAACAAAAATCACAATGAGCGCTCATGGCATGTCCTGCTTTTCAGATCACATGCTGAGGAAGTGAAGCACTTTGTTTACGCTCGAGTGTTACATATTTTTTCAAATCTGCATTCAGCTGAATTCATAAAGAAAGAGGTGCTCACAGTGACAGCACTCCAACACGAGCACATAACTTCCAGAGCTGCTGTGAATAGGATGAATCAATGAGTGCCACAGCCCTTCAGAATAAAATACAGCACACTCCAGGAGATAATGTGGAGTGTGTGGATGGACACAGGCATTCATGGTGTATACTTTAGCTTCATTATTTACATTTTATGTCAAATAAAATCCTTGGTACAGTCAGCGGGCTGACATGGAGCAGAGCAGTAGTCAAACAGAGACACTGGGAGCATGAACATGTCATCTCTACTACTGACAAATCAAATACTGAGGGGTCACAAAAGTCCATCCTTCAAGTTCATTCACATGTGAATGAAAATGCAAAAGTCAATTAATCATATATGCATCTTCACATAACTAACTTTCCATGATTGGCTTTACTTCCTGCAGCTTTTGCACAAAAAAAGCGGTGCTGCAGCTGTAAACTCTTTGCATTATGAGGGCTGATTGGTAAGTTGTGAGCGTCATATTTAAGGGTTTGACTTTTGGTGGACATATTGCCGTATTTTTCAACATAATCCCCTTCAGTATCTTTACACTTTTGTCAGCGATGTTTAAGGGCCTCAATGCCACTTTGAAAGAAAAGTCCCCCACTGCATGTATGACCTCATCATCTGACCTGTGGGTACCGGAAATGGCCTTTCTCAGTTTTGGAAATTAGATGAAACTCTGATGGAGCGAGATCAGGTGAATAAGGCGGATCCTCAATCAATTCAACGCCACAATCATTAATGGCAGCCATGGCAATGACAGACTTGTGAATAGGGGCGTTGTCCTGGTGGAACAACACACCTTTACTGAGTTTTCTGCGGCGCTTGAGTTTAATATTTTCTCTTGACTGCCTAAGAAGTGATGCATAATATGTGCCATTGATTGTTTTTCCCTTCAGCCAGAATAATATCATGGACTTTATTGACCATTTCTGGGGTTGCAGCAGTGACAGGCCTTTCAGGACGGGCGTCATCCCCAAGGCTCTGCCTGCCACACTTAAATTCCACCACCCACCTTTTCACTGTAGCATATGAAGGGGCATCATTCCCTAGGGTTGCTACCATATCAGTATGGATATCTTTAGGTGATAGACCTTTCTTATGCAAATACTGAATGACTGCTCTTTCAGCGATTTTGTCCATTTTGTAAAAGTCACTTGCCTTGTTTACTTTAGAGAGCCACCTCTTCAACATAAACTGACCAAATGACACCAGTCTGCAGGTACACAGCCTTAAATAGTCAGGGAATAGTAGAGCTGAAAAAGGACATCCCTCAATACAAGACTCACAACTTACCAATCAGCCCTCGTATCAAACAATGCATGCAGTTTATTTTACCCGACTGTAATTTTTGCACCTCTCATAAAACACTTAACACACTCTGCTCTGCACACACATCACTCCTACATCCTGCAGGGGCTGGACGTGAGCACAAAACCGTCCATCCCTGAGGAGATGAGACGTCTTCCAGCTGGAGAGCTTCCCCATCAAAGCAGCTACAGCACGAGTCCCTCTTTTCTTCACACATCATGAGAATGAACTCCTCAGCAGCTAAATATAGAGGTGAGCCTCCGAGTCCAAGTCTCAGGGGCTCTGGACGAGCCTTATTTGATAATTTGACCTGGTTTTATGGATCCCATAAAGCAGTCTAAGTGGAATTACAAGCGGAGACAGCGAGTGAAGGGCTGGAAGGGGTAGTGTGTGTGCGAGGAAGGGCAAAAGGGCACAGACTCTACACGCACACATATATATCTTTATTTTTGTGTGTGAGCATAAAAGACGGCTGCGGTAGCATCAGTCAAGCAGGAAAAAGTGGAGCGGATCCCAGTGGTGAGACTATTAGCGCCTGCGAATTATAAAACTATTAACCAGAATGTAGCTCCCAATTAAAAGATGATTCAATATCAAGATCTGATGGCTGAATTTTGATTAAGCAGAGACCCCATTAGGAGCGAGGGGAGATGGACGGCAGTGGGCGACTGGGCCTCCGTTTAAGAGGCAGTGGTCTAATACAGATTCCTCTCTTTTTGGGCAAATTAAGGTTAATTACTTTAAATAACATGGCTGGGAGCGGAGAGAGGGAGAGATGTGTTTTAATTCTCTGGACAGTCGGAGGGCAGGTGGAGAAGGTGGACCTGCTGTCTGCTGCAGGACACTGCAGGTAAGGGTGAATGAACACACACACACACTCACATTTACATTTGTTTTAGCCTCCTCTGAAGCTCATTAAATCCCTAAACCTAATTAATCCTTGTTCTGATCCTGACCCCAAACCAAGCTCTTACCTTTAACTCACACAAACCTCCTCTTCCACCTCATCCTGATTTCATTCTTTATCCAAACTCTGATTCTGAAGCAGGATTAGCTTATAATGTAACACTATTTTAAATTCTCCTACCTGACCTACAAAGTATTTACGTCACAAAAACGAAAAAAAAAAAAAAAAAAAAAAAAACTTCCTACATCATTTCAGACTTTGCTGCTTGAAAGGAGGACAGGCTTCTCCATCCCTTAGTGACTTTAAGAGCTTACATAAATACGGTGTATTTGCTCTTTCTGGGTCTTTATTTAACATCTCTTAGGCTTTATTATGCATGAATACAGCAACAAGGACACCAAGTACAAGTTTTGCTGGAATAATATCTCATAACTATTGTACTGCTTTAAGACTCTGGTGTCTAAATGAATCCATATCATGGGGAAGGAAAAATGAAAATCTGTGATAAAGGATCCTTAAAGAGGGTGCTGTGCTTTTTTTAGTCTTAATTTTGTCCCACTGGTGCCTCAGTAGTACAATAACATAATTCACAGTTGATAAAAAATCTCTATTTATCTCCCTCTGGTGTTTCAGAGAACTTTTTTTTCAGCCTCTGTTGAAAATGTTTTGTTTTAGCTGCTGTCTCTTTAAGGCTCCCAGCTCCACAAATCCCCTTCACTCTGATTGGCCAGCCCTCTGAAGGCCTGTTTGGGGCTTGGTGTTTGAGGCCCTGTCCCTCCAACTTGTCGTGAAGTCGTTGGGAGATCTTTATGTGATGACCTCATCATTTTTGCAAGTCTCACAGGGATCTCTGTTTTCAGGATTTCTACAGCATACGAACATGTTGAGGTTTGAAAATCTGCACACACTCAGTTTGAACATCCAACATTCTTACTTTATATCCATGATTCAATTATAGAAGAGTAGGATACACTCTTTGACTGCTTTGGAACAAAACTACAGTTCCAAACTAATTATGCATTGTATGGTGACTATAAAACCTTTCTGATAAACAACTTTAACATGCATGCAAATAAAATTCTGTAGGTGTAGAGCAGTCCTTCTCAAACAGTGGAAGTTGCATGTGCTTACTCTTGCTGTACTATAATAAAGTGTAATTGCACATCCAGACAATAGGTGGCAGCGGAGCTCAAATTGTCAGATTGTGTGCAGGGAATATTAGCTCTATGGTGTCGTTTTTTTGCACCGAGCTTGCAGCAAGCAGGGGATATGAAGTGCAGTGAACAACTCTCCAGAAACACAATGGAAAAATACTTAACAGGGATGAAAAGAAAGGCGGTGAGAGACGAAGATAATGGGACAAAAAAAGTCACCCAAAAGCTAAGACAAGGAAATATGAAGAAGTGTATGTAGCGCTTGGCTTCACTGTGACTACAGTCGGAGACGAGGAAAGACCCATATGTTTACTGTGTCTAAAAATGTTAACAGCGGACTGCATGAAGCCAAATAAATTAAGGCATCACTTAAAGAAAGTACACCCCAATAAGAGGTGTACATCTAACATTTTTTAGACAAATGATACTATTTATAGCTGTGGCAGAGAGTGGGGGTCACAAAATGTTTTCTTCTTCCTGGGCATAACAGAAAATAATTGAGAAGCACTTGTATAGAGGTAGTTTGGAAGAATTTTATGTAACTGAAAGTTTCATTTCACATTATTGTTAAGAAATTAAAAGTGTCAGTAACACTTTGAGGGAGCTGAATTCATCCCATTTTATAATTTCTTAAATATTAAGCAGCAGAATGGTTTCATTTGTGTGTACCGAGGTACAGCCTTAGTGCCATTCAGAGGCACTTGTGTTAGAATTTGATAGTCCTAATTTTAAATTTTAAAAATTATATCCACTCAGGGTCTTTTTGCATGTCTTGGCTTCCCTGTAAAAATCCACTGGCTGCGTCCACTACTGTTACCCTGACCTCTGTGATGGTCAGCCTGTTTATCTCAGTTCCACTCTTTGTTCATGCAGCTCCAAGAAAGCTCCGGATGTCAAACAGACACTGAAGGACAACATTCCTTCCCCAGCAGCAAACATAAAATCACGCTGTCTTTGAAGAAATGAACCTAATTACTGATTCC
This sequence comes from Labroides dimidiatus, assembly GCA_030710495.1. NCBI lineage: Eukaryota > Metazoa > Chordata > Actinopteri > Labriformes > Labridae > Labroides > Labroides dimidiatus. The sequence goes on from CM061154.1 coordinate 24,499,727, forward strand.
TGCCGTCATCCTCTCTGAGAGCTGTTCTCTAAACTGTGTCCTTCAAATTCAAGCGCTGATGTACAACAATTATACTAATTCAATGTTTTTTTCATAGCTGTAGATGGCACAACAAGGAAACAATGTATTTTATATCAAAAAAAGAAAAGAGGAGGTGAAGTTTAATGGGATCCCACAGCCCTTACTGTTGCTGTCCATGGTGCTGAACATGTTTTGTTCATAAAACATGTTAAGCACCATGGACAGCGACTCTGATATGTTTCTTTTTTTTCTTTCTTTCTTTTTTTTTTTTTTGTTTGTTTTTGTTTTCTTCAGAAAGGATGAAAATATTTGGTGCTATTTCCTCAAGAGTTTTGTTTTGTTTTTTGTTGTGTTAATTTTATTTCCTGATATTTAGTAATAAATAGACAAGCTGCAATAGTCATATTATTGAGCTTCTGGATGTCAGTCTAAAAGAAGACAATCCCCATTAGTTAAGAAAGCATTATGTTTATTATAAAAAAGTTTTTAAAACTTCCCCTCTAAACACACAAAAACTGTTATAAAATGAGAGAAAAGCATCAAACTAAGAGGATTTAGATTACGCAGCATTCTTCAGATTCACCCATTTAAAGATTCTGTTAAAGAAGCACAGAGTAAGACAGCCACCTGTTGAATAATCAATCTTCATTAACACCTGCTGGGTTAATTTGAAGTTTGTAGAATGTGAGAAGCTAACACTTTGTCTGATCTATGGAGTTAAAGCCCAGGGGAACGGGGAGCCAACACACACCTCCCTGTCCTCCGCTCAGAGCCGAGCAGAGTGTCGCCAGCCCATCATTCTCATGTGTTACTTTTCAATTTAAAGCAGAGAGGCAGAGTCTGGTCACTGCCAAGTCTTTGTAAGGGAGATGAAGAGCAGAGTGAGAGGAAGATGGGATGGAAGGCCGGGCTGTATAATTGACACTGACAGAGAGCAGTCAGCCTTGATTAGTTCAGCCTTGGTAAGCAGTTCATTAGCAGACGGGGTTGAAGGGGGATGGCAGAGGAGAAGAAAGGATGGAGGCAAGTACAAGATGTGCAGAGACATTCAAAGAAGACACTGTAGGAGACAAACGCTGTAACACTACTGCCTCGAAGATGAAGACTGGTTATTTAAAAATGTAAAAAAAAATGTTCAGGGTGAATTTCCAAAAGTTTCCTCAAGAGAATAATGAGCTGGATTTAGAAAAAGACAAGAAGAAGTCATGAGAAACTGAGAGAGACTGAATGTTTCCAACACAGCTGGTCAGTGATAATTTAACTAAGAGAGAACCAAAGGGACAAAAGGTGAAGATTAAAGTCAAACCCAACTAGGATTTTTATCAATTCACTTCCTGTCTTCTGAGGGGGTCTATTTCCATACTGCTACGTATGGTGTCCCCTTTTTCCCACAGGTATCGCTGTGTAAGTATTCATCAAGCCCCCACAACGGCCTTCAAAGACATCTCGGCCTTTGGCTAACTTTATTTCTGTCTTCAGTTGTGTTGAATGAGTTTAAACCATGCAACCCAGGTGTGTTTGGCAGCACAAGAGGGGGACCAAACAGGGCTGCAACCAACCATGTAATGAGGCAGAAAGATAGCTGGGTTCATACAGTTTCAGGTAAGGCCTGCATCCTGTTGTTGTTGTTATTATTGTTTGTGCCTGGGGAATTTTAGAGTCTGCAGCAGCTTGCTAATAGGTGTGTAACAATACATCGATCTGGATCAATATATCCATAATTTAAGCAAAAATAAAGTCAAATTGGTTGAAAGTATAAACACTGATATCCATCGCCCTTTTTACCTTCCTCTTTTATTTTGAAAGTCCCCACACATTATTGGTTACAACAGTTTCCACTCAGCCATGAGTCACAACACCGCTAGCAAAGATAGCTGATAATGGTTAGCAGTGAGAACGAGATAACAAAAACATTCACTCCCCTCTCTGGATTAAGCAGCAGAATGGAAGTATTTCAGAATCCAGAGAAAAGACGGATCAGAAGACGGAGCACATGCAATATCTAAACAAAGCCGTGGTGAGTGAGATAAAGTATGAAGGAAACAGGACAAATGAGTGGCTGTTTACATTAAACAAACTGTTTCTGTTTTAGGGTTAGGTAACCAGTACAGCACATAAGCAGAACCATGTGGATCTAACATGGTATATCGCCAGTGTTCCTTGTAATGATTGTACTTCAAAGGTTACCGGGGACTCTTATTGATGAATGCTGAAAAAAATACTGTGCATTTAAAACTGAAAACTGCAGCACTTTAAAGTGAAACACAAGCATTTGTTCACTTTGTTTTATTTTTCATGTAAATGCCTTAAACATTCAGAAAAAAAAGTCTCAAAACATAACAATATATATATTTTTTCCTTTACGTGAAAAGTAACAGAATGTGGTAAATGGATTCACATTATCGTCTAATATCGGATTCAAAAGCACAGAAATAGAAGAAAACTTCAGGATTTCATAGGAGACACCTGAAGTTGCAGCTAACATGCAAACTACTGAATAAATAAACCTTTGGATGTGCTGGATTGATTAAAAAGACCATCTGAAGACATTAAGTGACCTTCAGCAGGTGGTTTGCTAATCTTATCTGCATCTTAGAATTACCATCTTTACTGTAGGTTGAGCTAAACTGCCACACAGGGAACTGACACAATGGTGAAACGAATGACTTGAAAGAGCTCCACATCTGCATTTAAACTGCACATTGCTGAATACAAGACGTCTCCACACAGGAACAGTTTAAATGTTTTTCCTCTAAGCAGAGCCCCAACATCAGACTGCATCTCACAAACTGTTAGAGCTCATCTCCTGGATTTGATGGTTTCCAACACATCCCCAGTCCAGGAATTCTGATGTCTGGGTTAATTTTAGGTATGACACTCGGGCCTTGTTGTGCATTTAAATAATACTACATACATACTACATACATACAATCTGGAATGACTTTTAGTTTCTAAAATGTCTCAGATCTGCAGGGTTTTAACCACTCACTGCCCAGGAATGTTCCTCCGTCCTCTATTACAAGTAATGGGTCAACACTGGACTCTGAGTGGGCTTAGACTGTCATGCAGAGACACTAAGGAAAACTGTCTGGGAAGTAAAGATGTATGTTGGTATGCCTGATGTGTCCTGCATGAGTCTAAAAGAAGCTGTTCAATCCTAAAACAGGTCAAGACTTATTTCAGGATTTTAAAAGACTTGAGATCTTGATGTTAATGATGTCCAGGTCTTTGAGTGCCTCCTTTTACAAGCTCTTCTCCAAGGTTAGAGGAGCCACTTCCAGCCAGCCCCGCTGCTGTCTCCACTCTCTTTATTTAGAGATACCTTTACTCAGTTAGAAAAAGAAGAGCAATGCTTATGATGATGGTGATGATCATGGTTTCGTTGGCAGTAAAGAACATCTTCATTACCTTTTCTTTACCTAAAGAAATGAAGGAAACCGAAGGGCTCTCCTGACTGTGAATAGAAGACACTAAAAGACAATAGAAGAGAGAATAAATTTCAGCCCAGTGTGTTGGAAGCAGGCGAGGCAGAGAGGAGACGACACAAAAGGAGAAACACATCATAATGTTCCCTCAATGGTGGCTGACGTCAACACCTCCATCCTATTACGGTCTATTGAACAGGATGTGGTCGGAGAGGAGAGAGAGCGGACGATAAGGCTTCAAATTCATTCTGTTTGTGTGTTTGTGTGTGTGTGTGTGTGTGTGTGTGTGTGTGTGTGTGTGTGTGTGTGTGTGTGTGTGTGTGTGTGTGTGTGTGTGTGTAGAGGATATTCTGAGTCTCTAAAACAAAGACAGATACAGCCGGGAGGACACAAAAGGAAAGAAGGGGCAGCTGTGAAATGAAAGGAGGAAAAACATGAAGGAGAGAATCTGTAACGTCATCAGGACGACGCAGCTCCATGACGAGACAAAGATTGTGACCACTGAGGAGTTTTGAAGACAAACACAATTTCAGGAGATTGTTCACTTCACAATCATTTTCGCACAAACTGATTGCAAAAGAGCGACAACATTAACAGAAGTATTAAAAATCCATACGTTAAAATTAGGCTACAGCTGCTAAAGAGCAATCGACAACCAACAATTTCAATTTCTGAGAAATGACAAGATAAAGATATCTGTCCTTAACAAAATCATCACTCTTCACCAGCCTCCTGGCATCCCAAACTCTTAAATGAAGCAGCTTTGCTGTCAGAAGCTTTAAATTAAACCTTTATGGATCCACATGATGGGACGTTTTCCTTCTATGGGAAGATTCTATCTGATTCTGAAGAAATGGACAGCTAGTCGTAAGTATTCAGAGCCCCACCCGCTGGCTGTAGTTGATGTCGCTAACTCCACCTCCGCTATGTTAGCAGATGGGACGTGTGTTAAACTACAAAATCCAAATCCAGGTCAATTTTATGTTTTTCAGAGATGATTCCCTGCATTATAGTTAGCATAGATAGTTTCATTTTTTTTTTATCTGAGAAGTTTACTTTGATTTAGTTATTTGATGATTTACGGATGAGATGTGACATCATGATTGACAGTCGTGTTGACCAATGAGGCTCCTGCAGAGTTGTACGCTCCATGGAGGAGGAATGGTGAGAGGAAATGTAACCAACACAAACACAAGTCACCTAAAAAAAAAACTCCGCTCCTTTACATTTTAAGAAAATGTTTTTAGCAAAATAATTTTTGTTAGCACAGTCCATGCTACATGGCTGTCTGTGCTCCAGTCGTGCGCGCCACAGCTTTATAAAGTCATAAAATAAAGTATAAAATATGATATTTCTGGACTGTTTTTTTTTCCTTTTTTCTTTTGCGTGTATTGGTTAATTTGACCCATCATTTGGGTAAAATATTTAACCCATCTGCTGGGTTAAAATGGACCGACCCATCTTTCTGGGTCAAATCAACTACTGCTGGGCTGGTGCTATAATGACCCAGTGGTTGGGTTATATAACAGCCCAAATTGAACTATTTTTCTTCTCAAGTTATTTTTTCAGGCTTTTCATGGCTTTAATGTGAGAGGACAGGACAGTGGATAGAGTAGAAAACAAGGTGAGAAGGGGAGTGATATACGGGAAAGTTGTTAGTTGAAAGTGGATATGAACTGAGACTGCCCGCTCAAGGGCTTTCGCCATATGGGGCGCGACCTAAAGCACTAGGCCATCTGTGCTCCAAAATTGGGTTATTTTTAACCTAACAGTTTTTAGTGTGTAGTAAATCTTTAGATACATGCTTATATACAACCTGAACTGAAACACGTTTCACAGCCAAAGCTCTACACGTGTACAATCTCCCTTGGAGAACTGATCTTGAATGTTGCATGTGCCAAACTGACCACATTCAGGCATAAAGCTGAACACAAAGCTGTCTGCACTGAGATGGAGTGGTTAGCTGTCTAGTATGAAAAATAAAGCTTCTTTTTTTTCATACCTTTAGATGAATTTATGTGCAGTTTTCTTAATCCACATTCATGGTGAAATGGAGAAAGAATCTGCTTAAACCAGAACTGACAAAGGCAGCACTGGCCTGCGTTTTAAAACACACCGACATATGTTGGTATAACACACACACTCACACACACATGCACAGAGCACACACACATGCTGGATCTCTGAGGCAAACACAACAAAGAGGCTCTGTGGCCTGAGCCAGCAGCCGACAAAAAGGCCATCCCGAACAGTGCCATGATCTAAATCCTAATCAAACATCATTTACAGCTTGTTTTATTTGGGCCCCCGGAGAGACGGTCCCTCCCCGCCATTCGCCATGGCAACCCGCCTCTCATTTCAGAAGTGTCATGCCACATTATCATCTGGCGGGCTCACATACACTCCCGCCTGACAACTTCACCGTGGACCCTGGTGAAAAATAGCCCGTTTTTTTTACACTGCCTCTTCACCTCCCTCCCTCCCTCCCTCCCCTCTATTTCTGTCTATTCCACTCCCTGCTGTACCCCCCCTCCTCCTCCTCCATGCTCCTTTCTTCTCTCTGCAGGTAACCTGAGAAGATTGGATGTGTGATATATACCTCTCCTAATTGGAAACAAGTCTGGGCACTGGCATCGGTAACAGAAATAGATAACGATTAGCCAAAAGATGGATTGGACATGTATGGTGTCTAATGTGCATGAAAGTGTAATGATTTTTCATCAAGGTCACACTGAAACGCTTATAATCACACAAACATGCATACAATGCGCTGCTGCTGCTATGTTGTGGATTCATTAATCAATGCTGCAGAATGAGTATTGCAGTTAGAGGCCGGCTCGGTGCTGTAATATATCAACCTGCTGATCCGATGCAGAACACTTCTGAACCGGCTCAAAACTCACATGTGTGTGTGTGTGGGTGTGTGTGTGGGTGTGTGTGTGCGGGTGTTTATACTGCAGTGACAGGAAATACCTGTGACCTAAAGGTCAGTGTGTACTCATTTATTTAAGTTGGCTCACTTTTAAGGCTATAAATAGGATGTAAATATTACCAGTGTTGGTTCCCTACAGCCCTTCAGAAAACAGAGTTCATAGTTAAACTTTTTTTTCTCAGTCGCATCTCTGGTTTCTGAATCAAACAGCTTTTTCCTAACTGTTTTTCTACCATAGAGTGACCACATGAGCTTTGTTTTCATGCAACAAGGTAAAAGCTTGGAGGAACATGTCAGGTGATTTTATTATCATGATTATTGTATTTTGTATCAGCAGTTTTTTTGTTTGTTTTTTTCAGTTTAACCAGCTCGGAACTAAATGAATGGATGTCATAAAAATGTATGTGTTTTGATGTTTTTTGCTCATGCACTGTCTCATGAAATAAAAACAAGTTTAAAAAGTTTTAGTTGTTCAGATCTGAGGGAAAGGTCTGACTAAAGGAGTGTGTTTTAGCTGGACATTAAAAATGGAATTTCAACCTGACTGTCTTGATAACATGTCTGCTCCTGCTGGAAAAACTTCAACAATTGATGTTTAAAAGGTATTCTTACAGTTGAGAATGAAAAGATATGTGTTTATGTCTTTTTATAAGCCTGACTGCATGTTTGAACCTCATTCATAAATATTACAGCTTTTCAATCAGTCTGAACAGTTTGTAATCTCAGTGATCAGTGACAGATGTGTGGATGGCATGTAGAGTTATTCAGTGGTCAAGAAAATGTATTAAAGTGCACTGAGGTGTCTGTAGATGAGAGGTTTTGCACACATTCCCACTATAATATTATTCCATAATCTAAATCAGCGGTTCTCAAACTTTTTACACCAAGTACCACCATGATGACTGATATTAATCAAGTGTTTCAGCTAAATCTATGCACAGTTCAATAATGAGGTGGGTTTTTTTTCTCAATAAGCATTTTTATTATTTCAAACGATAGAAATATACAATTTGAACATTTACACTGTGTTGCAATATAAGACACTAAATGGCCAGTATGACCGTACCCTTAATTCTAATTTATTCTATTTATATATAATTCCGTGATTCCTCTGCGTACCTTTAATGAGAGCCAAAGTACCACTAGTGGTACACGTACCACACTTTGAGAAAGGCTGCTCTAAACGATCTCACCTTAATCTTATCAAACTGCAACAGCACAAAAACCAGATCTTCGCTAAGGGATATACACATTGAAATGATTTAATGTTGTCACCTTTTCAAGTCAATTAATTTTAAATATTGTCGGCCTGAAATGTTGGACGAAAGTTGTGTCTAAGCTGTAGTTCAGCCTCCCTCCACTAGCTCGAGCTGCAGATCCAGTAATGTCTGCTGCCATTCTGCACCAAAGCTCCACCACCTGGATGTAAACAGTCACATTCAGACTTTGTGATTCTGTGCTTAGTCAAGTGTTTTGACTATTTTCTGACTGTTTTCTTGCTTTTCAGCTTCTTTTTTAGTCCGATTTGTCTGTTTATCTTATTGCAAGTAAGTAACTGTAAGTGAGAGTGTGTTGTCTTTATAACTAGAGAACATTTAGTTGCAACACCTTTCCTTTTGGTGACAATCAGCATCTACGTCTCCTGCACACTCCAACAGGAGATGAGACTTTGTTAAGCAGATAGATGGTGCATTATTTTCAGACTGACTGTACTCTGTCAGTTACAAACCCTCACACTGAAAACACAAAGAGATAATAATAAAAAAAAAAAAAAAAAAAAACCCTGAAAGCTCATGTCTGTGCTCTGCTGTACTTTCCAAAAACACATTAAAGTTCACTCACAGAGCTCAAGAGAGACAAATCTTTGGGGTGTCTTCTGAATCCTAATCCTAAATGATATTTCCTGTTGCAGCGGCATGTAGAGCAGCTGGTGGACCCTCCCTCCCTCCGCCTAATCATTCTGATCGGCCGCCTTCACATCGGGCTGCAGCACGTATAGCCAGCTGGGATCTCCATTCCAACAATCATCAGGAGCGTCTAACAAAGTGTGCCTGTTTGCCTGCATGTAAATAAATAGCCATATTCACTTTCTGCTCTTGTATTGGCCCCATGACAAATTTACTGTAAAATCAAGCGCGGATGCTCGCGGGTCGGCCACAATAAAGCCGGCAAATTGCATCGAGATGCAAACATCCCAATAAAAAATCTCATTTCACCCCAAATAAACCACAGGTTCCATTGATTGCAAACCACCACTGTTTTCATATCAAGCAAATCAAAAGATATGACAGCCCCCCTCCCTTCGCTTACAACCAAAACACAGCACGGCCCCTCGGTTAATGGGCCCAGTTCATGCATTTCAGCATGCAATGCAAATTAGGGGAGGGGAGGCAACGGAGATAGGGCCGGCGTTTCCTCTTCTGCTGGTTTTCCAGCATCATCACAGGGCTGGAGTCTGATGAGAGCCAATCACTTTGGGATAATATTTGCTCACATGTGGATCAACAACATCATGCCCCCCCCTCTCCACCATCAGGGGGCTGAGGCAAGCGTGTCAGCGTGGTGCAGAACAGGAGGACATGTTCCCTTCATTCCTTTACCCTACGCTACAGGACGTATGCAGAGAGAGGAGGGACGGGAAGGAGTGACCAAAAGAGAGAAAAGGTGGGAGGGGAGGGAATGAAGGAAGAAGGCAAGACAAAAAAAGTGAAGTTAGGGGCATAAAAGAGAAGGAAGTGTTGGGAAACAAAAGCACTGTGAACTAAAATAGGAGATAAGACGTCAGAAAGGTGAGAGGCTTAAAAAGAAGAAAGGGAGAAAAGGAAGGAGATGTTAGGGAAAGTAGAAGGTAAGGGATGGAAGGAAAGAGGAAACAAAGAATCCAGGAAGTGTCAAAGTTTTAGAGATAAAGGATGGAGATGATATGGACAAATAAGGGCGAGGGATTGATGGGATGGAGAGACTAAGAAAGACAAGGAAAAAGCTAATGATAGTAAGGAAGAGGAAATCTAAAGAGAGTAAAAGACAACATGAAGGATGCATGGTGGGAAAGGAGGGAAGTAAGGATAAGTCAGAAGAAAAGAAAAGAAGAGGGATAAGAGATAAAAAAAAGGATGGCAGGAACTAAAGGATGCAGGGGAAGAAATGAAGAGGATGGAGAGGACCAGGACTGTTAAGAAAATAAAGAAAAAGATGAATGATTTATAAAAAGAGAAAAGATGAGAGTGAAGGAAAGGGAGGAAGTTGAGGAACTTTGGGGCAGAAGTTGGGCAAAAGGACTTCTTTCTTTCCATCCTTGGGTTTTTTCTCTATACTTGTTTGCTTCCTTCTTTTTTATCAACTTTCAGTCCATCCTTAAGTTTTTTCCTTCCAGTCTCAACTCAGATTTCTTAACTATTTTTTTCACATCTTTACCTCCTTACATTCCTTTAGCTTGCATCCTTTCCTTAATTCCTTCCTTATTTCTTATTTACCTTATGTGCCACCTTGATTTTTAACTCCTCTGTCCTTTACTTGTACCCTCTCCCTCTCTCTGCACTGTGCTGTAGTAAAACGAAATTCCCATCATCAGAAGCTGCAATTTTTACAAAACAATGTGAGTTCACGCGACATGCTGGAGAGTCCCCCTCTCCCTCGTCTCCTCCTCGCCTCCCAGCAGCCCCTCAGGCGACCAGTGCCTATGTAGATTGGAGGATTAATGTTCCCTCAGTGTATGTGTGTGTGTGTGTGTGTGTGTGTGTGTGTGTGTGTGTGTGTGTGTGTGTGTGTGTGTGTGTGTGTGTGTGTGTGTGTGTGAGAGAGAGAGAGAGAGAGAGAGAGAGAGAGAGAGAGAGAGAGAGAGAGAGAGAGAGAGAGAGAGAGAAAACAATGGAAATGAATTTGTGTTATTTTCAGAATTGCATGTTTGGGCATATTTGACTTACATGTGTGTGTATGTGTGTGTAGAAGATTGGTTGTAAGAGGAACACACACACACACACACACACACACACACACACACACACACACACACACACACACACACACAGACACCTGCTAACAGGACCGAGGTTCAGACGGGGTAAACGGAGGGGGGAGAGGTAGGCAGCGTCTCCATCTCTGTTCTCAGCATCTCTCTCTTTAATATCAGTGTTTTCAAAGGATGGAGCTAAGCTGCTGCTGCTGCTCTTGAACACAGAGACTCAGATAAGAAATGGGATTGTGGAGCGGAGCAGAGACACAGAGAGTGAGAGTGTGTAACTTTGCCAAGGGATTTTTTTTTCAGTTGTAGAAACAAAAGGATTGAAAGGGAGTCACATGATGCTGGTCCACAACTTCCAAGTCTTTGTGTCCTGAGACTGATGCAGAGTTTATTTTACATTTATATCTCTTAAAATCATTTTAACCTTCTTCTATCTTCTTTTATGACAGCAGTTTCATTTAGAAAGAGCTTTTTATAACATGTGAGCTTGATGTGTTGACAGCAAGGGTAAAAACAACCTCAAACATCAGATGTTTGGAGTCATGAATAACAGAAACCTCTACATACAAACTTCAGACACATCGCAGCAGTCAAACATAAAACCATGTTCAGTTTGCAGCGTGTTTCTTTGGTGGTTATTTTCCGGTTTTGTGTTTTGTTTTGTTTTGTTTTGTTTTTTTTATCTGTAGTGTTGCATTGTGTTTGTAGAAGCATGTGTGTTTTTGCATTTCTCTGGATTTGCATCAGTTTGACAAAAACTGCCTATTTGCCCTCGTCAGCAACCATATCTACATTATCTTCATTTTATCAACTTTATTTGTATCTAAATTTAAAAACATAGATTTAAAAAGTTGTGTTATCTGGTTTTGAGTTAGGTGAATGTGTTTGCAGACTGGTTGCGATAAATTCAGATGTCTTGGCTTTCTGCTCTACACTCTTGCAGTGTGTTCCTGCTTCTGGATTTGCAGCACGCTCTTGCTCATGGAGAGTTTTACATTCACTAAGTTGAAGTAGCACACTCGAAAACTTAAATATTTCATTCACAAGGTGAAAATCAAGACTCTTTTCTTCTTGTTTTTGTTTAAGGTTTTTATGATGTGTCATTTTTCAGGGAAAGGATCATGGATATAGGCGGATACTGGAGGAGGAAGGTGAGGGTTTGATGTGCAGCCAAACTAGCACCCCAAATCTGAACTCTATTTGATAAATTAAAGGAATATAATGATGATATTCTTTGTGAGGCCGGTCATAAAGTCTGGTAATGAAAACCTGCTCACTAATCTCAAACCACAAACAAGTGAAATTCCTTTCTTTTCCACAGGGTTTGTGTTTTAGAGTGCGTGAGTGTGTACCAGTGTGTGTGTGTGTGTGTGTGTGTGTGTGTGTGTGTGTGTGTGTGTGTGTGTAGCGTAGAGAACCAGGGGACAAGGAGCTGCGTCTCGGTCCCTGCTGTAATTTCCTGGAAGGCTGGCAGCGGTGAGGTCGGCCCTGGGCTGCAGCCGAGCCGAACAGCCGTCACCTCTCTGACCCGAGCTGCTGCTAAGCTTCTCCCACAGCGGGACGCTGCGCCTGCATGCAGCGCTCTTTCTTTTATTTCTCAACTCAAGAAGACCTGGGCGGGGGAGGGGGGATACCTCAGCTCACTTTAACTTTTCTTTTTTTTCCTCTTGCACATGCACGCACAGAAACACACCTCTGAGTTCTGTTTTAGATTTTAGGACCAAAAGACAACAAAAATATCTTGTGAGAAGCTCTGAATGTTTTGATCTTATGGACTCAACCTGATGCTCCAGCTGTTTGTGAGGCAGAGGAACAGTCACTGAAAGTCAAGGACAGATATGTTCAACTGTGATTTATCCACATTAAACTGTAAGAATAATCTAATTCCACTGTTTTCCCTCCATTTAAACGTGTTGGATATAAAGTAGTGTGTCATGAAGCCTTCCACAGCTTTAAAAATGATCTTTCGGTGGCTGCAGACTCTGACATGTATAAACTGTATATCTCCCTCCACTCTCCATGCAGCTCCATCCAGAAGGTGCCCATCAAACATCAGATTCCACGCAGCACATTTAGCCAACTCTGACACCTCAGTTCACTCATAGTGGTTAGAAATTTCACGGCCGCAAATTAGCTAATAACTCATGGGCCGTAATGAAGCAGGGGGCTGTCATGTAAAATTTATGCTGTATTTTCAATTGTGTGTGTGAGGAGGAGTGTGTGTGTGTGTGTGTGTGTGTGTGGGGGGGGTTATTCATTGAGCTGCAGGAGAGAGAGGAGGGGACAAGGCACAGGGAGAAAAGCAGCAGAATAAGAGCCGTGCTCCTTCCTGTGTCCATGTTCCTCCATGGGAATACAACCCATCATCAGTGACGTTTTATAAAACAAAAAGAAATCCTCTCCTGGTGTTTATGCAACAAATGAACCAGAGTTCAAATGCTTGCTTGAAGTTTTGTAAAACGTTGACAGTAAAAGAAGCAAGACAACTTTGGGGAAAACAGAGAGGATTCCTAAACTCTGAAATTACAGTCCAAAATAAACCTTAACTGTTGCAGAAATGCATTTAGAATATTTACACAAAGGGGAAGTTTGCTCTTGTCTGCAGCTTTTTATTCAAAATCCAAAGTCTGCAGAGTGCATAACAGGGATAAAGGCTTTTAATAGGTATCACATCAGGGAAAAAAAGACTTCTTGAAAATAATGTTCAGAAATTTTCGCAACGAGTACAAGAAAACATTCCAGATACTCATTTTATCGTCCAACTGGGCTGCATGTCTGATCTATAATCCATTCACTCTGACTTTACGGTATCTTTTCCTTATAAGAGGTCTGTGTGAAGACAGAGCCAGGTGCAAACCCAGCAGGTAAAAGTCTGGACCGTTCATGGCGATGACATTTCTCCATTTGCATTCTTTACTGCTCACCTCAGTCATCATGTTTGAATGGAAATGTCTTTGCCTGCTGGATAAGTGACTGTGGACCACGTCCAACGTGCAGCACATCACTCCAGAGCAGATCAAACCAGAAAAGAAGTTAGACATGGGAATGGTTTAGAGCGGGGGTGGGCAAACCTGAATTGTGTCAGTGCACTGCACCAACAATAACCTGATTTTAATTCTGCTCAGTATTAACTTTTCCTTTTTTTAAACGCACTTACGTATATTTTTTGGCAAGCTTTCACTAAGAGCCAGAGGAAAAAGGACGCTTTGTAAATATGTGAAATTGTGGCGTAAGTCAAACAGGAAAACACTCCTATAGAATTAATAAACAGGAAAAAAACAATCATTGCAATAGTGTTTCATCAACACAAATGTGTGACCCATGTCGATTTCAACTGGACTCTGAACTCTGTGGGATGAACTACAACACTTTGTAGTTCAGGGCACGAGTCTAAGTACAACACCAAATGGAGCAAAAGCATCATCATATACAGTACATGTTGGAGTGACTTTTACACAGTCACAAAATACTCCTTCAGCATGCACTACTTTGGTCCCACATTGACCTAAACCCTACTTAGTATTTCAAGCTGTGAGGTGCATGAGTGTGAAAGGGAATTTTGGTACTTTTCAGGTTCGGAGTGTCCTGAAAATGTCTGGAAAAAGTCAAGAGTTGGGGCAAGAAGGGCCAAAAATACTTAGGTATCAAACTCAGGTCTCCCTTTTGTTTCATATCAACACTCATCACTATCCAAAGAGGACAATGGGAGTCCTTTTAACTGCATCGCATACTTTTAATCACATGCACACAAATAATTAAATAAATAAAATAACATTCAGAACAGAAATGACTCTGTGGTGAAGCTATATTGGAAAGTTTCTATCAAAGCTTTAGAGTCAAGTTAAAACAAAGCTTGTTTTTTGTTTTGTCCTGATGTTAGGATTCAAAATCCCTCCACATTCTTCTTTGCAATGACAGAGGACACCCGTATGTGTGTAAGAAACCAGTCTTAAAGTGATGCAGGTTTAATTCCCGCAGTGCAGAGGGAGCGTCTCTGCGGCTGCTGTCCTTGTGGTGTTCATGAACTGTCTGAAGCTTCCCCAGGACAACATCTGTGCTGATCCAGAGCCTGACTGCAGATTTACTCTCTGCCACAACACGCACTTTATCAGTTTGAGAGGAGCACACTCACACACACAGAATGTAGAACTGAGCTCATTTCAATCAGGTGACATTTGTTAGCAACTAACACGAGGGAGGAGCGGAGCGCACCACTGGCTAACCTTTCAGCTGTGAATTATGGGAATTTACCTTCATGCCTCAGTGCGTTTGCTGCCGGTCTGCCTTTCGTGTCTAAATCAAAGGCTGGGATCTGCAACATCGGCACTTTCGCCTTTCTACAAGGGCACGCGCTGCACAAACGCCTGATGACGGGTGACATTTACAGCACGCCGAGTCTCCGGCTGCCACTGAAAACACGGCGCTCTCAGAAACACACAGAACATTGCCCGGGAGGCAGAGCAGGGCACTCTAACAGCAGACTGGAGTCCATTTCTACCTGAATGCAGACTTCACAGGATTCTGCACAGGTACACAGACAGCCACACACCTGAACAGCAGCTGATCCAACAGAGAGGAGGAGATTTATCTCTGAGACTGATCTGTTTCATGTTTAGAGCAAACAGCCTGAGGAGGAAGGAGGAAGAAAATGACCCATCACTCCAACGCTCTCACAGAGTGGAGGGTTAAAATGTGGCTTAAGCACAAATTTGTCACAGAATTCATGTTCTGTCACACAGATGAAACTTTAAATGGTTTCAGTGTTGATCAGTTGCTCCAACATGACTTTAAAACTGTCCCAAAGTTATTCTACTGATAGCATAACTTTGAAAACTTTGCTTTAGGCTCAGCTGACCCATTAAAGGTTGTATGGTAACACAGAAACTGTATGAAACACATGACTTGCATCAACACTACTGTTTCAAAATCCAATCAAGCTTGTTAATATCTGTTGGATGGATTTATTTTTGAGTTTAAAATGTTATAATCCAGCATCTTTAGCTCAAAGGTCCAGGAATCCCAACATTTTCAGCAGCAACCCCCAAAACAGCTGAGTCATAGATCAATAAATGTAAGGATAAAAGCTCAGAAAATCTCCATTAAACTTTGCTTTGAAACTGAGAAACACTTAACATCTGGCTAGCCAGAGGCATAAACTCTAACGCTCAAGACAGCGAGGGTGAGACGGTTTCAGTTTTCTTTGAAATAAAAGAGGTAAAGGTAAGGAGACACTGAACAAGAGCAGAATTGGTGAATTCTTCTCTATTTCAAGAAGCTTCACCTCTAAGACTGCACCTGGTTTTTATCGGTCCACATCTGTCCTGATTCGTTCGTGAAACTCCTTCAAATGATCATGAGTCGGCTTCATCAGCACCACAAACCACCTCTGAACCACCCGCAGCATAAAGGGGTGATTATGCTTTCAGCATGAACGTGATGCATGGACATGAGACGTTTGAGATCCGCATGAGAGAACACGTGTGGCTTTGATGCTTTTTAACACTCTGCACGGCGTCCATTCCAAAACTGCAGGGGGCGATGTATCAAAAAAGTATGTCTACCACAGAACAAAACAAGAGTAGAAGTTCTTTGCACTGTTTACAACTTTGTTTCTATAAATTCCTCTTTTCTGCCAAGTTTGGCCGCAGAAATTGTTTATCACACGGTTATCACAGTGATCTCTTATCTGACATGATCTGAAATTGAGTTAAACGTTTTTATTTTTATTTTTTTTTTTTTTTTTTGCTTTGAAGATGTATTCAACCTACTTAAAAATTCAGCTCTATGTTCGTTAATTTCAAAAATATAAATTTTTCAGTCATAGTGACACATCCAGTACGTAGTCTACGCCTGTAAGAAGACCAATTGAGCATTGATTCAGGTTTACTCAGGTCTGCTTTAACTTAAAGTACAAACCTGCCTCTTTGGTTTAAGCACAACCTCCAGTGTCATGTTACGACCACAGAAATTAATTTATTATCATATTTTGTCGTATGTCGAAAGCTTCCTCTGAAATGCTTTGAAACTAAGTAATTACTGGGTCACGATTGGTCGCAACGGTTAGCAGATCAACTAATTAGAGCTAACGCTAGCTTAACATGGTGACATTTCCCTGACTTCATACCACACAAATAAACATAAACTGCTTTACTGCCTCCAGGAAATGTCATGATCTTTAGCTAGCAGTAGTTCTAACTAGCTGACCAGTCAAACATCCTGACCAATTGTGAAGTATCCTCCCATATCCACCGTAGTTTCTCTGGAAAATGACACACAACATCATGGGGAAAAAAAAAACTTAAAAACAAGAAAAAGAGTTTTAAGTGAGCTACTTCAACTTGGGTAATGTAGATATGATAGCTGTCAAGTGCAAATGACAAAAACTCTTCACATTTGAAAGCCTGAAGTAGCTGAAAATGTGAAGTTTGATGCAGAAATTTGAGCGGACATGTCTCCAAACTTTTCAGCAGAAATGTTTGGGAGCTCAGAGGAAATCCGATTTAAATTTGTGATCAATAACTGTAAGACCAGGACCTTCAGTTGTCTCCTGTGATTCAAGAAATCAGCTGATTAAAAAAAATGCACTGATGGTTAGAAGTGACGTGTTTCTTCTTGCTACGGCATAAATCTAAATCTGAGGTGTGAGGCAGGAGAGACTCAAAGACCTGAACGGCAGATAGCAACAAAAGATGCTCAAAAAAGTGAGTAAATCCATGAAAGAAGATTGAGCACGATGGAGGAGGGGAGAAAAAGACTTCCACCAAAGCAGACTGAAATAGGTGAGATTACTCCTTCCTTCCACGTCTGTCACGCTGCAGGGAGGGAAAGCAGGGCGACCGGTGAGCCTGACTCTGCAGAGTTCGGCAGAGTCTCGGTCTGCACCCTTCACAGAGACGTTTCTCTGGTTTATAATTTGAGCAGCTCTACAGGTAATTTTCCAGCTAAAAAGCCTGATCTGTGCAGACGTCTGCGTCTCTTCAGCGTGTCTTCTAATTACAGGGCGTCGGCTTTGATCTGAGGCCCGCCGCTGCTTCACAACTTCCCCTTCTGTCGCTTTCATCAGGACGCCTCATTTCTTTTTGGCACAGCGGCTTTTTTTTTCTGTAATGCTGGATATACGGGTTCAGTTACGCAGCTGAGATGGAGAACCAAACACAGACAGGAGGCGGGCATTTCCCAGCATCCTCGGCTTGGACACAGTCAGAAACAGGCCTGAGTTTGGATCAGAGTTACCTCCGTGTTTGAAATCAGTCACAAACATGTACAGGACGTGTAATTAAAGCTTTATTTTGGAAGGACTGACGGACGACGATTGAAGTTAGTGGAGTCACTTCCTTTTGTTTCCTCTGAGCTCTTCTCCGTCAGTTCAAGAAAAAAGCAAAAGTGACAAATCCTCCACCAGAGTATCTCCGCTCTTAGTGTCATGGCGCTCAGGAAATCCAGCTGTGACTCCTTTGTTTTTTTTTTTCATCCCCAGGCCAGTCCGGGATAACTGGCTGATCAAAAGCTTAACCTCAGTCAGAGTATCAGCACACGACGCTGTGTGTGTTACGTGGAGGATAAAACGAGGTTAGACCTTGTCTGCGACACTGTAAAGGCTTTGAGGATGAATTCCTGTGCATACTTATCTCCTTCTTATGTCATTAGTGCTCGCTCGTTCTGCTCGCTCTGTTCAGTCAGTGGCCTGCGAGCTGGACTGTCACCATCATCTCTGTGTCCACTGTCTCAGCCCGGGCAGGATGTCAGTCAGCGGGGAGGGAGCTTTTTGTTGCAGAGAAGTGAACAGTGTGCAGCTTATCTCTCAGGGACAGCGCCGTAACTGAACGCCACATGCCTCAAACCTGCGACCTCCAACCCCCCCTCCGCCCTACCACTGCCGTGCTGTGCACCCATTAAGGCAGAGTTAATTAAACCACAACTCATTGCCTCAGCAGGAGGGGGGAGAGAGGGAAAGGAAGAGAGGGGTGTACAATTATACACTGGCATTTACCAAGCGTCTTCAATGTACAGCGCTCGGCTGGCGGTCACTCCTCAATGCCTCACGCTAACCCATCATCCTCGCCCGTGCAGCTTCAGTTCAGGGAGTGAAGAAGTCAGCAAGGTTTGTTTTTCACCATGCATCTGATGAAGAATCTGCATAGAGCGCCTGATGAGCAGCTACAGAGCCGCTCTGCTTTCCAGCAACAATACGTGATGGGATATACCCCGTCCATCTGCCCGTCTGTCCACACCAGGTCAGCAGGTGCAGGGCTGTGCGGAGGGGGCCGTTCAAACACCGCTTTCTGTGCCACGCAGAGGCGACTATTGCGCCTCCCGTGCCCCCTCTCTGGTCGTCAGATATGCAAGCCCGCCTTTACCTGCTGCGATTCCATTACCCCGGCTGCCTGTTCCGGCACTCGAATGTTTCTGTAGCATATTAAACAGATTAATAGAACAATGCTCCAGGGAGAGAGCCGCCTGTCAATCTCAGCTAAAAACACAAAAGCAGAAAATTAAAAAGGCCCATGGCTGAACTCCAGCACTGATAAAAAAAAAAGAGAGAAAAAAGTGCTGGAATCTCGCTCGGCGGAGAGAAAGAGAGAGAGAGAAACAGAGAGAGAGAGAGGAGAAAAACACCACAGATGGTAAATATTTATTCTCCTATCCTGCTTACAGAATACACACACACACGCACACACACACAGATAGGCCACAGTGGTAGCTGAAATGACAATGGGGAAAATTAGCTCCAAAATTATCAAAGAATGTGGAGGCAAACACGCAGCGCTTTGTTCTTTTTGTGTGACTATCTCTATATTGGGGATCAGCTATAAGAAGTCCAATCTAGAAAACACGCTCCAGCTCTCCAAGGACGCCGCGCTTCATGCCAGATGGACTTCCCTTTGTTTATCAGTGAATTCCCACTGTTGACGAGATGTAAAATCTAAAGCGAATCCAGAGCGCTCCTGCAAGCACGACTGACGCCTTCCCCCGTGTACCTGGGGAGAAATATCTAAGGCAAGCATCTATAGGGCCGCAACAGGAGGTGTAGAGAGGGAAGCATCCTCCGCTGACGTCCGCTCTCATCCTGGGAGACTCCAGAGGAAAATTCAATCTGGTCCTGCGCTCGCAGAGATATTGGGAGATTGAGAGAGGTCTGCAGACGCCGGCGAGGGGCTCGGCTCGGTCTTTACGTCCATGCCTGTGATGGTAAATAAAAGCCGAGACGAGGCCTGCATCACAACAGGAGACACAGCGGGGAATCATGAGGAGGGTTCATACAGTACGGCTGCAGGAAGATAGCATCAGACTTTAAGATCTTTAGCAGATAGAAAAACAGCACAAAGTCTGACATCCACAGCGGACTGACGTCAGGTGTGTCAGTCACAGAGAGAGGTCAGAGGTATCTGCACTATTCAGATACTTCTATTAAAGTCTGAGGTTCCCTCCATCAGAGAGGTTCCTGCAGAGATCTCAGTGGTCTCCAGGCAGGAGAAGGCTGTAAAACTTTGAGTGAAGAGTCCTGGACTGTATCAGTCCACCGTCAGTCACGAAGAGTAAAAACAGAGAGAGTTAGCCTCCTCCAGATGGAGGATGTGGAACAGAAAAACAAAAGAAAGTGCACAGAGGTTACAGGAGATTTTCTGCAGATATACAAGCCTGTCGTTTATTGACTGACGTCAGTTATGATGAGTTAACCTGCAGTAAGTTTGTGTTTGACAGGAGATCAACTATTACCAAGGGAAGAAGATTACTGCAGCGTGAAGTTCATCAAAAACCACCTGGACAAACCAGAAGAAAAAAAGGAGGTCAGTTTTATAGAAGCATTAACCTCCCAAAAAAGACAGCATGTAGAGTAAAAATATAATCCCACATTTAAATCCAAAAAGATCAATCAAGCATTGAGGGAAGTGTTGGCTCTAATGGTAGGGAACATGTACTGAACTGCAAAACTTGGTCTGATCCTGCAAAAAAAAAAAACTGAACCAAGTCAGGATCTGTGTTTTATAATCTATAATAATCCCAAAAATGGGACAGAAAGCAAGAAATTACACTGATCAAAATAACAATGACCAAAACAAAGTCATGTAGAGCCTCATGAAGCGAAATTTCAGTTAAAAGGTGCTTTTCCACCCCAGGAACTGAAGACTGTTTTCAGTTTTTGCAGCAGAGGAAACGCAGACGGTCTCCAGTGTTCCTGAAACCATTGTGATGTGGGTTTTTTTGTGTGTGTGTAAAAAAAACAAAAATAAAATGTGATTCCTTCAGTCATGCAGAGTATCGTAAACACATCACAAACGTATCACCAAACTCTGAATTTCTGCAGAAACGACACATTTAATGAGACCTTTCAATTTGCCCATCTATAGCTAAGCTGTACTTTCTTTGTGCATCAGACTCCCCTCAGATGCATGCTGGGAATAACTGGTTAGTGGCCTAATGTTCCATGTCTCTGAAACCTCCCCCACCGTTCAAAACTGTGTAGATCAACTTGCTCCATTTATCATGTCCTCCCTGTCGGAGGAGAAAAAGGCTCCTCTAATCTTTATCTGGCCAACAATGAGAGAATAAAGAGTTAACACCATCAGAGCCAAACTCAGGTCGCTCCTCATATCTCCTCTCTGCACTGGAACACCGCAAATCATCTTTAATAGTCGTCATCTTGATGGTTCATTACGTTAAACTATCTCTGCTAGCATCCTCTAATCCAATGGCTCTCCTATGGCCTGAGGGGCTGTGGGCTCCAGGAGGGAGGGGGCTGCATGTGTGTGTGTGTTTCAGAGAGTGTGAGATGAGGAGGGGGATTTGTGCTCATTGTATTATTAGCAGGTTAATTGCCCCGGTGCAAAAGAGTGGCCGGACGGCGATGGGATGCCATTTTAGTTTAATTGTTAGCCATCCTGTACTGTAAGCCCCGAGTTCTGCACCAGCAGCCGCTCCGCGCACCGCGGCACTGCTCCAGAGGCGGCCAGCTGTGTCATACTGTACATGATGAGAGGCACATTAACATGGGATGTGTCAGAGAGAGGAGCTGGCACACAGCGCCACCTAATGGAGGAAGAGGAGAGCAGCAGGTGTGAGCAGAGCTCTGCACAGAATAAAAACAAGGATACCAGGATTCAAGACTTTATGTGTGAAAATGTTTTAACTGGTCACAAAATTATTTTTAGATTCTTTTTATTTATGTGCGTTTCTCTGGGAGGTTTAAGTGTTTTCAGGGAGGCTTTTTTTCCTCTCAGAAAACACGATTTTCTCAACTGTTTTTTTCATTATTATTAAATTTAATCTGTTTTTATATCCACAATAATACTGAAGGATCTCTCATAATTCTGCTATGGATGATTGCTGCTCAGGTTTCTTAAATCCTGCTCCTTTAATCAAACAGTTTTCTGTGTTTTTTATGGAGATTTTTAGAGATGTTCTAAAAGAAAAAGAAAAAGAAAGACAAGGGAAAAAAATGTGTGCAACAAATAAATGTTGCACACGTTGGTGAAGAAGAGATCACATATTACTTTAAAAAAAGAACATTAACACTTTGTATTACTGTATTGCACTTTGCTGCATCACGATTAATGTAAAAACTCAGAAGCTGAGTAAAACCATAAATGCATCTGAACAACAAAATTTATTGATTTTTGTTCACTGTGCCAGGGACTTTGGCTCTTGATTGACTGTCTGCTGTTTGATTTCAGAAGAAAACATTTGTTTTTTAATGCTATATGCTAAGCTAATAAATCTATGAGCCATGAAATAAATGAGAACCAGGAGTTTGATGTGAAAATAGTTCTGGAGCTGGAGGCAGAGCTCAGGTGTAGTGAAAAATGCATTTTGGATCTGTCCTCTCAAAAATCCAAACGAGCAACACACAAAATAAAAAATATATAAAGATCTGACTTTGGATCTTTGAGTTTATAGTAAAAAAAAAAACAAGGATTAAGATATGATGAGTCTAAACTTACCCTGCTCCTTTTCCCACATGTAGAGCTTGTACTTTGCTCTCTGTACTTTTTATTTTCTGCAATGCAAATTTTTGTTTCCTGTTTTAAAATATTTTGAATAAAGAAAGGAATATAAACGCATAATTTAAACACACAATTCCAATGGATGTCATGATAGCTGTGCATTAAAATATGAAAGTCCAACAGTCTTTAATAAGAGTGCGATAGGAACAACTCATGCTTGTTTTTGAGCCTCTGTTATCAGGAGTCTAAACTCCTCTTGAAAAAGGAGACAAGGCTCTTCCAGGACAACCTTTGCTGAAGTTAAATCCACTGATCTTTGCTACCAAACCAAAAGATGGTCACAAAAGTCCAGACTGACTCACTAAAAGATGTCTGAAATGTTTCAAAAGCAATCAGTCAACATTACATTCATCAACTTTCTCAGGATGAAAGTCTCACTGACAGTTCAGAAAAGTAGCTCCTTGAAGGCACCACCGCTGTGCAACATTACGTGTGCAGGTTACCTCACATGATGATTTATGTAGAAACTAAAGGATGAGGTACATCCCTGACATCTACCTGTAACAGAGCATATTACTGTCTGCTGATTTTACAGGTTTACTTGAGTTTAACAGGAGCAGGATATTCAGCTCCATCTCTACGTCTGCAGGTTTCATAGATTCACAGATGAAAAAGTGTGTTTAGGAACACAAGTTTTGGATACAACCTCTAACCCCTGCCTCGCTGGATCAGATAAATAAATGCATTTTGTCCATTTCAGGGCAGAAAGTCCCGTTAAAGCTCCAGTTCCAGTGATTTCCAGTGATCGCAGAGATTCATCAGTAATCTGCCTGAAAGAGGTCAAGGCACACCGGACACTCAGCAGGTTTAATCCAGTACTTGGATTCTCAACATGTCTGTCTGTGTGTGTGTGTGTGTGTGTGTGTGTGTGTGTGTGTGTGTGTGTGTGTGTGTGTGTGTCTGGGTGTGTGTGTGAAGAGGACAGCAGGACATTTTTGAGAACTGAACTCTGAAAACAGTGACAAACAAAAACTTTAACAAAAAAAGTTTTCAACTCCACGTTCAGACTTTCAGGCCTGTCTTTGTAGTTTTCTTCTTTGTTTTATCTTCTAAATTTCTTCTAAAAAACAATATTTTACTGGCATCTAAAATAAATGAAGCAACTGTAATTCCATGTTTAAATGTAACTTTGCACATTTAGCATCTTGTCTCTCTTCTTCTGTCTTTAAAGCTGATGCACATCTTTGCATCTTTGACTGCAAAAGTCAAACCAAATGCTCGTGATTGTGCACGTCAGTCCTGGTGTGTGTGTGTGTGTGTGTGGGGGGGGGGGGGGGTCAGGCATGTTGTGCTTTCTGACTCGTTATTGCTCACACTTTCGAGGTCTGGCTGCACTTTTCCTTTAAATGTTTTTGACCTTTCTTCCTCAAGAAGAACAGAAAAAAAGAGATGAAATTTATCATGATTTTTGTCTGGATCCTGACATGCTGACACCCACACATACACTCTCTCTCTCTCTCTCTCTCTCTCTCTGTCTCTC
This sequence comes from Labroides dimidiatus, assembly GCA_030710495.1. Classification (NCBI taxonomy): domain Eukaryota; kingdom Metazoa; phylum Chordata; class Actinopteri; order Labriformes; family Labridae; genus Labroides; species Labroides dimidiatus. The sequence continues at coordinate 24,523,548 of CM061154.1, forward strand.
TCTCTCTTTCTCTCTCTCTCTTTCACACACACACACACACAGCTAAAATGAAACCTCCACCTTGCATTCAGATGCCTTGGTGCTATCTTTGGGGCTCCACTCCTGCCTTGACCTTCTGTCCTCTCCTACAGCAGCGTCACCTGATTTGTGCACTCATCTGAGTCTGACACCTTTACCGGCCCCTCTCTCTCTCATTCACACACACACACCTGATCCACCCCCACCGCTATCCCTCTCCACTCTTTTATTTTTCACCCCCATCCCTCGTTCACTTTCCTCCCTCAGTGGCTCGCCGGCCAGGCAGATCATCTCCCCGGCTGCAGGTGCCCGGGCCGGGGCCCTGTCTGTTTTCATTCCCCTCCTGGAGGACAAGTAATTTGGGGGAGAGAGAGGGAGAGCGGATGACCACTGGCTCCTGACCTTTTCTCCCTCAATTTAACTCCTCGCCGTCGTGCCCGCCGAATGTGGCAATCAGGCTAGGCAGAAGTGACACCCTCATCTGAGCGTGGCCAGGCCCCGCACACAATCACGGTGTCACTTTCCATCTATATGCAGGGGCCCTGGGCAAGTGGTAGTGCTGAAATAAGGGACAGGGAGGTGAGAGAGGAGGGCGATCAAATGAAAGCTAGATCCCTGTTAGCATACATGGCTAGCAGTAGTGCCAAGCAATGGGAGGAGGAGGGGTGTGCCTTTCTGTGTGGAGTTTGCATGTTCTCCCCGTGCATGCGTGGGTTCTCTCCTGGTACTCCGGCTTCCTCCCAGTCTAAAAACATGCTCATCATCGGCATTCTTAAAATGCAGCTGTTGGATGCTGACAGATAAGGAAATACCCGCCCTGTGCCTCAACATTTTGTCTGTTTTGCACAGTTAGCATGGCTGCTTACATCATTTTTACCTCCATGATCTATGCTGAAATCTGAATACGCTTGTTGCTGCCAAGTTAGGTTGCTAGGTTTGACGACAGGTATCCTACACAGTACTTAAGAACGAGCCTTTAATTGGTATTGATGTGATAAATCAGGAGAAATTACAAATCAGGAGTACAGAAGGAGACTCCCACAGAAATTGGGAGTGTTGGCAGGTATGAACAAGGAAGCACTGAGCTCAAATCGGGATGGAGTGGAGACAGACCAGACACTGATCTGGTGGAAGTCTAGTTTCTGCTTTAGGACCCCCCTCCCTCCTGCTCATATCCCTGACTCGAGCCCTGCTGGTCTTTGTAGTAACCTTGCTTTTTCACCATTTGTGCTTCCTGTAAGTCGTCTTTCTTCCACTCTGTGTTGGATGTATTTCAGAACAGATTAGCAGAGCCGTGATGCTGTTAGCTCTTATGCTACATGAGACTTTAGCTCCTCTTCAGTCTCCTCCAGAAGAGGATTCATTCTCTTCTCTCTTCAGTATTAGATTCAGTCCCTCCATCTCTTCCACACGCTGGGTGAACAAATTTCATAATCCAGAAGAGGGAAAGCCACCCGATATTATTTCCACGGACCTTCTCAACTCGAGGCAGACTCAGGACTGTTAGCGTCAAACAACCAGGTCGGAGTAAGCCGGTGTGAAATACAATGAAACGCAGAGAGTGAAGAACATGTGTAGGAACATGAGTCTCCATGTAATAGACTCAGAGGAGGAGGAAGAACATGTGAAGAGGGTAAGTTAGCAGAACAGCCGCCGCCGATCCTCAGCAGGCTGAGGAGTCTGCTGGAACAAAGGGGGGAGGGTGGGAGACAAAGTGGGAGGCAGATGTGGATTAGAGTTTGTTGATAGCATGGAAATGTGATGGAGAAGTGCTTATTGGTTCCCACTTCCTCTTTAGAGAGCAATTCGTCAGAGAGCATCAGCGCAGGGAGACTAAAATGAGGGGAAAATAGCTCCAGTAAAAACAGTCAAAGTGTAAAAGAAGCACAGAGTGCAGCTCTGCTGTTTGGTTTCTTTATCATTTTGGTATTTTTAATGTTAGATTAATGAGTTTTTCCTGATTTTTGACCAAAGTGACAATCATGCATTGTTTTCAGTTCATTTACTATGTATATGCACACATCTTGAGTCCCAGTGGCCAAAAAATGTCCTCACACACTTAGGTTTGAGGGTTTTTTTGAGGTGACTTTGTCCATGGATACTCAGTTAGAGATCTTTGCTGAACAAGCAGCTTCTCTACCAAATACTTCTGTACACTGACCAGGCCTCTTAATCTGTAACAGCATCACACTTACAATGTCAAACTTCTCCACCAACTTTTTGTTCCATAATTCAGTTTCTCAAATCGTGGTCCGCAGACCACTAGTGTTTCACCAGCACCTCTTATGTTTAAGATAAAAAGATAGATAAGATAAGATAAAAATTAAATAAATAAGTAAAATTCAAATGTTAAATTAAAAACATAAAGAGTAAAAAGACAGTAACAAAAGGAACAAACTAGATGAGTATATGAAAGACAAGGGTTGATAAAGGTTGATAAGACAACTGAAATGCACAAGATACACAATAATCAGTCCTCGAAAGTGTTTACATGAGTTCCCATATTGTAAACATGGATATAAATTACTAACATTTGACGTTCTGATTAAATGTGTGCAGATTTTCAAACCTTTAAATATTCACATATTGTAGAAATCCCTGAATCTGTCCATAAACTGATCAAAACACTTGATTTAAAAATAGCCCCAGATCTTCAGGATAAGTATCTCTATACTGGTTCATGACACATTGGATGTTTTTTAACTTGGGCCCATTTTTTGGGGGAGCAATGTGACTAAAAAGTCCAAAATCTCCCTCCAGCAAGGCAAAAACCTCAAGCAGGTCCCAACTTATGATGTTAAGACATTTTCTGAAACTGATGGACAAAGGAGCTATCGGTGGACCTTGGTGTTTGAGGTCCAACCCAACCCACTCATTTTTAAGTGACAGCAGCTAACAGCCTGCTGGGAAACCTCTGTTACTTGATTACTTTTGCCTTCTGTGCTAGTTATGGTCCACAAGTAAGGTCAGGTATACATTATGAGACCTTTCACTTAGTAAAGTTGATACCTGCATTAAAATGTGACTGATGAATTTGAAACATCTCCAAGAAACACCAAAGACACACAGACATATCCAACGTGTCTGTAGAGAGAGCAAGAGCTGGGGTAAGAAAATCTAAATGATGATCCGCCTCCGAGGGGGACATTATCATCTGAAAGGATTCAGGTTTTGTGCGACTTGTCCCCTCTGTGCTGAAAATGAAATTGTCTGATGTGCAAGATTTACCTTTGCAACGTTGTGGCCCCTGGACGGGCGCTGAGGGTCGCGGGTGCCACGTGTCATCTGCCGGCACCGCTGGGGCGCCTCCAATTTACACACTGAGCCGCTCTGCATTTCAAAGGAGCCCTGGCGCAGGCCTCCTGTTAGCGATCTCTATCTGGGCCCCACCGAGGGAAGATTAGGGCCAGCATGAAAAACTGCTAACCACCTCCAGCCCCCCCCTCCCCATAACACATTTACATTTACATTTTCATTTTCATACGAGGCTTTCCTCCTGAGCTCAGACTCGCCTCTCAACACCCTGTGTTCCTTTTCTCTCACCTTCTCTGGATCTTACCTGCTCACTCTTTCAGCCTCTAAGTCCACCAGGTAGTCTTAGGCTAATGCATTAAAACACTTTTAAAGCGTGTTTATGTGACTGTATCAACCCTCTCCTTATTCCGAATATTCTAACTTCTGAGAACGTGACGACGTCCACTGGGTTCATCCAAACTCACTGCATACAGTCTCTGTGCAGCTGTAGCTCTTTCTAGAACCATCTGTTTTTTCTCATGTGGAGTTTGCAATGCCAAAAGTAACTGGTACAGTAGTTGAACGCAATCTGTGGTAACGTTGACAACTTTTGGTACCAAACCTATGACTTTTCCACCAGTAGTTGTTCAAACCCTCCTCCCACAAGAGTCTTTTTACTCAAACCATCACTACTCAGACTTTCAGGGTAGCGGGTGTCTGGAGCCTTACCCAGCTGTTTTAGGGCGAGGGTCAGAGTACACACTGGACTGGTCTCCAGTCAATCACAGGGCTGACACACAGAAACTAACAGCCTTTCACGCTCACATTCACACCTACAGGCCATTTAGAATCACCAATTAACCTGATGAGCATGTTTTTGGACTGTGGGAGGAAGCCGTACCCGGAGAGAACCCACGCATGCACGGGGAGAACATGCAAACATGCATGTTCTGGTGACCTTCTTGCTGTGAGGCTTCTGCACTAATTACTGCACAACCATGCAGCCCCGTGAAGAAACAACAAGAGGTTCAAGAATCAGTGCAATCAAGACACAACCACCAGCATTCAAAACACGTGGCATTATGGGTAATGTAGGCAAATGGAGAAAGGTGTGAAAAATAAAGGACAGTTTCTGTGGAGACGTCTGACGACTTTACCAACAATCCCCAAAACCATGGATCCAAAATACTTGACAAGTAAGAAATTAGACTGCAAATCTTTTAAAGATGAAGAAGCAGAGACAAGCTGAGACATCTCTCAGTGGGTTTGACTTTTTCCTCTGACTGTAGTTCTCTGTGAATTTACATCTGTGTGCTGAGCCTACTCCTCCCTGTCCTTGTGTAAAACCTGTGGGTCAAACTGTATTCTCTCCCTGCAGCTCACCTTCATCCCTCCTTCAGAAGAGGAAAATGGTGACATAGTGCCGCCAGCTGTCTGGTTCTCTCCTTCAAACCCTCGTCTTGCAGCCTCTGTGTTTCTGTCTGGCTCCTCCAGCAGCCCGGCCTCTCAGCTAATGGAATAATTAATGAAACTTTTGATGTAAAACAAATAATGGAGTTATTGGCTGTGCTGCTTTCAAGTATTTCATCTTTGGGAGTGAGGAGAGCGTTTGAATGAGAACATAAAAAGATCAAAGACTTACTCCAATCTAAGCATTAAAAAGGGAAAGAAAACACGTTCAGAAAGTGTCGTGAAATTAAACCAGCTCCAGATAAAGTTCACACACACTCATGAGAGTCGTTTCTATGAGCTGAAGAGTGAGCCCGGGCCGCTGTAAACTGGTGATCTGAAGATTTCTGCACTTGAGAGGAAAAGAGAGAAACTCTGGAAAACTGAGGAGGACATGAGAGCAGACAACTTTTCTCTACGCTTTACTCAGAGGGGCGTGTTCCCATCCACAGTGATAATAAGCTGAAATGCAAAGACAGAAAGAAAATGAGGGACGCTGTGTGATATCCCAGCATCCTCTGCTCCACACGCCCTGCTCCCCTTCTGAGACAGACAGGATGCAAATAGAGGCGAGTGAATCCTCTGCTCTGTATGCCTCTCTGTCTCTCTGCCAGACGGTGTTTACTCTCTCTGCGGGAAGATCTCATTCAGAGCGACACTGAATAGACTTAAATACTCGGCAGAAGGGCGAGAGTGGCAGAGGAAGAGCAGGCTGGGTGAGGCAGTGGGAGTTCAGGGGGGAGACAGAAAGAGAGAGATGGAGGAGATGCAACTGATTCACCTACAGATCACTTTACAATGATTTCCTCTCAACAGAACTTCTGACAGATGTAAAAAACATCTTGGTATAAAGATCTTCCTGCAAAAGATGATGTCATCACACAGGAATCTTCTGGTTGATGACACATTGGAGGGATGGGGCCTCAAACACCAAGGTCTACCAATAGATACACCCCCAAGAGGTGCCTCCAGAGGGCTGACCAGTCAGAGTGAAGGGGGCTTGTGGAGCAGGGTGCCTTAAAGAGACAGCAGCTAAAATCAAGTGTTTCAGACAGAGGCTGAAATAAAAGTAAGGATTTATTTGAGCTGTAAAGATAAAGATACTACGAGGGAACCAGAGGGACAGAATAAAGACTAAAAAAAAAGCACAATACTCCCTCTTGAAGTGATACTTTAACAACTCTGGGTAATATTGTGTTGTGTAAGTATTTCCATTCATACTTACACAGCTGCAAACACAACCCAAGGTCTGAATCAGGTGAGACTCATGTGTTCTTAAAACTCTCACAGCCAAATGTGTCTAAATATTACCTGCACTGCAGACATGAAGAGAACAATACTTGCACTGAGTGGATTGTTTATTGGTTAGAAAATCAAATGATTTTCAAAAAAGTGAAAAAAAAATAGTTGAAAGTCTGCACAAATCTGATGTACTCATGTGCTTGACCTAAATGTGTAAATATTTGATTTTATAAACATACTTCATGCATGAAAAATTGAAGCAAACATCACGGTACAGACAGAGCAGAGCTTCAAGAAAACTGCAGACATGAAACATGCAGGAAGTCAAAGACACTCAACACAGATTTCAGACATCAGCAGAATGAAACACACCTGCTGTAAGGTTACACAAATTCATACCTGACATGATCACACATACACACACACACACGCACAGAAACCCAGCCGTGTGTGGGTGTGTTTGAGCTCGGATTAGTCCTGGGATCAATGCTCGAGAAGAGACGGTGAGGAAAGGAGGAGCAGAGTGAGGGACGAAGAAGAGGGGGGAGAGGAGTGAGGGAGGGAGGAAGAGGAGGGGGAGAGGCTGATTTTACATTTGGTGCATGTTGTCGGTGGCAGACAGCTGACCTTCAGCACAGACACGCTCGGCTGCGTAACAACGGCGAAATGAGAGCCGTTCCAAAGGACTACATGAAATGGCCTGCATGCTTTAAAGTTGTTCAATTAGATTATCCTTTACATTTTCTCACTCGTGTGCAATCAAGGGACAGATACAAAGAGCCGGCAACAAGCAGACATCACAGGTACATATGCTGCTGAGTGCACATGCAGGGAGGAGAGAGAGGGAGGAGAGGGAGGAGAGGAAGAGGGAGAGAGAGAGGACAGATGCTGAAGAGTTACTAAAAGATGGAAAGAGACAGTGATTTCACCAACAAACTGGTCACAGTTACAGGATTTATTACATGAAACTGCTGCAACTAAATATCAAAAAGAAGATGAACACATTGGTTAAATGTCCTCCTCTTTACACAAACTTAAACTGTTGTGATGGATGCACGGTCTGCATTATGTACATCATTTTCTGCTGGCTCTTTAGCCTTCATTGTGTGTGGTTTTTATCATGTAGTTCCCTTAACAAAAACGCATCTAACCTCTCCTGAAACACACGCCGCATGTTGTCATGGACCCAACAGCTTCTTGGATAACCAGACAGCTTCTAAAACATACTCAAAGGGATCCACACAGTGTCTGAAAGTTAAGAAAGTTAGGGGGTTCTGCATAAATGTCTGTGTGAGGTCTAAACAGATCATAGGATCAGGGACTTCAGCTGAGACAACATTTCCAGGTCCAGGTCGTGTAAAACTCTGAAAGCATTAACACATCCTTTCAAAATAAAACAAGTTTGTGCAAAGCACACTGGAGATGACAAGGCAACATAGTCTGTAAATTCAAAAACCATACATGATCACAAATCCTGCACAAAACTCAAAAACTAATGCAATGCATAAATTTCCAGCAAATAATTAATATGCAGAAAAAAGCTAAATTTTTGGGGCAGAGCTCCAGAAAATTTCTAGAAAATGTCAGAAGTACTGCTAATAAGAAGTAATGCTACAATCTGCTAATGTCACATGGTATAAGAGGGGTCCTCATTGGATGAGCTAACAGTTACAACAACACTAACCTAACATCAGGGATCAAAAATAAGGTTTTAATAGCTCATAAGTGAGCAAACATGCTGATGATTTTTACACTCACGGGCCTTCAAGCTGCTGCCATGAAGGTTATTTCTTAGATTTCCTTGTTTATATGAGTTGTAGTCCTTAAACTAAGGTCAAGAGCATGAAAAGAGTGTTCAAGTTTCTGCATATCTAGCATGAAGAGAAAATTAACTGCCATGATAAACATGAAGTCTGAAGAAACTGCCTTAAAGTTAAAGCAGCTGGAGAAGTTTTTATCTGCTTCTATAATCTCCTTAATGAGCTCCTGATGCTCAGTTTGGTACTCATGTCCCCACGTGTCCCATATTTCCTGCATCCTGCTCTTCCTCTTCTTCTCTGCTTTGTTTGCAGCATCCAGCCTGCAGCCCGTCAGGACAATGGTCACTCAGAAAGTGGCTCGTCACACATTAACATTCAGCTCTGCAACTTTATTCTTATGCACCTACATGCATCCGTCCGCACACATGCAGGGGAGGGAGTGCTGTGTGTGTGTGTGTGTCTGTGTTTGTGTGTGTCTATGTGTGTGTGGCAGAGGAGGGGGGCTACTTTCAGGGGATTTGCAGTAATTATATGACAAAACGCTGGCGAGTCTCTCCGGGTGCTGAGCAGAGGCTCACGGGTCAGGGGAACGAGCACTCTGGGCCGGGTAATTTGTAAATGTCATTCAGGTGGAGTCCTCTGTCAGCCAACAGGGAGGGAGAAGGAGGGCTGGAGAGCAGAGGGGAGACATGGGAGGACAAAGGGGGGGGTGGGGGTGGGGGGGACGCAGTGGTCTTTTCTCATGTAGATTATTCTCCGACAGATGCTGAGTCCCTCCTCTGGGTTTGAGAGCGGTGACGGCTGCAGAAGCCTGACGTGTGAGTGCCATCCTGTTTGACAGGCTGCACGCTCAGAGACTGTTATTTTTGCTTTATCTCTTTATAACTTTGTCACTAGTTTTATAATATTCATAAACAACATACAACATACATAAATACATGTCATCAAATCTTTCTGGATCGTGTTCCTCCTGCTTTTGCTCTCCATACTGCTGTTTCCCCTGCAGATGCCTGATTGGCCAGAGTTATTGTGCTCCTGTTTCCACTCAGAGATAAGTGTTCATTTGTCCCTGTGCTTGTTGCTGTGTGTGTTAATGTGTGTGTATGTGTATGTGTGTGAGTGTTTATGACTATGGCGTCCGGCTCTCTGATTAGACCTTTGATAACCCGGCAGACGTCTCCTCCGTCTCTCCTGCATAAAGTGCGTCTCCTCACTTTGACTTCATCAGCACCGAGCAGACAGACAGCTTCTCCCGCTGTACCACCATCATTATGTTTGAAAGTGGCATCTCATTTTCTCTTTAAGTGGCCTATCAGCACGGCCTCAGAGACCAAGACGATTCATGAACGTGTGTTCTCCAAATAGATCCTCCGAGCGTGAGGCTGTTTCTGTTTGAGGGCGTGTTTCACAGGTCAAAGGGATGCTGATTGATATCCGGTTTCCTGGCTGTGTTTATCAGGACGGGTGGCTGTCTACAAACTTTAAGTGCTCCATTGGCTTCTCAGCAACAAACCAACATGGAGGTTTATACCATCTGGCTTTTACAGTCTCTGCTAAAGATGTGTCTTGATGAAAGTTGTGTTTTCTTTTAACTTGAGATGACCTTTTTGGGAAAAATGAAGTTTATAATCCTCAGACCAGGATGTCTGAGGATTGTCTGGAGCTTGCTTAAAGACACAGTGAGGTTTTTTTTTTAACTGGATATGGATCAAAGTGAAACCACAAGAGATGCCAAAGTTCTCGTTGTATTGCTGAACTGAGTGTTGCAGCATGCATGGCTTGTGAACTGCAGTATTTCATGCATTACATTTCTCTCTAAAATCGACTAAGTTCATGAACGTGTGCCTGAGAGTCCATGCACAGGGATGCAGAGTAGCACTGCTGGTGTACGTGTTTGGCATCAAAAAGCAAAACGCAAAATGAAAAAAAAAAGCTTATTTTTACTCTTCATCCTGTTCTGTTCATTCCAAACTGGCCAAAAGTGGAAAACTTAAGTCACATGCTACCAGAACTGAACCATAAAACTGGTGTCAGGTAATGAATTGTTGGCTAACGGTAATGTAGGAATGACTTCTGATGTGTGTATGTGACCCATAAAGCTGTTTCAATGCATATTTGTGCTAAATGTTCTTTATGGGCTGTTAAAGTCAGCAGGATGACATGTTTAGTCAGAAAACACACCTTAATGAGGCGCAGGACACGATCAGACTGCATCACTTTGTCCAGAGAGGACAACAAGAAAAAGCACAAACTCAAAGTTTCTGACAGTAGCTTTAAATCTGTGACCAACAATTCCAACAAAATCAGGATAAACAATAAACAAAACAAAGCAGTGAAGATTAAGAAACTTAAGCTGATGCTAAGTAGGAACAGAAAAACATCTCATATTTCCAAGCAGAATGAAGTGTGTGAAAGGCAGGAAGTTGTTGTCATAAACTGTTATATTGTTCTTCTTTTTTAGTGACAACATCAGGACACGCTCTCTGACAGGATGAATGAACTTTAATCAACAATCGATGCATTCAGCTCAAGAGAAAGTGGGTTTTTGCAGACAAACAGTAGAAAAGTCAGCCTCCGTCTGCAGCCCGCCTGGACTCAAACAGCATTAAAAGGCAGCCATTTCTTTACCAAGTGTGTGGAAGGACAAATAAACAGCGTGACATAAATTTCCTGCAGTGGTTGCAGCATTCAGTGGTGACTTTTATAGCTGCAGAGTGAGAGGAGAGCTGCTATCAGACTATTGGGCTTTATTACAGTGGGTATAATAGGGCTGGCTGGAGAGTTTTATACGTTTCTGTCTCGCTGAGCGCCATCGCATCTCTCCATTCTCCGCTGCTGTGATTGTTGCAGCGGCAGGTTGTCTGTGATAGGCCATTGTGCCTGCTCTCCAAAAACCCTTCACCTCAGCCTAGACGCCTCCTCTTCTCTCTTCTCCAGCCGCCGCTGATTTTCAGAGGCCTCCTCCTCCTCCTCACCCCGCCTCACCCCTCTCTCCCCTTTCTCCCCTGTCTGAATAAAGAGCTCTATCTATCAAAGCCAGGCCAAGACTCAATCTCTTCCCGCCTCTCCGGCCTTCGATCAACTATCTTTGAAAACAGAGGCTTATAGAGCCGGGGCATATGCGAGGGCTGGCGTGATTACATTTCAGATCTACCACAGGAAGCCTTACACGCACACACACGCACACACACACACACATACACACACCTTCACTCTGACAGCCACCACCTCGTAAACGTACGAGCCTCCTCCATGACCCCTAAAATCCAGTTTGTCCCTTTACTTTACCTGGTAGTGACTTTATCTCAGTTAAAACTCCTCTTCATCTCTCCTGACAGTATCTCATGATCTGTATGAGCCTGTTTCACATCCTTTGCAGTTTTATGGTGTTTGCAGACTTTGTGTTTTAAGGTGGATCTGTTCCATCATGCAGAAATATTTCACATCTGATGCGTTCTTGTCCTCCAGCTTCAACCATATAAGAAATTTAGGGCCATGTTTCCTCCTCTGGAGCCAAAAGTAAAACTTTATAGGTCACTTACCAAGTTATTTCAAACTGCAGAATATTTACTGCAATTGTTCAGTTTGTTTAGAGCAGTGAAAAATCAGTCTGAAAAACTTTCCAGTTATAAAAACATTTGTTTTTAGAACTGGAAAGCATAAGCCTGCAAAATCCGTATGCAAACCTGGATCAGAATTTAATGGACATTTATCTAGTCTCAAAGGAAAAGACTGTTCACGACTGCAAAAACAAGGGAGTTAAGATAAATTATGGATGGCTGAGAAAAAATTTGCAGGATAACCCAAAAAAAAAATTAATATCAAGTACCTTTTCTGTTCCTTACTCGCTTTAATCCATATCTATGGTGGCCCTGAGAGCTCACAGCACTGCAACTTTAGAAAACATGCAAAAAGACAAAACACAAGCAAATTAAGAAAAAAATCTTATTCAATTTGACAACACGTGCACAGCATTTAGAAAACGTGCTGCAAAGAGCACAACACAACTGAAGAGTTTCAAGTGATGCACATTTCATGTATTAGCCAATACGCTAATATCTGAATCATGCGATCACAATGTCAAAATAAATCAGAAGTACTTACTTTTATCTCATGTTCCAACACCACTGACAGAAAGAGAACCTTAATGGGGCTGTGACTCAAGATCTGTGTCAACAACAAGTGTGTCAGGACATGTGCATCACTTTTATGTGTCCTCTGGAAACCCTTCTGTTGTGTTGTGGTCTTTGCAGCGTGTTTTCTAAATGCTGTGCATGCGTTGCCAAATTGATGACGATGTCTTCTTAATTTGCTTGTGTTTCGTCTTTTTGCATGTGCTTTTTTAAGTTGCAGTGCTGTGAGCTCTTGGGGGCACTGTACATACGTTCATTTTTATTATTCTATTTTAGGACATTTAAATGCACTTGAATGACAGTAGTAAACAATACATGCAATGCAATGAGACTTGTGTATTTGTTTATATTTCCTGAATACTGATTTTCTAACAAAAGAACCTGCAGGAGTAAACCAATACAAGCCTCACCAACATACACAAAGAATTTCTCAGGAACTCTGCGCTTTATATTCTGGAAAGTTGCTTGTTCACACGTCCCTGCAGCAGGATGAGTCCCAGGAGGCCGTAGATGACATGAACAGCGTGATATAGGAAAAAGCAGCAGAGAGCTGCAATATGATGACCGTTTTAAAATTGATATCAGTGCCACATGGAAACAGAGAGACGTGCAGACATCGTCACTGCGCTTATCTCAGAGATGTGTCTCCTTTTTTGACCTTGAATGTTTTCAATCATTCGACCTCTTACATGTCACTCCTCTTGGTTAACACCTGCAGTATGATTCAAACGCCACCGCTCCCACCAGTGAATCACATGAATCACAAACAATTTCACATTCAAACAGAAACTTTTCAAACTTTACTTGCAGGATGGCAGGAAAAATCCAGAGTAAAGTCAGGGTCCAATATTACTGGAAGTTTTTAGGAGTAGTGGTCATATTTGAATACATATTCACACAGTTACTCTGCCTTTTCGTTGCTTAAATGTTTAACGCGTTAATTTTAATGTATTAACACCAATGTTTTGGGTTTTTTGCAGCTAATGGGCCAAAAACCATCTTGTATTTGCATTTTCTAGAATCCATTTTTAATGTCTGTTGTAAACATTATCAGCTCAATAACTATATTTTGATGGTAGGGTAACTTGTTTCTTGCACAAAATTTTGGGGAAATTTAGGGATATTAGGTGCCTTAGCATTTTGACTAACTTCATTGTTGATGTCTACATACAGTCTGAATTTTACAGGCACACGTTCTTTCTCTTAGCAGTTTTGTGAGGATACACTTTGACTTCATGCTCCCAGATTTATTTAGTTTCTCACAAAAGTACATGTTCAATTCCATATTCTTAGAAAAATAACCTCGGCTCTTCAGTCTTTGGATATTCAAATGCATGCTTTTAAATACAGTTTTGTGGTTCTGACTGAAGTGTAGCAGGTCAGCTTGTGTTTTAGTGGCTGGAGGAGCCTGTGGGGCTGAAAGGGTTAAAAAAAATACCACCATGCTAAATGCAATAAGTAGCTTCAAATTGGTGAGGCAAGCTGTGAAATTGAAAAAGGCCAACTAAGTTACAAAAAGCCTAAAAGGCCTCAGCAGATTATGACCACTTGAATTAACTCGCCTTTAATTAGCTGAGAGCAGGTATGAAGGTAAACGCTGGTGAGGCCAACGATAACCGAGCACGTTTTACACTTCCATCGATCCCCGGAGAGCACACACCGACTTCACACTCGCTGTGTTTGCTTCCTGATCATGTGATAGAAAGATGGTCTAAAAAGAGAGTGGGACAGAGATACAGAGGTGTGGACTTTAAGCTGGGCAAGGCTCAGTGGTTCTCCCCGGTCCCCCTCCTCACACTGCAGGCCTGACTGCAGCCCAATATGGTAAGAACTTAATGCCACCAGGGACCCAGCCCATTTGAATGCTGCGGCTTCCTTTATCACAGGCACAAGTGGTGCAGAAAAATTGCTGGGGATTAATTCTGGAGGCCTCGCAAATACACACAGCTGGGATCAGTGCTTACAGCTTCCTCGGAGGTGGCGCGCTTTAAAAAGTGGGGATGCTTTTATAAACGGTGGGACGGGCCTTTCCATTGAGGCTTCGCCTCTTTGTGGGGCTGAAGGGGCTGCCCGCTCTGCTAATGCAACTTAAAATGGTGTTATAAGACATAATAGCATACATGTAAAAAGTGATAAGGGAATTAAAGCTTCTTCGGCACTCCCCAAAAACCAGAGTTTCCTCTGAGGTTCCCAAATGTTAAGAGTTTTATCGCCTTGTTGGCTGTGAACTGTGCTGTGCTGGTGTATATCACCTCCAAATACAGTGTGAGGAAGGATTTGGGTGGGGAGGACAGGATGGAGCGCAGCTGGAAGGAGGTTTTTCTCCTGCTTGTGCACCTCTTTCACTGAGTCCATTAACTCTGTGAAGACAAGAGTGAAGCAGGAAGCTGCAGGACCAGACCTGGACTCTGTACAGACTGGGGTCTGCTCAGAAAGGGAATTGTGTGGCAAATAATTAGCATGAAGGTCAATTTAAGGGTTTGAATCCCAGAATAGAAATAATCTGCAAGTGCACATGTTGGTCATTGTGTTTATTGTTGTGCATTTCTGGAAGTAACGTTAACTTTTACCTCTGCTAAAGGTGTGCAACCTGGGCTGAGAGATGGGTGGATAAATCTAAGCATTAGTTTCTGTCTTATTTTGAGTAAAAATGTCTTTTAAGAACCATATTCAGCTGACGAGATCAGAAAAATGTTTTATTTCAAGATATTAAAAACAAAAAAGACGTCTGTAAGAGTAAAAAGAAATCTGCTTATGGCTTAAATGCATAAACTTGTCAAGTTTATTGAAATGAGAATGATTTATTAATACAAGATTTATTGGACATTTTAACATGGAGCTTTATGAGGACTGACTCACTGCTGGAGACAGACTCTAGTGGACACTCGGGGAACTGCAGTTTTAGGTATTTCTGCATAATCTTCTTTCCTGGAGGCTTCTGATGGTTAAAACTGAAGGAGATAAAATGTCTGTGTGCTCAGGTTTACATCACAGACTGTATATAGAATGGACAGAGTGGCTCCGCCTTTTACCATTGTACGGTTTTGAAGCCAAAAAACCTCCATCACGGGCGCCGCCATTGGCCGCCATTGTGCAGCCAGAGTCTGCGCAGTAGAGACTTATGTGGAACTCTGGGAAAATCTGAGTGGAAGCGGGTGACAAAAATATACATATATTTTTTTTTCTTTCAACAGTCTAATCATTTCTTAACTCTCCTTCCTGATGTATTTTACTATTCCAAAAAAAATACATAAGAACGGCAGCTGTCAATCATCAAAAAGAAACATTTCAGAAAAAAGAGGACCCAAACACAATGCAGGCCAAAAATATCTAAATATCACCACAGCATACGGATGAGAGAAACATTTCTACAAAGTGTAATAATTTTTTAAAGTTTTGACCACAGCCCATCTGGAATGAATAGAGAGGCAGATTTCTTGGCCTGTACTACAGCCAGCCACCAGAGGGGGCAGTTTTTGTGGCGACCTCAGTTTGAGTCGAGTGAGATGACGTCCATTTTTTTACAGTCTATGGTTTACATCGATGAGAAGTTTAAAAAGAGAGTAAGTCGACCTCTAACACGGGAATATTTGAATCGTGGAGTTTACAGAGACTCCTGATTTCTTGCTCTCGTTGCATTAAGAGTAAAAAGAACTTGTCTTCAATTCTTGAATCTGTGTCACACACACAGACACACACACACAGAGTGACTGTTTCAGCAGCCCGAAGGTAAAATACTACCAACACAAATGCTCGCCCATCTAGTGGAGTGCACTTTGAGCACCAGTCTGCAGCATACCACCGAGCTATCATGAGACCAGTCAGCGTGATGCTCACACACAGTCACACAAACACACAGTTCAATAAACACAGACAATCATCCTCCCGCTTTCTCTCTCTCTCTCTCTCTCTCTCTCTCTCTCTCTCTCTCTCTCTCTCTCTCACACACACACACACACTCACACACACACACACACTGAGAGCAATCAGCATGGGCCTTCCCCTTCCCTTAATGCTGATGACACCGTTTCCATTTCCGTGGAGACAGTGCTCTGTAGCCGTGCCGATATGGATTCTTATGGTCGACACACTCCATCGGCCAGCGGCTTGCTCCCAGCCACATAGCTTTGTTTATGTGGAGCACCATATCAAAGTGAATTACTATTGAGAGGTAGCTAAATCAAATATGTGGTGTGAGCAGAGGAGAAGAAAAAAAAACATCAAGTTTCCCATTTCAGAGTCGTTTGCTGTTGAATGTTGTTCTAAAGCTGTTAATAATGAGCGCTTTTTATGATGTAATACAACGCCACAGACATCCAGAGCCCGGCTCCCCCGAGGTGAGAGATATGAAAGTGGACAGACTCACTAACCATCAAGAAAAGCATAATTTCACTCAAACCACCACACCGTGTTTCTCCAGGTGCTGATAAAAGGTCAGGTTAAAAGAAGCTCTGCACTCGCTGCACAGACAAAGAAATAAAAGGGAAAAAGCAGCTGCTCACTGCAAACAAACAGAAACAGTTAGCAGAGAATGACACACTCTGACTTCCTGTTTGAAAGGTTGTGGTTTGGTTTGGTTTTGTATTTGTACATTGAACCTTGCAGGTAGATGGTTCCCTTACAGTACATCCTTTAGTTAACACTCCTTCTATGTGGTTACTTTTTTGTTTTGGCAAGGCTTAGGTACAGTTCAACATTTTCAGCACTTGGCATCCAAAATGCAAAAACATCCATTCTCAAATCAACCAAATTCCACATCTACAGCCGCTGCGAGCAGGAAAACATGATTCCTTCTGCAAAGATATTTAAGTTTTCTTAGTTAAGTTAAACAGAAGCAGATTTTCAGTAAACAGGACAACTTAAAACAAACTGGACAATAACAGGAAGCCCAACGACCATGGGAAAGCTTCAATAACTTTCCAACAGCAAGTACCAGGAAGAAGTGCTTTGAAATCTGAGTTTGACAGCCCTATCAGCACAAAAATCAAAACATCACAGGTCGTAATGAGCTGAAGCTTCAGGCTTAATCCCTTTATATCTGATATTTATAATTCACACAGGGTCTTCGTGTTTTTGCATGTGGAGAAATTGTTAATGCATATCTAAATACTCAACTACTAATCATTTTACTTTCATGAGGTCTGATTTATAACGGCAGTTTGTCCTCCAAACAATAAAAGCACAGATAGGGCTGAGTATCAATCAAAATTTTTGATTCTTGTACCGATTCTGATATCTTCACTTCAATACTGGTTCCTGAACAATACTTCTTTCTATATCAATTTTATAATATTACTTCTAACAAAAATATAATGACATCACACATTATGGTACAAATTTTGAGTTTTATTTTTCAGCTTTAGTATTTTTCAACTCCGAGCAGTTTTCTTACATAAGGAATTAAATAACAAATTTTCCAGTGCAAAAGAATAGCTGCAAACAACTAACAAAAATCTAAATGTGTCTTTAAATATAAAGGAACTTTCTTCTGACGATTCTTGTTTTTTTTTATGTTAAAATAAAAACCCTCCTTCTCTATCCTGGCTTTTGAGCGACAAAAGCGACCCAAAAGAGACAAACATTAGCACGATTCATTAGCATGCAATCGTCTGTCTGTTTTGGCTGCAGCTTGGAAGGTCTGCTGCGAACGAGGAGTCTGCCTCTGAGTGTTTTGGACAGCACCTGCTGCTCGTTGAGAAGCAGCGGGTGCTGAAGATCAATAAATGCTTTCATGCCAGTCTCCAAACTCCAGAAAAGTCGTTAGATCTGTCGCTTTTTTGAAAGAGTCACTAGAGGGGTCTGAAAAGTTACTTAACACAGCAACAGAGTTGCTAAGTTGGTATCACCGTCCTGTATGCTGCAACCATGAGTAACATTACAGCCAATCACTGGTGGCATTATCAGATCTTTATCATGTGATTAACCCTTTGGATACCGAAACTTGGCACCAAAAGACGAAGCATAATTTGATACGGGGTGCTACAGAAGCATTTCAGTCTGTGCTATAAAAGAACTGAAGTTCAGTACCCAGCACTAAGCACAGAGGAAAGTGGCTAGAAAAAATGTTCCCCAAACTGAGAGACCATTTGAAGAACACAAAGCACTGTGCAAAGGTGTTTTCATACATCAGATTAAAAATAAGCTCATGAGCGAGTTCAGTTCAGGGATTTTTCACCATGTTTAAAGCGTCGACAACCAGTGTTCGTGTAAATTGTTGTTAGTGGGAAAACGGTGACTGCTTTGTTGATCAAGGGGTCCTGAAGTTGTGCTGACAGTGCCTACACGTCCCATGATGCTTTGCAGCAAAGCTGGGCTACTGTGAGGAGGAAATTACTTAAAGTGCATTTTTCTAACTGAAGAAACGAAAAGAAAAATGCATCATACATCCGTGCAAATGCTCCAAAGAGGTACAATGTGAAGAATCAGCATCAGAGGAAAAGGACAGCTGGTTAAAGGAAATAAAGACTTGATGTTTAGGATGACAGGGATGAAAACTGATGTTTAGGTTTCAGTAAGCTCTGCTACGATGGTATCACCCATGGGTTTGTCAGTTAACATTTAGATGCTCAAAGTTTGGCCTTTTTTGCTGCTATCATCAGGATTTTATGGAGACAAAGGGGACTGAAGAGGTTGGTGCAGGAGGAGAGGGAGAAAGGGGCTATCAGATGCTAAGCTACCAAAGCTAGCAGCTGCTTTCAGTATCTGATCCATTACCGGAACAATAAGTGAGTTACATTTTGCATTTCCATTCGAATGAGGTTATGTTTGTTTGGGTGTTTATTTATTCAACTAAAGCAGCATCAGGAAATGGATTGTTCTGCAAATCTACATCTTCATTTCTCAACCTGAGTTTGTAGTTTGGCTCTAGACTTGCACCATTGTGTATCAGCTGGGCTCTTTTCCAGTAGCGATGTAAATATGAACCATTGTTCAACTCTCCACCGTAACGCCTCTCACTCCTTCTTTCTTCACTTAAACCGGAGAAAAGAAGGATGCCATTAGCTCATGATACACAATCCTCCCCAACCGGCGGGAAATTACTGTCAGCGGGGCAGCCCGCCGCACCACAAGCCGCAAAACAATGGATGGGCCTCGACCAAATTAAAGCTCCATAAATCACAAGGTGTTTAAGAAACCAACGCATGTGGCAGCTCGCCTCCACGTGAAGAAACGAGGGCAGAGATGGAACGCAGATGGAGGGGTGTCACAGTGTGAGGAGGGCAGGAGTTCTGTGTGTGTGTGTGTGTGTGTGTGTGTGTGTGTGTGTGTGTGTGTGTGTGAAGAGAGGGGGGGCTAATGACAGATTCATATGCATGCATCAGAAGCAAAGAGGAGCTTATTCCTGTCTGCTAATGGAGGCTGGAATTATTCTGCAGCATAATACACCAGAGAGCAACACCACAGGTTCTAGTGAGAGGCTCACTGCGGGTAACTGCTTCACCTTTGGACATTTTGCATAAAATAACTCCAAATACAGCAGCCTGAACATCCAAGAAGCCCCATTTTTGAGCTTCTCTGTTTAAATAGGAGACGGTAGTTATGAAAACTACTTCTAGAAACTCCCATCACCATGGCTGATTACACTTCTTTCTCAAAGGACAAGAAGCAGATCTCTTCTCTTGTTATGAATTCTTTCTTACCTGGCAGATCTTGTCCTCAAGCCTCCTGGTTCTTTGGCTCACATTGGCTAGTGAGTCTTGGACCTCAGCTTCCCCCTTATGGTTCAATGAAGAGAGAGTCCCAGACTGCGTCCTGCCTAAAATCAGATGTCTCCCCTTGCACACGGTTGATCCTGCCCACAACGCCAAGTTTTAAACACCAAATTCTGTTAAATAAAGC
This sequence comes from Labroides dimidiatus, assembly GCA_030710495.1. Classification (NCBI taxonomy): domain Eukaryota; kingdom Metazoa; phylum Chordata; class Actinopteri; order Labriformes; family Labridae; genus Labroides; species Labroides dimidiatus. Next base: position 24,543,223 of record CM061154.1, read on the forward strand.
ACAAAGTGATATCCATTAGGACGGGCACTCAGAAGCCTCTGTAAGCACTGGTTCTGCAAAGTCATAAAGCAAAGTGACTTTTCCTAAACAGACTACAGAAGCCTCCTCTCTGAAAATAACAAAATACTATAAAAAGAACACTTCAAATCGGAACTTTCCAGTGGTCTTAACACGTATACCTTTATAAATCCTGTCAATTAATCAACCTGAGAACATCATAAATCAGGTCTTCCACGCTCAGCTTGTTCTTTACATTCAACTGAATGTCCCTAAATGTTGCATGCTCATATGCTGGACCCAAAGTCCGGACAAACTTGAGGAAAAAAAGATTTTTTTACTCTCTTCCTGCAAAAATATCTAAAAGATTTTGGGACACACAGGGTAGCAAACTCTGAACTTGCCAGATACTTCCAAAAGAATAATCATGCAAAGTTGCAGATATACAGTATGTTTACCCATTTTCCTGATCTGCCATCTCCTGGATTAAGCTGTTGTGAGCTTAAATACAAGTTGGTTGTTTCCAGGAGACTTGATGCTATATGTTAGCTTTATTCTTTTTTTCTTGTAGTAACTTTTGCTATCATAAAGGTTTTGTTGTTCGGGTAATACCAACTTGAGTATCACATTAATTATTCATAAAAGACTGCTGATCAGATATTAACAAGAAGCAGATCTTGATAAAGCACACGTTTGTCAACCTGCAGCTGTTTTGGCTTCAGGTGAAGCACAACATATTTGAAGCATGTTCATTTGCTTCAGCATCAGTCCCTCATTGACTTGGGTGTGACAGTGAAATTTCCAGGTTAACTTTGTCATTGCAACAGTATAACAGTAATAAATGGATTTTATAACACATGGATGTAGTCTCTTATGCCATCCACTAGTTTCTGAGTTTTGAAGCCTATTGTTGGTGGTTGCCATATTAGAAAGGCTGATTTGTCCTAACATCCTCCAAACAACAGGTGAAGAGGCAGAGGTGAGGGTGGCCCTTAGCATCCCTGCTAACAGCTACAGTGGTCTTGCAAAACTTTTCACCTTAACATCTTTGAAAATAACGATTAATAATAACTTGTCCCCATGTTCAGAGTGTGCTGATAGAGAAAGACTAAAATCCTGTTTTGAACCATGCTGAAAACATGGGCTCTTTGAATGGGTGTGTGTGTGTGGTTTCTGCTGTTTCTGCAGACAGCCTCTGGTGGACATTCAGGGAACTGCAGTTTTTAACACTTCAGCATAGGCTTCATAATCCAAGACTAAAAAAGGATGCTAGAAATCATAGAAATCACATTTTTTATTGGTTGTTTTCATCTGAAAAAAAATATTTGTATGCATGCCGCTGTGATGGCAATCATTGCTTTATGATTGATCACTGTGGCAGTTTGAACAGTCTAGCCTTAGCTTGGTCTGGATTTGTTAAAAACTAAACACTTGCTTATCCAAAGCAACTTTGGATTTGGAGATAGTAAAGTCCAAGTGTCTGGACAAACCAATCCAACGTAGACAGTGTGTGTTTTCAGAGCTACATGCCTCTAAACAAACAACAAAACAACAAAAGTGTGACCAATCAGCCTGAGCGCGGGCCGACGCTAACCACACAAACAGCTGTGATGGCCTCTACAGTCTGCTGTAACTGCCGTGGTCACAGTCATTTCAAATAAAGTGAAATTGTCTCTGAACTCTCTCTTTTTGAAATAATTGAACTGCGAGTGGAGGTGCTGCAGACCTCAGACACAACATTTTGATAGGAAGGACAGAGACATTTTTTTTGTTTCATTTTTCAAGGGCACAGTGCTGCTTTCACCAAGGTCCTCATGGATTTTCAATCAGCGCTAACAGCAGTATTTGGTGACGGCCGCTCTGGAGAGGAGCTCACACAATGATATTTGACTCAGGGTTCAAAAGGCCGTAGAGTCATTCAGACGTCGCCTTTCCCTTTTTCCCCTGAATGTAACATTTCACACAGAATGGAAGCCTTTGTGCGATACGCTCTGACAACAGCAGCCACAATGACTTCTCATTACTTAAAGATATTTGGAGCAGTTTTTTAAATTACACGAGGACGGACAATTGGTGAGACCTGGAATTCATTTTCACTGAAATAGACAGGTGGACAATTTTCAACTCTTACATCTCTCTGGAGAGAATAAAGCATTTCAGCGTGCAGAGGAAGAGGATGATTTGGGGGACTTAAGTGTTGGACGCATTACAACAGATGAGTTCTTTAAAGGCCCGGGTACGGGTAGAGTGGAGACCACCAGAGTCCCTCAGAACAAAAGAAAAAGTCAAGTCAGGTCAAAGACCAATGTTTGCACACTTTTTTTTTTTTTTTACACGTGATCATACAAATGTATGATGTGCATGAACAAAACCTCCAAAACAACCAACATCAAACAATCATTCTGCTTTGTTTTATAGAAATATGAGGAGCACAGAAGCAAACCAGTCCATCTCCATGACTGAGTCGTTTTTAGTTGTCAGTGTCAGATGGAGGCAGAAACAGCTTTCTTTAATATTTCAGGGGCAACGGCTCTCCATAAGTGACTGGATCTACGTCCCCTGACATGACTCCTTTACTTCTGCATGCTCCTGCATTAAAATAACAGACTGTGCTTTTATGAAAATAACCTTAATAAACTGTAGAAAACAATGATTCACAGGTAGTGTTTGTGGAGGGGTTGAGGAGGAGTCGAGATCCTGATTTTCATCACCTTTTCAGCTGTTTGGAGGGAAATAATCGATTGTGATTCTCAGTTAAAGGAAACAACAACAGAAGTATATAAGTGGGAATATTCAGTTTACTGAACTGGACCCACCTTTTTAACTTCTTTAAAATGCATTTATTTTTTCCACTTTTAGTAAATTTTCTCCTTTTTCCTGTATATATTTTTGTTTTACTTCTCTTTTATTATCACCACTGGTCTAACTGTCTTTTTGTGTTGTTTTTAATCCTGTTCTGTGACACACTTTAGTCTGCATTTATAAAAGCATAGTAAAAGTAAATTTGAGTGAGTCTAGTTTAATCGTGAGCTGCTTTCTTGCAGGTGGTATCACATATTTATAGGTGAAAAATTTGTGTTCTGTGATGTTTGATGAAATGTGGAAACAATCTGGTGTGACGGTAACATTAACAGGCCCCCTGAGTCACACAGGCACAAAGTAACAGGTCCAGAAACCAATCTGAAGCTACTTCATTGTGATGTTTTTCTGTATTATTTGTACAGTTTGTGTGTTTCATGACTGAGAATGAACTGTGTGTGATGCTTTAGTTTAACCAACTTCTTATGAAGTCCAGCACTTCATGTCTCGTTCACGGGGTAATGAAAAAAAAAAAATGTTGTTTGGACATACGGCTGAACTACTGCAGCCTCTAACTTCTCTGTGTATGTTCCTACTTTTAGAAGATTAGGTTATACTGATGTTTCATTTATTAGAAAGATAAACTTTAACTGATTTTCAGAGAGATTTTTTAAGCTTTGAAAGAAGAAAAAACTCAACCTCTCTCTTATTAAGGGTAACCAGGAATCATGGACGACATAAAGAGTCACATGTCCAGATTCAGATGAACACAACTAAGCAGGATGATGTTTACAGACTCAACACAAGCATCAAGACCCACAAGTAAAGAATTAAACATAAATCAGAGTATTTATTTCCTTTTTATTCACTCTGAGTTGTTTGTGAAGATGGACAGACAGATTTCCATCCAGCTGTGTTTCTGCTGTTCAGCTTGTAGAGGCAGTCAGAGATGGAGGCGGTGAAAGTGGTCACTGCACCGTGTCATGCACTGTGCGAGCTGCCTGCGGTATGATCGCAGCGCCATCTAGTGGTACACACAGAGAAGTCACACATAAACCCAGTCACTGTTACACAATAAAGGTCTTATTCTTCTATTCTTATCGTTTCTTCTCATCACGGTGGTCAGCACAGACTTATCTGAACTAAAGGAGGATTATAATCTGACTGATCTTTATTAAATGTATAAGAGAAATAAATCCATGCAGATGTTATTGTTTCATTTGCATTTATTCCCAAAGAGGAAAAATATGTCAGCACAGATACAGATACATAATGTAAAGACAAAAGGAGATAAACAATTAAATAATCAAAGTGAAATGGACTAAAAACAGGAACCTATGGTTAATAATTTAAGGTTATCGATGATTTTCCATCACTCCAAACTTTCTCTTGATAATCTAAAAGACTTTTAAACTGTGATAAACAAGAACAATGAAAATTAATACATAACACAAACTAAGTGTAACTAGGATCTAATGTTTTGCCCCAATAAAACATAAAAATCACTCACCATATTATATACACACTGTAACCCTTTTAGTGTAAAATTACAGTAATTTACTGGTGAAACTGCTGCCTGTAATTTACTGTTATTTCACTGTTTCCTTATTGTAAAAAATTAATACAGTCTGTAATTGTAATTGAATTTACAGGATATTACTGTATAAATAAAAAAATACAAAATTTTACTTGCAGCAATTTCACCAGTACACTTCTGTACTTATACAGTATCTGCACTTTGGAAATACAGCAACACACTGTTGTCTTAATGTGATAATTTACTGTAATTTCTACATTTACAGTCATTACAGAGTAGTTTTCAAGCTTAAATACTTCATAGTGTTCTTCATTACACCAGCGCAGACACATTAACAGCTGTAATATTGAACACAGTTCTCAATTTTTGTATGTCATCATGCCTTTTTATAACCATGAAGGGCATAAACTGTCTATACTGTGAAGTACTGACACCCTGTGGAACCCACCCACTGATCTAATGTGCATCAGGGTCTCATATCAACTGTGTTCCCTCCTCACTCATGGTTACAATACCTGATCCGTTACAATTCACAAATGCATTCTGGGTATAACTTCTCAGCACACCGTACCCCCTTCCAGCTGTTTAGTGGAGCTTCTGCTCACAAGATTTACCCAGAATACCTTTGTTAATGCAACATAACAATTATTGCAACCGTTAGTGAGGAGGGAAATTGGTGCAGTGGCAGACCCCTGATGGCGATCCTCGGCTGTAAACTGTAAATTACTGTAAATGGGAGTGTTTTACCATTGGGACCATAAACAAGTATGATTTGTACAGAATGTATTGCTTATAACAGTATTACACTGGTAATCCAAAATACAGTTCAATACTGTTGAGATTTTATTGTAAATTTACAAAGTTTTTACAGTGCAAGTTTTAAAGTTTACTGCAGCAAGCGTGCATATGATAATCTTAATTTCCTCCCAAACATTTTCTTTCAAAGAAAAAACCTTAAAACAGGGGAAAAGATATTTTCTGTCTCATTCTTCTGTTTCGGCTTCTTTTCAATGTGTTCTTCTTACTGCAGCAAACTAAATCAATAAATAAGAATTCATTTGTTATTTTTGAACTAACTGGAAAAAACGTGGTCGCATTTTCGATTTCGATTTTGTTTTCGCATGGTCGACTTTCCTTCAACAAAGCGAGTTTCTCTCTAAAAAGCAGAAGTTAAACTTTGTATAGAAAATTTAGAAAATTCATGCTTGTGAAGAATTTGCAGAAGTCGATTTGAAAGAATAGATCAACATGTTTGCAAATATTTTCATCATAAAGAACTTGAAGCAGTCAAGCATTTCGATTTTATCAACATTTTTGGAGGTATTTTTTGTTAAAGATTATTTTGGGACCTTTATTGTGAAAATGTAGTTTGGGAGAGAGACAGGAAATGTGATGGGTGAGAGAGGCTGAAAAGACGAGTGCCTGCTCTAACTGAGCCAAACCAGTGTCCCCTTGCTGGGGTAGCTATTTTTTTACTGCATACTGTTTATGTCTTTATTTTCCTCCATGTTGGTTTTGTTTTGCACATTGTTTACCACCTCAAAGCTAGCTGCACTTCTTTTTAAATGCTAACCTGCATTTTCTTGCTCTATATTTGTGCAATGACATTCAAGTTAAATCTAATACAATGACCCTGATTTTTGTATATCACTTGTTTAAAGTTCCTCAAACCTGTTTTCAGTGATGTTTAGTCCTATAATCTCAATAAGTTCAACTTCAAGTCTTATTTCTCATATTTACAAATGAACCGTCACTGAATCTTCTAGTATTGATAGAAAGCTTCGTAAATCCAGGGTCTGAATACACAAACATGTACATAGTGTGTGCATATACTATGTGAGATAAAGTCCATTACAGCGAGCTTGCATCAGAGGAATGGCCCCGTCACCTTTTGTTTCCATCCTGGGCCCTGAAACTGGCTGAAGGGCCTGACAGCAGCGCGTATCACACAGCCACACTCTGCCTATCAGCATGCTGAAAGACAGATCCTGCCTATAGCACATACACCTCTCACCCCCACCAGCCTCCCCTTCCCTCCCCGCTGCAGCACCGTCTGGGCTTGCCCGCTGCCGCCACTGCTGCCGCTGCTGCACCGAGGGGGAATTTACATTTTAATAGGCAGAGCTGCTCACCGTCTCCGAATGAGGGTATGTGTTCAGGCAAACAGCAGGAAACGCACCCAGCTGCACAAGTTTCCAATGAACCCTCCAGACGATTCCTGGGCCGGAGAAAATGATATTTTTAGCCACTGGGCCTCCCCGTCTGCAGCATATGGCGGCAGATACATAAACATGTGTGTACATAGATGCATATTTTAAAAAACAAACTCGAAATGAGATTTGATGTGGCGCCACCTCAGATGAAGGGTGATAGAGAGCGAGAGCAGGGCTGTGTTTGACCCACACAGCGTCTGTGTTTGCTGCTGGGGGTGGATAGAGACAGAGAGCGAGCAGAGCGGCGGCAGCAGCAGAGAGGAGGCCGGGCAGCGAGCCGATGTGATCACTGAGCATGACGGTTCCATCACAGCTGTCATTAGGCACCAAACAAAAGGCACATCAAGAGCAGGACGGAGAGGAAGAGGCGGCGGGGGGAGGATGGTCCTCGTCACTCCTGCTCTGTCACAAGGCCTCTTGATGAAGTGTCAGCCCCGCAGCACGGAGAGGGAGGTCAATACGAGTGCAGCTCTGCAGGAGACAGACTGTGGAGGGGAGGCCGGCTCAGTGTGACAGAGAGAGCTTCAATAGTGAGGATTACTCCACTCTCAGGTGTATCAGTATTTAAAAAGGTACGTTATGAGTTTTTAACAATCATCAGGCCGGAGGAAACAGTGATGCAATAAAGTGATCGAGTAAAGATGTCACCTCAGGTCTTCAGCTTCCTGTGAAAAGCTTAAACACCTCAGCTTGATGTAATATCCTACAGGAATACATGCACTTATCATTGTTACCGTACTTTATCTGTAAATGTAACATATTCATAACTTGAGTTGTGATGACTGCTCATCTTTGCTGTCTGCTCTATGGCTTGATTGGTTGGTTTAAATCGGTCAGTATGATCAGTTTTAGCAGTTTTTAGTGAATCAGGCAGAGCAGGTGTCAAATCCTTTCAAGGAGATAAAGAAAAAAGTTGTGCGTTCTGACGTGTTACAACTTACCGGCTGGTTATAAACAGCTTTACTTTAGTTATCCAATAAACAAGACAATGGACAATGGTGGTAAAGCTTGGTGCGTGCACGTTTATCCTTTAATTGTCAATTATCAGGGTTTTTTTTTTAAATAAACTTAAAGGTAAGAGTAAGTTTTAAAAACTTATCAAACCTTAAAGTTCTATCAAATTTGTTTTTCTTTGACGTCATGATTTTTATATGGAAGCCCATTTCCGCCTTATACAAAAATAAAAATTAAAACTTGGCTTTAACTTCTCTTGAAAATAACAAACAAACGCAACAATCCAAAAACAAACTTTAAAAATAACAAGCTGCAGATAAGACGGCTGAAAATAACTGAGATACAGACTCAATAAAAGCTAAATACAGAAACAGATGAGGTGCTCCAGGCCTCCAGGGGGAGCTGTGAGTAGTAAAGTTCATCAAAACTGTAGGTTAATAGAAATATCCACCTGTTTCTTCAGAAGCCTATGGGTGTTGACCTCTGCTAGCGGTTATTTACTTCCAGTTGCCTTGCAATGATATGGCTGACCGCCGCCGGCAAGCTAGCTCAAAACAACTCACGTGAAAAGGCTCAGTGTAAACTTTTTTCAGCTTCATGGTCTCCATTGCAATGTAAACAGAACGTTCAACCGGAAGAGCACAACCATCAACCGCTATGACCTATGGGTAGTCAGGAAAAAGGTGGATTGGTTCACACTTCTGCAGGTGTGAACAGTTTGAATCATTCCAGAATCCTGGATCAGTCGTTGAAAGCAGCATTTTAAGCAGCTGTTTAACATGTTTTAGTTAAAGTTGTTATCAGAGGGGTTAAAGCTCTCACCCCTCCACCCCCTCCACCCTCAGCACTCTTTGATTTTTCACAGCATCTCTGTTATTCTGGGTGTGAGACAACACAAAGCGTCACAGCTCCGGGCGTGCAATCAAGCCTGGGACCCCTCCCCGCTCTAATTAATAACTATTGAACACGCCAACAACAATCAACACTAATTAAACTGTGTGCTTGTTGACAAGGGTACAGGCCTTATCAAACGACAGGAGTGTGTGCATTTGTGTGTGTGTGTCAGGGCCTCAGTTCTCCATAATAAGTTAACCAAGTGCCCCAGGCGATAGTTTTAATTCAGAAACGGCCGTCTCTCTCTCTCTCTGTGACACTGACTGTTGACAGACGGAAGCAGGACGTCTGGCACAGCTGCAGAGGGCTGAAAAACACAAACTGTGTGTGTCCGTTTGTGTGTTTGGATCATTGCAGCATTCCATTTTGACCCCACGCCAGTCAGCATTTTGACTTCTTTCATCAAGCTGGTGTTTAAAAAAGTCTTAAAGCTCCTGTGAGGAGTTAATGTTGGTTACAAACCAGGATGAATTTAAAACTAAAGCTTATTTGTGATCTAAAAAAGGAAAGACGTCCTCATCGCTGGAAGTTAGGGAGAAATCAAACTCATCAGTGAGTTAGAAAGTGATCCTTTAAGTGAAGCCGTCATTTAAGATCATTTCTGCATCCCGTGAGGTCATATGAGCCAGTATGGAGTGCCACAGTTATTGAAAAATTGATTTTTTTACCATGACCCAGAAACCTCCTCTCCTGCTGAAGCCCAGTTTGATCGGCCTACTTTAGACCCTCAGAGGTTCTCTGGGTGCTGCGGCCCCAGAGGAGCAGAACTAAATGAAAAACAAGAAGCTGAAGATGGGACATTCTGAGGATTTAACAGAGACAGATCCTCTGGTTCAGATCTGGGCAGCAGCACACAGGTGTGTTTGTGAGTGAGTGTGCAGAAAGTGAAGTTCTTGGGGGGTCAACAATGAGTATGGAGAGCCAGAGAGCTGTTGGAGTGTAATTGCTTGTCTTGAGAAACACGACCGAGAGCTGGAGTTTCTTACAGTTTTACTGTTACAGCTTGTGCTTGGATCAACAAAATCAAAAGCCCTCAAGTTTACAAGTCAGACACTCGACCTCAACATGTTTTCGGCGAGCTGTGAGGGCCCGGGCAGGAAGCAGATGAATCAGCGCTTTTCACTCTCAGAGTTTAGGAGAGGGGAGAAGCAGAGGAGTGTTTCTCTACCAAGAACTGGTTTAAGCTTCAGTTATAGGGAGGGAAATGTAAGTTTAAATATGTCAAAAGCTATTAGATGACTTAAAAACAAAGATTGAGACCTCACAAACTGCTCCTCTCATGCTGACCCCACCCCCGCCACACCCTATCAGTTCACCCTGCAGGGTCCACATCCGGTCCGCAGACTAACAGCTAAAAATAAAACACTGTATGGCAGCATCACTGCGGCGACCTTTGACCCAAGTCAGTCACCTCTCACAGGCCCCTCCCCTTTCTTTTCTCCTACCACATTATGCACAATGTCCATCACAATCAATGAACCAATCAATAGGTAGTGACTGATATTGATGACGCATCCTCATGAGAGGGAATCAGCTGACAGAAACCATATTGGACAGAATATAGGCTCACCCTGATTATCAGACTGACCCTCTTCTTAAGACAAAATTTCAAACATCTTAAATACATTTTTGTTTTGTTTTAATAAAGAAAACTCTCTTAATTGTCAATAAAGTTTTTAAAAAAAATGAATGCCTTCCAAAATAAAATTATCACATTAAAATGGAATAAAACTGGATCATGTGCATTAATATGGCACTTATGGTATCAGTGTTTAAATATTATAAATATTAAAATAACCTGCAGTCTTTTGAAATTCACCACTTCTTACTAAACCCACAATATCGATATATGATTCCACTTTTTAAGAGGCTTTTTTAATTGGATCGATACAGTAATTATGACAAAAACAACAGTACAATATAGTTAGCGATTAGAAAGAACAATTTAAAATAGATAAATACATCTTTTTTCCACTATTTTAGTGAGTTAGAAGATTAAAATTTTATGTCATAATATAAGCACAAAAAGGAAACTGAGCAACACAAAACTGGATTTAATAGCTGGATACGAGTTAGCTAAATCTTTGGCACACAATATCCAACATGGTAATATTCAACTCTATTTTTCAACTCATGATCTGTAGTTTTTTCTTCTTCTTCAGGAAGAGATGGAATTTAATATTTTTTATCCATCTTTAACATGAGATATGCCTGCTGCTGAAGCTAAATCAAGAGTTTTAAAAAACTGCAGCAAGGTGAAATAAAGTCATGACAACTAAGAAATTATTATTTCCACTTATGTCCAGAGCTGTTCATTCATTTATTAACTTAAAGAGGGGGTATTGTGTTTTGTTTAGGCTTCATTTTGTCCCTTTGGTGCCTCCATAGCATTTTTATATGATTTACAGCTCATAAAAAATCTTTTTTTTTTTTTTTTTAGAAAAATCATATTTCAGCCTCAGCTTGAAACACTTAAGATAACAATCCTGCTCTTTTCATCTGTCATCCACAAACTTTAAGTCCAAATACCAAAAAGAAACTGAAATGAGAAATACCTCATTCAACTGATCTGATTCAAAATTAATAGTTTGTATGGTGAGAATATTTTCTGGATGTTTCTTAGAGATCTCAGGTGCACCAGGTGTCTGAGCCGAAGCTAATCCACAGTCAAAGCCCGAGCTGAAACCCTCTTTATGCCTAAAAGGAGGTCTTAGAGCGAAAGTACAAATAGAGTCTGGACTGAAGGAGCTCTCATCCTGAAGCTCAGGTGCAGTTTGGTTCCCCCTTCCTCTCTTCAGTTTCCTCTACATCTAATGCTGTTTAAACCTGAGGATGGGCTCCTTAAATTAAGAGACCTGAAGAGACCTGAAGGGGCAGACTGTGTGGAGTTATTAAACTATAAATGCAACAACAGCTACAATAAATTAAACTGGGACTTAATGGGAAGGAGAGGAAAAGGAAACTATACAAGAATAAGGGTAAATAAATATGAGCAGGGCGGTACAGGGCAATGACCTAAAGAGCCCCCCTGACAGTTCTACAGTACGAATACTACACATGTATGAACTGCAGGATAAATCATAAATAAACACACATATATAAAAATAGGCTTAAGAACAGAAATTGTGGAGCGCAGATGGCCTAGTCGTTAAGGTCGCGCTCCATGTACGCGGGCGGCCTGGGTTCAAGTCCGACCTGTTGCTACTTTCCCTGCATATCACTCCCCACTCTCTCACCCTGTTTCCTCCTCTATCCACTGTCCTACCCTATCTGATTAAAGGCATAAAAAGCCCCCAAAAATATATATAAAAAAAAAAAAAGAACAGAAATTGTGAAATACCTATGAGATTAAAAAATCATGCAAATTATTATTTCTTTTCTGTCCTTTTTTTCTTTTATCTTTCCTCCTTCTCTCTGTATGTGTGTGTGTGTGTTTTATTCATCTTAGCATTTGTTTCCTTAACCAAATCCAAACAACTTCTCTCACATGTGGTGTCTTCATTATAAGCCGTAGTCTAATCTGTAACCCTGACCTCCTCTCAGGAGTGAGCGGCGAATGAAAGACAAGCTGACAACTGAGTAAACAAGTCCAACATCACAAAGAGGGACAGATTCCTGCACTGCAGCTGCAGGAAAATAAAACTACGCAAACACACACACACACACACTCTTACACACACACACACACACACTCTCACACACAAAGGAGCATTTATCATGCAGCCTATTGTACATACAGCGTGTTTTTAATTGTGCAGACAGCTGCCTTCGATCTGCGACTTCCAGCTTGGGATGTTTGGCTTCTCTCGTCCGCCCACAATCTGAGTGAAATCGATAGTTGAGCTCTTGTGGAATTTTTCAATCAATTTTCAATGAAAAGGGGAGAAAACCTGCAGCCTTGAGAAAAACCTTAGTCGTGTCAGAAGCTTCAGAAGCTTCAGAAGCTGACAAGCTGCTAAGACGACAGACATATTTCATAATGTTTCAGTTTAAAGAGGGTTTATCTCACATGAGATCAGATTGTTTCTTCATTCAGCGTACAACGACGGAAAGAGTTCTCCATGTTCCTCTACATGTGAGTCAAACTCACGAGAGGGACGAGACATTCTGGAGCTAAATTATGGGTTTTTTATTTTTATTATTTATTTATGACTATTTATGTCTTTTTGTATCTTTAAAAATCCTATATGGATGAATTACTGACTTGCATTGCTCCGTCAGTAGACTGAATGACAAAAGTTGTTTGAATGTGGTTTATTGTTGCTCTGGCTGTCAGATTTAGAGACTTGACCGTGCAGCATGGACACCAAACCATCATCAGCTTCTGTTTTCCTGTCGCTGTTATCATCCCTCAGTACGCACTGCTAGATCACCTAACTTAACCTTCGTCCTGCCGGTGAAATGAAACACGACGGATGAAGCAACAGAGACATTTACATCAGGTTTATGTGAAAACAGACGGATGAGGGAACGTTTCCAAAATGATTCTCCCTCTTCAGAATCTTCCGGGTTTCATGCTGCCAACTTGAAAAACATGTTTTTCTTGACTATTTCCTCTCATTTCTCACTTCAGCTCATCTCAAATTCACCATTCATACATACATGTGTCAGCAGAGATATCTTTTAGCTTTGTCGCTAAAAAGTATCCAACAAATCATACCACTGTCTCCAATCCCTCTCTTTAAATAACACAAACACAATTTTAAAAGACCCACAGCAATCCAAAACAAACTCAGCAACATTAACAAGCTGCAGATAAAAAAATTAATGCAGCTATGGAGTCAAATATGAAACTGAAGTCTCATTATTTAACTGCTGGTTTTAGAGGTAGTATCCTGCAAATCACTTCTTACAGCCATTTGTCTGCCTTTAAGGGTGTTTTCATGCCTTAAAGTCCGGATCTTTGCCCGGACCAAGGTCCATGTTTTTGTTACATTGTATACATTTGGTTCGGTCTGTTATAGTTTCACACTGTCATTTTTGCAAACAGACTAACCGAACTAACATAACGAACCTACGTGACGAACGTACGTGACGAACCTACGTGACGAACCTACGTGACGAACCTACGTGACGAACCTACGTGACGAACCTACGTGACGAACCTACGTGACGAACCTACGTGACGAACCTACGTGATACCGTCATCAACTGCGTGAGTGTCTTGAGTGTCTCCGTAGTTCACATTGATTGGTCATTTGGCCAGCGGCCGTCTGACGTCAACATGTTGAGCTGGAATTTAATTTTGTCAACAATGAATGAAATCGCCATCATAAAGTTGATGTTTTTAGACCACCAACAGCGACAACTTGAAAAATTTTATATAATGCTGATCCAAGGTCATCTTATGAGGTATATAATTAGACGACAACTTTGTCGTCGTCGGAGAAAGCGTGTAATCCTGTGATTGGTACGAAGGTCCAAACCTTTCAAAATAATGCTTTCACACTGGACAGGTACCAGACCGTGGTCCCGTTTGGTCCGGACCAATACCATCGCTTTTGGTTGGACCAAGGTCCGACTGTTTGGTTTGGACCAAGGTCCAGGGGAGGTTTCACACGTATCATTTTGGTTCAGATCAAACAGAAAAGTTCGAAAGTCCGGACCTAACGATGTTGGTGTGAAAGCAACTTAAGTTGTGATGTGTTACATTTGCAGTGAAAGCTTGGTAGGTTTTAAAAGAACTGACATTGTTTCTGGTGGCCTTTGTATTTTTTTATTTTTTTTTAAGTGTTAATACGGGAAACTGAAGACGTTCTTTCAGTCTAAACTTTTAGGAAAAACGCTGTAAATTTGTACTCTCTCTTGTTCATAAAATGTTAAAGAAGTTCAGTCAAATGTTTGGTCTTAAAGTTAAATCTGAAATTATCTGAAGCACTTAGCAATGACTGAAAAGAGACAGTCGTTTCAACAGGATGTACATCCTACAAAAAAATCATGTTTCTGTGCAGCTAATTGGCAATTTGTTACCATAGCCACCAACGAAGCAGTGTCATGTTTGTCTAATTAATATTTCTCTACCATGTCTCTTCTTTACAATCTCTGCTCAGCAAGCAGCCTTTTCTCATTAGATCACAGCAAATTGCAGAAAGAGTAAGAGCGGGCTCATTTACCTTTAAGTGTTTTATGACTGAACGTGTGTTTAAGAGCTTTTGAAACTGCTGCAGGTTTGTTTTCTCTCCACGTCCGTGTCACGTTGTTTCCAGACGCAGTGGGTAACAGGCAGGATCATTAAAACACCAACGAGACTGATGAGAGGAGTTTACATGATTTAAACTTCTATTAACACCTGCACACAGAGTGTAATTGTTTTCTGCACTCATTTGTTTGAAAGCTGACAGCGTTCACAGGAGAAACTGCTAATTTTAACTTGCACAGCTGAATACGCTCAGTTTGCATAAACCACCATCGTGCAGCATCGCAGTGAATGTTCAGAACACAACGACAGAAGAACGAAGGTGTTTGCAGAAGAGGCAGAGACGTCTAAGGCACCAAACAAGCTAACTGTACCGAAACACATAAGCCGAGACATCAGGGGGTGAGGAAAGATTTAAAAGCTTCCAAAGAAGTACTGAAACTTTCCTGCATCTCTTTAACGGTCACGTAGACTGAAAATGGACGAGCTAGCTCAGCCTCACCCAGCTGCTGCTGCAAAAAAAATAAAAAGGTGTGAACGCATGAATATTACACCACGGCCTTGAGAGATCAGGTGAAATGCATATGTGCTGAGTGCAGAGGGGAAGGATATGGACTGGGGATGCAGCACTCATTGCTTCAGGACCAGATCTCTGGATTTGTATCTAACAAGTCACTCCGAGGTCTGCTAAAACACAACTTATGGCAGTAATTTAACTAATACTACCGTGATTTAATGACAGTAAAGAGGCTGACAGGAAGCTTAAATTAAAACACCAGGGTGCAGATTTGTAAATAGTTGTGATTTGTCAGGTCTGTCTGCAAGTCTCACAGCACCAACTTTTAACAAATGTTTAATTTGTGAATTGGCTCAAACATTTCTAATGTAACACTAACAGATTTAAACTAATTTTACAAATAACTCACTCTATTTAAACAGAATTAGGTCTTTACATTTGTGGGTTTGCATGGATTGGTGTCTTTGCATCGACCCTGTTAAAACTTCTCATTCAGTCATGAAACTTTTCAGGGACTCCTGAGTCTCCAGCTCTGGTTTAGAGAGTCTAGAAGCATCTTCATTTTGAGAACGTAACAATAATAACTTAATTTGTATAGAACCTTTAAAAACATAAGTTTACAAAGTGCTCTTACAGCGAAAAATCCCCAAAAACAAAGCAAAACAAAACAAGACAAATAAAAGTCAACAAACAAAAAGTGAAATAACAAAACATAAACACGGGATAAACCTCAAATGTATGGTAAGCACATAAAAACACAACAGCAGGAGAGGAGAATCTAGGCAAGAACCCAGCTACATGGTACATGGAAACCTGAGTGTGACAAGACGGGCGCAAAAGGACCTAAATGCACAACTTAAGTGGAAAACAAGACTCTTAACTGAGTAAACGGTTCACGAAGTAATAAACAAAAAATCACAATAACGCTGGGAAAGTATTGATTTTGTATTGACAAAAAATCACTAACATCTACTTATAATTACTAATGCTAACATTACTAATGTCAGATAAATCAGAACTATTTTAACCTTTATGATTTTTTATTTTATCAATGCCGCTTTCTTACTAAACTTGGTACTGCAGGCTTTTCATACACATGTAAACCAAACCCTTACATTTGAAAACAGGAGTTTTATTTCTTTTTATTGATAAAGTATAAAACCACAATGTACATTCACATGGAATAAAACAGTAAAGCAAAATGTAAATTTTCAACATTTGAACAAGTGCTGGGGGATATAAGATAAAAAAAATGTATAAAGTGCAAACTGCTGTAGTTTTAGTTGATTTATTTTTCCAGAGTACTGAAATGATTGAATGCATTGTTTGAACTGAAGACAATAAGAAAGCTTTTATCCAGAGAATTTGCATTTATGAACTTCGTCATAATGGTAAGATTTATAATGTAAGAAGAAGTGGTGTTTTTCTTCTTTATTTTACTTACAAAGAGCCCAAACATGGTTAAACAAAATCTTCATCAATTTTTTTCAGCAAGAAAATCAAACAGTTGCTGCTACAAAACCATCACAGTTATCTAAAACAGGAGTCCTCATCGAGTTTCCCATCATCTTCAGTGTTCACACGCAATGAATCTTGGGAAATGTGCGGCTATGAAGGATCCACTGAATCCGTCCTGAATGACCGCACCCAAAAGATGGGCCGGATTCGTCGGCTGCATTTCAGAGGAGCCTTCAGATGGGACAGCCTTTGGGGCACGGATGGCCTTGCAGTTTAGGTCGCGCCCCCTGAGGTTCGCCCTCGATCAGGTAGCCTAGGTTCAAGTTCAACTTGTGGCCTGTTTCCCGCATGTCATTCCCCACTCTTGCCCTGTTTCTTGCTCTATTGACCACCCTCTCCCACCTGATTAAAGGCAAGAAGAAGCTCAAAAACCTAAACTTAAAAAAAGAAACGGGACAGCCTTCGACATGCCGCTGTGACGTATTTGGTCTTCAAACACGGTCTTCGTAGTCTGCAGCCCCTGAATTGGGACACAGCTACAGACTTTTTTATACAAGAGGTGAAGAAACAGGTGGAAACAAAGTCACTAAAGTTCAGAAACATGGCCTGGTCTTTCTTTTCTTAGATTTATCTTTGAACTTTTATCCTTTATCAGACAGGCAGGATTCCTGCTCTATCCACTGATCCAAACCAGTGTCCAACATGAACTGACTCTTTACAAACTTTACAATATCAGAATGATACATCTGCGATTCAACCAGACGCATCTTACTAACTTCAAACCTTTGTGTGGAAAATGAAAGAATCTCAGCAGAACTGTTCAGCGGAACTCAGTGATGTAGCTGAGCTACAGATGGGAGGAGGAGGAGGAGGAGGAGGAGGAGGAGAAGCAGGAGGAGGAGGAGAAGTAGGAGGAGGAGGAGGAGGAGGAGGAAGGCGTGTACTGTGACTGGAGCAGTCGAACACGCCGCAGCGTATTGGTAAACACCGTTAATCACAGGTTAGCAGATGGGAACGTTAATTGCAGAAGAGGAAATAACAAGACCCAGAGGATGCTTCTATTTATCGACACCCTACTGTTACTGATAAGGGCTGGACAAGTGTGTGTGTGTATGTGTGTGTGTGTGGTCATTCACACTGCAAAGTGAGGAGCGTCTGGAGGGAAGAGGTGGCAAAGGGGGGTTTAATGTTAAATATGAGATCACTAACAGTTTTTCTTGTTTACGTCCGTCAACCCCATCCCTGTCAGCAAACAGCTGAGGGAAGCTAAAAAGGAAAAATTTTAAAGCTACCTTCATTGCTTTTTATCTTATGGTGAGAAAGGACTTACCCCTCAGGGTCGATATTTCAGGCTGAAACAGGAGGGTTTTATTTTGGATGACCACAAAGTAACAGAAAATCTGAGACCTGCTCGCGTTAAAAGGAGCACAGCACCTTTAGTGCAGCATGTCCAACCGAGCAGACACATACATGCACACGCTCTTTAAACCTGTTATAAACTTTATTATAAAACAAGGTTTGACTCTTTATCCCTTCATCAGGTAAATGGTTCATTACTAATAAAGTTTACTGCAGATTGAAGGACAGAGTGTGGGAGTCTCTGCTGCTCTCGTCTTTGGATGTTTCCTCCCACACCTGTTTGGAAAATGCTGAAGGTAAGCACGGGTCTTTACACTCATCACTGTGAATGAGGTTACCAAGGATTAAGAAGGTGAACACACTAAAGTGTCTAAACTTCAGATCAGAAAATGATTCTTTATTCATATAACATGAAGTCAAACTGAAAGCTCTCTCGGGAGACTTACAGGAAGTTCTGCTTCATGGAGAAGCTGAATAACCTCCTTTAGCTCTCAGAGCAGATTAATTATACACTATCATAACTTTCAGTACACTGTAAGTGAAGCTATATAAACACTGTTGTGCGCTTGAGATGTTTCTCCTTTCTTCCCAGAGCTAAAATCCCGACTTAGACATCTAAGTCGAATCTTGGCTGCAGCATACACCACAGGTTTGTGTAGCTCTGTACCTTTGCAGAGACCTACACACACACAGCATCTCCTCAAAAGACAACCACACACCTGAACAATGCAGAACACAAGACCTTTGATTGGTCTGCTGGACCAATCAAAGGTCTCCTCTCTTTTCATGTTATTACTGCAGTAAGATTGAATAGTGCAAAGCTTGAAAGTTAAAAAGTTAATGAGGTTTTGATGGACTTTATACGACAACGCTTCACAGCGTTTCACTCGATAACAAAAAACAGAGTAAAAAATCTGGGTTTACACGGAAACGCTGAGGGACTGAAAACACTGTAGTACGCATATCAGGCCGCTATTATGCATACCGCTGTTGAACCGCTGTTGTTGTCCTGTTCACACATGGCAATTAAAAGTTCCCACAACCAAAGTGAAACGCGCACACGCAAAACAGAGCGTGAAGCGAATCAGATAAATTCCACTTTGGAGGGCATTTTAAAAAAGTTACATTTTAGGTCGGCTAAAACGACGTTTCCATATCAACGAGAGACCAAAACGCAACGATACTTTTGTGTTTCATCCTAATACCATTCTCGTGTAAACACCACCTAAATAATGCACGATTTAACTTAAGCGTTGCAGTGCTACAGTAGCACTGGTAACAGTGGGTGGCTGTAATGCACCCAAAACCAAGTGCCACCCACCATAAACATAAGAAGAACTTTTTTTCTTTCAGGTGAACAAACTTCACTCACGTCACCCGAGGAGCTCCATGCTGTTTGCTACCACAGCGCAAATGATTTGTTTATGTTCGGATTTTCAACAGTTGCAATCAAACGAATGAAGCAAGTATGTCATAAATTAGCGCAATTTGGGCCCCCAATTCGCATCACACGCACCACCCAACAAGAACCCATGTCTACACGTCTCTAGTTTGACTTCATGAAGAATTCACTTGCATGAATGATCTTATCCTCGTTTGACGTAAACACAACATCCCTGCTGTTAGTCTTCGTCCTCACTCTATGATAAAACTCTCCTGAACATGGTCAGTTCATCACACACACAGAATCAGTCTGACTCACATCTCAGGTTGTTTTTTTCTAAACAGGTGTGTTTTTATTGTCCTCACACAAACAACCTGCAGCTTCCTCCCTCACTCAGCATGAGAATCAATCAGCACGGCTCTATGCATCCAATAGCTGCCTAATTGATGCACTAATCCAGTCACTAAGTACTGCAGCTCTGTGGAGTCTGCCCAAAGCAAACATAAACACACACACACACACACACACACACACACACACACACACACACACACACACACACACACACACACACACACACACACACACACAGAGTCATCAATGAGCTGCTTCTCAAACAGCAGAGAGAAGCAGGACTGACAGAACGTCTATGAAGTATAGATCAAGAAGAGAAGCTCAGCGTCCTGAAAGCGACACCTTTAACCTGGAACAACAACAACAACTTCTTGTCCAATCAGCATCCAGGAAACGAGGCAGGGACACTTTTGGATTATTTCTAACACTTTTCTCTAAATTTGTCTTTGTTCGGGCAGTGAAGTCACGCTCTGTTTGATTTTATCAGGGTCATATGCATCCTCACCGATGCTCACTCTGGTCTGGACCCCTGGGCTCTTTGCTGCTGCTCTCCCTGCTGCAGGCTTTTCATGTCTGCATATGAAAGCAAGGGGAGGTGTGCTCTCCCTACATCAGGATTTGGCATTCCACTGAGGCATATGGAAGGACAGGGCTCTAAGAACCACCAAATATAACTCATAACATGCTCATAATTCATTCTTTTCATGACAGCGTATAATTCCACAAGCTTTTGTCCTGGTTTCTGAGGCAAGTACAAAGATTTATCTCTCCATTTCATCATTTCAGGAGTTTTATATTAAAATTAAGTTAAAATGAAATATGGCCCTTGTCAAGATGTCTATATTATGTCAAGTATCATACGGTTAAGACGAATGTTAGTAGGAGATCTGAGAAGCCTTAAAACAATGACAATTGTGCCCTCGTCTGCGTTCAGGATAATCTACAGAGTTCAGAGTCGACCGTTCATGTGTACCTGTACACAGGTTAAAGGTTGTGTTCTTGTTTGTGTTGATCTTGACCTTTTGACCTCTCATCTCTGACTCAGAGATGAAGCCCTGACTGTAACTGAAAGACCTGAAAGGAGAAGGAAACACTGTCATTAAAGCTGCTTCTCAAGGAGGATTGAAGTTTAGATGGCGTCCTTTCAGCATGCAGCTGAGGCAGCAGGAATGAGTGTGTGTGTGTGTGTGAGTGTGTGTGTGTGTGTGTGTGGGAAGGGGACAGAGGCAGAGTTGGAGGAGATAGGAATCGATCGTGGAAGTGTGCTCCTCCCACCAACACTGAGGTTAGAGGAGAGGCCCGTGCTGAAGAATGTCCTGCTGAGTAATTATAAGAGCTCGTCTCTTAACACACACGCTGACCCGGCTTTCAGGCCGACGCGTGTTAATAATCAGAGCTCATAATGAACAGAATCCAGAGGTCCGCTGGGTTAAGGTCCTCGACAACCTTGCTCCAAGCAACAACGGCCAAGAAACAGGATGCTGAGAAAGACGCTGAGCTGTGTGAGGGTGGAGCTGTGCTGCGCTACTGCCCCCCTGTGGACGAGCTGGAAAACCTCAAGAGGATTTCAACCCATTTTATTTTGAAGGAGACTACACCCAACCTCAGCATTTATCATTATTCATGAAAATGGTAAAAGTCTTTAACCTGCCGTTGTTTAAGCAATTTCTGTGGTTAAAAGTCACCCATAACTTCCCAACTGTGTTTGATTGTATTTAAATCTGTAATTTTTGTATTTTTCTCTGTAGATTTGTTGAGTTTTATGTTCTGGTCATGTGCATGAATCCGTGAGCTGTGTTTTTCTGTTATCTACTGCATATGTGTGGTTGATTATTTTACAGAAACCTTCTGAGGGACAGACAGTGCAGGTTTGGCTTCAATTTGTGGTTTCAGTTTAAATACAAAAATAGTTCCCCTAATGTAAAATATAATGATAAGAATCACAGTTATGTAAAGTTAAATGAGTCTTGTGCTAGCTTGTTACTTTTCCACACAGCACTGAAGGAGCCTCATTGGTCGACACAGCTGTCAATCAAACATCTTATGCATCAGAAAATTCAAATGAAAGTAGTCAGGAGAATAAACACTATGACATAAAGCAGCATGATGAGAATGATGATGATAGAAAACAATCATTTCTTTGACATGGATTTTAACACTGACCTCTTTTCAATCTGTTATAATGATGGAGGCTGGTTTATGACCCCTAAAGATGTCAGCCAGTAGAGGGAGCTCTAAACCTTTTGGCGCCAATTTGAATTTTTTTTTTACTTCCCATTTAAATTTCTATTCAAAACTTAGACTACATGTTGTTTCTCATGATCTTAAGTCTATAGTATTCTTCATTAGAGCAAAATAAATACCATGTGATGATAAATTACTTTGCAACAAAGAGACCTTTGGATGAATAACCATTTATGGTAAAACAGCTGGTGGATGAATTAGATTTTTAAGATATTTCTTAGGGGTGGGGAAAATTAGTTTCACAAAAGTATCAGGAAAAAAATTGATGATTTTCCAAATTTAATTTCTTCATTTTAATCTTTGATTATAAGCTGGGTTGAAAATCATCACCGCTTTTCTCCAGCAGAGGGCGGAATATTTTTATTTGACTATCTAATAACATGATGTCAAACCCCCTGAATACATGCGATGTTCATTTTTGGGGGAAATACGGCTCCTGATATAGTCAGTAGACATCATCATCATTCAGCTTTACATGAGCTGGTTTTCAATAAGGGGAGAGATAAAATCACAATAAAGCAAATATCAAAGAATTGCAATTTAAATAGAATCGTAACCCCAAAAATTGGAAAGAATCAAATTGAAAGAAAAGCATAACGTCCCAGCCCTAATATTTATTTTTAAATTTTTCTCAAAGAATTAACGCCTTTTCAAAAATCTTGGCTAATGCAGTCATCAGTGTTTAAAAAGTATAATTTTAAATTCAGATTCATTTATTAAAATTCAACTTGAGCAGAGTCTTTACAACTCTTTTTTAATCATTTTTTTCATGAGATCCTCCATCTTTAAGCATTTATCCTTTATTGGATTAACATTCAGACCTGCTGCACGTCATCGTATGAATCATTCCTGAGCTTGGAGCAGGTTTACATCTGCCAAGTCGCATGAGTATTAAAGCATAGCACAGATCATTCTCCATCATTAGTCCAGGTCCACGTCCTCACACGCTTATAAGAGCATCAGAAACCTGTCTGAAAGAATTAAGACGTTCACGCTGGAGGCCTGCCAGCTCTCTGATAAGGCACTCGGTGTTCTCACAGTCCTCTGAGTTTCTGGAACCACAGTCTCACGATATGCCCGTCAACCTCTCACTCACTTCCCACAGCTTTTTAGCCAGAGCATCATCTCGTCCCCGGGCTCCCGCCTGTTGCAGAGCACAGCTCGAGAAGTAGCGTCCGCTGAGAGGTTCGATCCCCTCCTGCAGGGCGCAGTACAGAGTGGTCTGGGACCCCCCCTCGGGGTCCAGGAAGAATAGCTTGGCAAAGGGGAGCAAGAGGAGCTGTTGCCACAGGCTCATACTGCGGCACAGCTCTGTGTAGATGACTCCTGAGGAAGACATGATCCAGACACACGTGAAGAGCTGCAGGCTCACGGTCAACACAGAGAGGACTACAGATCCCTAGTTTTTGCTTGACACCATAAAAGCAAGCGAGAGCTGTAAAATGAAAAATAAGCCTGAAAATTCTCTGCCTGTAAAGATCCATGCCTGAGAAATGACAGAATTCCACTTCAGACCTGAGCTGCTCCCAAAGAGCGAGCTTTGAAAGGTTTGGTGACAAGCCTTCCTTCTTTAAAGAGGAAGGCCTTGTGGGTAATGTATGCATTTTGTTTAGTCTGTTTGCATTTCCATTAGAAGTGAAAACCTGAAGTGAAACCTGGTGGTACAGCTGTTCAGCTTCGCTTCTAATTTTCCTCAGTGGCCAGTCGCGGTACTGCAGGCCAGAAATTCTCCTGTTGGCCACACAAACTGACCATAAAACCCAAGTTTTATGACTCATCATCTCACCGCCATTCTCATGCCAGTCAACAGCCATGAGTGGGGACAATGCAAAGTGAATCTGAATGTTGGTGGATTCGTTTGCATGCAGGATTACAAAAGAAAAGGATCACTTGGGTTTTACAACACTCAGAGGAAGATGTAGACAGTTTGCAAATCTATGCCAACATGCATGAAAAGTGCATGTTGTGCAAGTGTTTTCTGGTTTTCAGGTGTTTTATAAGTTGCTGATGCATGCACAGCAGAGATAATAACACTTCATTTAGACTCAAGGGTATTTCAATACAGTGTTTTGAACAATCAGGACAAACATAGTGGTTACTCATGGAGCTTTAGGAGTCACAGGAGCATGGATCACTGATTTTTGAGCTGGTTAAACAAGTTTCCGCTGTTTTTATCACTAAACATGCAAAATGAAAGATAAGTAAAATAGATATTTATGACTTCCACACTAAAAAACTGCAGCAGGTTTTAAAAACACAGACTTCAGCTTTTACTCTCTTAGTTAGAAAAAAAAAAACAACTTCTAAAGTGGTTTGAAAACTCAAACTGCTCCCCCGCCTGGTTCTGACCTCTAAGTATCAGCAGGACGATATACTACATAAAACAAACTTGCAGTGTCAGCTTTCAGTGAGCACGTACCTGGGTGCAGGGTGTAGCAGCTGACGCTGGTGCCCTCCAGCCTGTTGGCCAGTTCCCTGGTGAAGAGCACATTACACAGCTTGCTGCTGCTGTAGGCCTGAATGTTGTGCCAGGTGGACTGACCCAACACTAAGTCCTTCTTCGAGGCCAGCAGAGGGAAGTCGACGTGACCGAGGCGATGCAGAAGAGCAGAAACAGTGACCACCCGACTGGGACCGCACTGCTGCAGACGCTCCAGGAGGAGGTTAGTGAGCAGGAAGTGACCCAGGTGGTTTACGCCAAACGCCATGCCGAAACCATCCTCAGTGCGTCCTGGACCCATCATACCTGAAAGACAGAGAGAATGCCAACTTAAAACTGCTGAAGTTCTTTTGACTGCACTTCCTGTTCCCATTTTCTGTAGAGGAAAGTAAACTGAAAGATTTCCACTGCCTCACCTGCGTTGTTGATGAGAAGGTCCAGTCTGGGTTCAGTCTTCAGGAAAGCTTCGGCAAAGTTTCGAATAGACTTGAAACTCGCCAGATCCAACTGCATAAACAGCACCTGACTGTTCCCACTCTCCTAAAGGACAATGACACAGATTAAGCGAGGCTGAAATGGACAAAGGCACCTCTGGCTCTTAAAGTACAAAGAAGTTTCCTGTAGTCCGAGTAGCTAACTAAACTTAAGTCTCCTGAATGCTAAGGCTACCCTGAGGTTAAAGCAAATAACCGGAAATATTTTTTCATACAAAAGCAACATGAATAGAAATGAACAGCTGAATATTTTTACTGAAACCTTCTAGGCAATGAAGAGGGAAGGTTTCCACTGTTCTGTCAGTCTCTCCCCACTGAGGATAGGTAATGTAAGGATGAGATATCAGGGTAAATCTGAGCTAAATGCTTCAACGTCACACTTTTGGTATAAACTAATTGATGTAGTCAGATATTGTGTTCTTAGTGAATGTCAGTACAGCCCTCCAGCTTCAGTATCCTTCCCTCAACTCACTCTGCGGATGTCATAAGCAGCACTTTCTGCCTTCTCCTTGTTGCGACAGGCCAGGATGACTCTGGCTCCTCTCCTCGCCAGATCCAGAGCCGTCGTCTTCCCAATGCCGGTGTTACTGCCTGTGAAGGAGGAGAATATAAATACAAAAACTGTCAAACAACCTGGTACCAACAAAGAACTTAATGCCCTATCATTAAAACCTTGATTTAAGATAAATCAGGTCACAAAATGTTGAATGGTCATGATCTGAGAATGTACATTTCAAAGTTACACCAAGTTCACTTTATAGGATAACTTAGGAAAAATAATTATAAAGAATTTGTTTTCGTCTCTTTGAGGGCAGTTTTTTTTCCCAAATAAGTGAAGAATAAATAATTTAAGACATCACTTAAGTCCCTTTTTTAAATATGTTAACACTGACAGAGACCATCCTACAGAAACTAATTGATTTAACAAGTTAATCAATTATAAGACAATATGTCGTGTGCTAAATAAAATAGACTTTTCAAATACTGCTGTTAAAAAGTTTATTTTATTAGAACTTGGTGAGTTAGGACAATGATTTAGTTAAGTTTGGACAGAAAAAAAGAGTAACGGTTACAGGAGTTAGAGACATTTAATGTTCCATCCACATCCAGTCTGAAAGAAGCTAACGTGTTAGCAGGAGCTAACAGGTGAGGCTGTTACCTGTGACAATGACCGTCTTTCCTTTCAGCTTCAGTGAATTGGTGAATCTCGCTCCTCTAAACACGCCGTAATAAACTATAACATAAAAGAGGACAGCTCCAGATACGAGACAGAGCAGCACCGACATCTCTGAAACCTTCCTGCTGTTCAGAATGAGCGCTGTACGCCGTTAAAGCACTGTTCCGGTCAAGACTTTCAAAATAAAGTTTAAATGGTATGATAAAACGAGTTTAACTGTTTGCACAGAATTGAATCATACATTTATTTGGGAAAAACAGACAATTAAAAATTTTAAAATATAACATATTTTAGAAAATAAATATGATATTATGTGATATGCTTGCTAATTTAATTTTCACATATAGTACAGACAGTTTACTTTGAAGAACAGTCTGATGCTGTCATCTTACGTTTTCCAATTGTCCTTACATCACAACACCGGCAGATGTCGCCAAATACCGCCATAAAGTATTATAAATATGTCGATTTTGCAGCTTTTTACTACATTATTTTCATTATTTAAAAAAACAAGTTGGTAAATAATTCATTATTCCAGTGTAAAAAAAAAAAAAAACTACACCTTGTTGATATTCTTTTCGTTTCACCAACAGAATTTATCACCTATACGTAATCTCTTAAATCTACAGTTTTCAAGAATGTATTTTTTTTAACTGTATTGTTTTTATCTCGGTTGATAAACCAATGTAATGTATTTATGTGTTTTTAATCTAAAAGTTTTAAACCTAGTTTTCTTAATTATATTATTGTTTTTTATCATTATAAATTTTCATTTTTCTTCTTGCTCATGTTTGGGATACTTACTCATTTCTGGTTACAGAGAGAAACCTGACCTAATCCCATATTGTTTCATATTTATGCACTGTTTTCCTCCTTCATATTTGTTCTTTCCCCGTAATGATTGTGATACCATTTGTGTCTGAGGTAAAGCAAAACAGGAAGAACGGCCCAAACAGGATATGATGTTTGTTATACAACTCTTATTGCTCCCAGAGTCATTATTTCAAAGGGGTTGAGTAAGAACACACCTTTAAGTTCACTTTTAGAGGTTTACAGTTGAATGGGTTGCTCTAAAGGGCTGATATAAGTGTGGTTTTTAATAGGTAATTGCAGAATCTGTTAGTGCTGTTGCGTCACAGCAAGAAGGTTGCCGGTTCAAATCCCAGTTCCAGCACGGTGTGCCTTTCTGTGTGGAGTTTGCATGTGTGGGTTCTGTCAAGGTACTCTGGCTTCCTCCCACAGTCCAAAAACATGCTCACTAGGTCACTAGGTGATTGCCCGTGTGAGTGTGTGCATGAAAGGTTGTCTGTCTCTGTGTGTCATCCCTGTAATTGACTGGCGACCAGTCCACGGTGTACCCTGCCTCTCGCCCTAAGCCAGCTGGGATAGGCTCCAGTCACCTTTAACCCTAAACAGGATAAGGCGTATAAATGAAGAGTATGTGGTTGTAAGATAACTATGCAAAGTGAAACTAATAAGACTATTACTGGTGGTGGAAAAGAGAAATGATTGACACTGGAATTTAAACTACAAGATAAGAAGAGTAAGCATGAAAAACAAACTATTTATTGAGATGGTTTAATACTATTACTCATTAATGGACCGTCATACGGATAGATGCTTCCTGTGATGGGTTTTATTTGATCAGTGTTAATCATTCCACTGCATAGACGAATAAAACATGACAAGGATTAGCTTGAGTTTTGCACAAGCAAATTATTAATGCTGTAGTTTTGGCACATAAAATTAACAAATAACTGAATTTGAAATAAAGAAAAATAAGAAAAAAGTGTTCTGATAAGATGCAGTGTTTGCAGGACTGAGCAGATATTTTTATGGACTTTTCGAGAAAGCAGGGTGTGATTAGTGTGTTCTATATTGTTGTTTATGAGGAGGGTTGTGGCATTGTTTGAACTACTTTGTCCTGAAATCAGTGGGTGTGTGAACAGGTGTGGTGTCTGTGTTATGGAACTGAGGAATGTATTTAAGCCTTTAGAAGCTAAAGTTTGTTTTGCAGTCAGCCTCAACCAGGAGAGGGAAGTAGGCAGGAGGTGAATGGCTGCAGAGCTGCTCTAATGTCTGTAAGATCAGGTCAAAAGTCATTTAAAGCTTCAGTTAAAAAGCTTATTTATTGAACATTTTCTTTTTAAAGTCTGGATCCTATAAATTAAACTCTGAAGCTTAAACAGAGCTATAATTTAGGGTATGTGACCTTTAATCAAGTAGTAGAGTGAAAAGAATCAGCCATATCACTGTTGCCTGTGCTGTGTGCACAGGGCAACAGTAGGTGCAGATTAAACATGATCACAACAAAGATAAGGCTGTCTCTTTCTGGCAGTTTTCCCAGAATATTAGCAGGAAATTGAACAATCACAAATTAAGTCATGTTGTTGTAAGAACATGTAATCATGTCAGTTCCTGCGTTTCAGCAGGTTTCCAGCCCAGCCTGGTCCTCAGATCTGTTCACTCGAAATATCAAAGGTCGTGGATTAAAAAATGTAACCATAATCTCAGTGAAGAAAGTAGGATAGAATATCTTCATTGTAGCATGTACCCTGTTATCATCATTAATCATTAATAAGCTGCTATAATGCATAGATATTAGTTTTTATTAGAAAGATATTAGTATCTAATACCCAACAGCAGCAACATGCTCTTGCATTGAAACTCTTTTGGAAGCTTTTTCCAGGTTTTAGCTCTTTTAATGTAGAAACTAATTTGAAATATAAAGGAAAACCTTTCAACATTGCGTTTTATAGATAAATTCATTTTCTAAACCAGTAAGTGTTAATATTTACATTTTGAAAGTATGTGAAATCCTGAAATTAAAAGTAAAAATCTAAAGGTTCATTTTTTAAAATGTTTCATAGGAAATAATATGTACTTTGTTGATCTCAAACTGGGATGTTGCGATGTTACAGATCCATTGTTTTCCACTAAATATGGCAAGAAATTGCTGAATTCAGATCAGTGCGGAGAGTCAACTGATGTAAACTCTTTAGAGAAAGGCTCCTGTAGTGTTTTTCTTTAATATTGCCCCCTGTGTCATCTGTGTTTTAGAGATAAACCTGCCTTACCTTTTAAAACATGGAAGCATTTATAGAAGGTAAATCTGGAACACCCCCAGTCTGTAAGCGGGGTTGAACTTCTACACAGAAACTCAGTTAATCACTTCCTGCTCTGCAGAAAGTGCATGAACTGTTACACACATTAAAGCAATACAAATGATTGTGTTGAGTCACCCAGTCAGTTTTTTTTTGTGTGCACCTCACACACACAAACACACAAATACCAGGAAGAAAGCTGCACAGTCATGATGACTTAAACGTTAAGTCAGACTCATCTTTATCTTGATGGGTGAAGAGTGGCGTGCACGAGACAGAGAGGGCAGGAAGAGGAATGTGATCAGAAGGATTTAAACTTTGGTTTAAAAAATGTTGTCTTCCAAATCATCTCTCATGTAGCTGCTGCAGGTTTCACTCTCTGCAGGACAAAAACATAATGTGACAGCTTCACACACATACATCAGTGTCTGGCCTGTCTGAACAGGATCCTTGCAGAAAGGCATGCTTGATAGGGGACATGGCAGCTTTATCTGTGGCAGCTTATCACGCCATGACACGCCACCTGAGAGGGGCCAGGGTCTGTATTAAACATGCAAACAGTCTGTGTGACCAGGCTCACCATCAACTGTTACTTTCCAAAAAGATTTCTCCGTGCAACAAATGATGAGTTTGCAAGTTTTGAGCAGATTTAAAATATGCCTTAAACTGGAATGAAAAAAAAAATATGACTTGATAAAAATTTCCCAAAAAATTTTGGGAACCCAAAACTCTGAAAAGGACAAGAAACCAAACCCATAAAACCAAATCATCACACTCATATCTGTAGCTCTCTATCTTAACACACTGTCATTCATTCAACTCACCTTAACGTTTTTCATCCTACTCTACCTTAACACTTTCTGATCCCAGCCTACCTGAACTGTGTCCTTGACAAATTTCCCCCTGAGACAATAAAGTTTATCGTTATCCTTATTCTTTCTCATCTGACTCCATCCATTCACATTAACTCATGCCACCCTTCCTTCCACCTTTCTTGTCCACCCTACCTTGACCCCTGCTTACTATAACTCAAAATTGTTCATCCTGTCCCACTAAACCCTCACTTATGACTCTCTACCTCGACCCCCTTTCATTCCATACAATCTGGACCCTCTCTCATCCCACGCAACTCTGACCCTCTTTTCTCCCATCCTATAAAATGATGATATCTCTACCAACTCTACCTTAACTGCCTTGCATGCTAGCCTGTCTTGATCCTTTTCTTGGTGCCCCACATTGACCAATGCTCATACTACCAGACCTTGACCCCCATTTACCTTACCCACCTTTACATTTTTTGTTCCATCCTGCCTAGACCCTTACTTTTGACACCCTATCTTGGCCCTTGATCTTCCCACCCTACCTTGACCCTTTTGAATCACACTTTGACCTTCTCTTATCCCATCCTACTTTGGCCCTCTTTTATGTCACCCTACCTGTACCCATTTTCACCCACCCCACCCTGCCTAAACCCTGTCTCACTTCCTCCTGCTTCGATCCTGTCTCAATGCCCTTTCACTGCATTCATATAAACTGTGTTATTTGGGCATTTGATGAGTTGATTGATGAGACTGTGTTTTTGCAGGTTCTCATTTTTTATTGTTAAACTATAAAGGATCAGATCATAGTACCTGTCACAACCCTCAGCAAACAAACCCCGTCCGCTATGAAACCAGCAAAACCAGAATCTTTTATTTCAGAAAACTAGCTTCCTAAAGAGTTTTATGGGTTCTTATGGGAACAAAAACAAAAACTCATGCACTGAACTCTGCACTGAAGGTAGACTTGAGTGTTTATTGATATTGTTCATGAACAGCTTGAGTGACCAGAGCAGCATTATAATATGTGTAACGTGGGAATGCTTCAGACAGCTCTAACAAATCTAAGGACAAAAATAAAGGCATGATGGCTGTGATGGTCTGTCAGACTCAGGAAAGGGCCCACCAAACTTCAGGTGTGCCCCCTTGTGTTAGTTTTTGGTATTCATAGAGTAAACTTCAGGGGTTCAGGTCTGTCTATGCAAGCCCACACAGCTTCTCACTGAGCTCCCACAGCTTCTTGGCTGCAGCGTCGTCCTTGGCTTTAGGGTACAGCTCTCTCACAGTGCAGTTGGAGAAGTAACGCCCACTCAGAGGTTCAATTCCCTCCTGCAGAGCACAATGCAAGGTGGTCTGGGCTCCCTGGACTGGGTTCTTGAAGAAATACAAGGTCAAAGGCTTCAAGGCAAGCTGGAGGAATGAGTTAGTGTTCCTGGCCAGCTCGGTGTTGATTGCTCCTACAGAAACATCAAAATGTTGTTGAGTTCACTGATCTGCTGGTTCAGCTGGTTGAAGCTAAACACACATTAAGATCTCACAGAATGAACAAAGGACACATTTTCACTTGCTGGATGTCTTTAAGTTTAAAGAACAATGAACTGCAGGTCTGATCAGACAGTGATCCCCTTACCTGGATGGAGAGAGTAGCAGGTGACCTTGGTGCCTTGCAGTCTCTTGGCAAGCTCATGGTTGAAGAGCACGTTGCACAGCTTGCTGTCGCAGTAAATCTTGAAAACCTCAGAGAACGAGGTCCCCAGTCCCAGAGCTTTGTGCTTGTTCAGACAGTCGAAGTCTATCTTCCCAAAGTTATGACCCAGAGATGACACATTGACCACCCTGCTGGGCTCACTGGCCTTCAGACGGTCCAGCAGCAGGTTGGTTAGCAGGAAGTGACCGATGTGATTCACACCAAACATCAACCCCAGACCGTCCTCGGTCCGACCCTGCATGTAGACTCCTGTGATAATAACATGGAGGAACTTTAAGCTTGTTACCTCTGGAACCACCACAGTGAAAAATAACAGCTTCACCTGCACCCTCAGCTTAGTGTATGACTTTGGTCTTATTTTTGATCTTTGGCTTATTTCAGTCCCTTTTTGAACATTTCACCCTTAAAACTAATGTCTAACATCTCTGAATATGGCCACATATCAAAGATAATACAGAAAAAGTGGTCTGAGTAAATTCAACAAACTCAGACAGGCTTTGTCTGACAGATATTTAATTTTAAGCCTCTTGAGGACATGCATGTAGATCCCATGAAACTGTGCCCTAAACAGTGAAAACAGGTAAATTTTCCAGGTGAGTGTGAAGTTTTCTCATTCGTTTTGCAGTTGTAGATTAAAAACGACAGCTGAAAGCATTTGCATTATTTCATGCCATGAAAAAACACAAAAACCCTTTCACACGTTCACCTGTACTCACCCTACCTTCCAATATGAGCACCTGCTGTTCACAAACTGTCAGTACTTTCAAAATACAACACCTTCATAGCCATTCATTACATCTCAATGTGATAAAAAAGCAACAAGTCTGACCTGCATTGTTGATGAGCAGGTCCAGTCTGGGTTCGGTCTTCAGGAAGTTCTCTGCAAAGCTGCGAACAGACTTCAGACTCCCGAGATCCAGCTGCATGAACACCACCTTAGTGCTGCGGCTCGCCTGGAACAGGTGAACCAGAGAAAGATGGGTTAGGTTTAAGATAAAGAGGAAACACTGATGTCTTCTCTGATTCATGACGTGTAATAAACATGTTTTTGGCTCACCCTCTTGACCTCCTCCAGAGCTTCCTCTCCTCTCTGTTTACTGCGACAGGCCAGAA
The DNA here is from genome assembly GCA_030710495.1 of Labroides dimidiatus. Classification (NCBI taxonomy): domain Eukaryota; kingdom Metazoa; phylum Chordata; class Actinopteri; order Labriformes; family Labridae; genus Labroides; species Labroides dimidiatus. Next base: position 24,575,923 of record CM061154.1, read on the forward strand.
TCACTCGAGCTCCTCTTTTAGCCAGATCGATGGCGGTCTGCTTCCCAATGCCGGTGTTACTGCCTGCAGGTGAGGAGGAAGACAGACAGAGACATGGGTGATGCATGTTTTTACCTTGCAAATCTGCTTTGAAAGGCTGCACAGTCTGCTTTTAGTGTGACAACTTCCCTGAAGAGTTTAGTTTATCTTTTAGCAGCATGAAGGAAAAAGAGCAGGGCAGCTTTTCATGAGACTCAAAAAAGGAAATCAAAGTCAGGGAGATTCAAAAAGAGCAACAGAAGATGCAAATAAAAGTACAAGCTTTGGATGTGCATTTATTACCTGAAGTTCAGGTAAAAATATGTGCATTTTGGAGTCATGAATCCCTGAACATGTTCAGAGTTCAGGTTCAGGTCTCACCTGTCACTATTGCAGTCTTCCCGTGCAGCTTCACCGTGCTTGTGCATCTCTTCCCCTTCACCACAATCTCGCGGAAAACGTACGCGACTCCGATAAAAGCTGCGACCGCCAACAGAAGATACATGTTGAGGCCTGAGCGAAACACAGCACGCTGAGAGAGAGGAAGAGCTCAGAGCTCTGAGGCTCACTGTCACATACACACACATATATATACACACAACTTCATTTTCTTACCCGCCTCCTGTATGGGCGGGTCATTGAGTGGCATGTTATCACGGTGCAGCAGACTGGAAGGACCAGAAAGTCTCAGGATAACAGAGCTCATCCAAGTTAAATCACAGAGGGACCTTTCCTCCACTCCCCTCTGTCCTGTACCATCCATCAGTGTGACAGCACCACCTGCTGCTGAACACCTCCAGATGATTACAAGTACTTACTGTACCTCTGTTTAAGCAGATAATATTCATTTCTCACCTAAGTGTCAGGTCACCGATGACCTGCAGCAGAAAGCAGTGAATGCACAACCACATTGAACAATACTTCGTTGCAGGCTCTTGCCATCACATCATGGGAGCTGGGCCTTCTGTTGAGACATGTCAGAGGACCTTAATGTCCAAGTGGAGCTCAGAAAATTGTTTGGCTTAGCTGTGGTAAAGGTTCAGTGACAGTACAGGCTGATCAAACCTTGGAGACTTTTCTTTGGCTTCACACAGACATGCCATCCTCCAGCAGTGCTGGTTACCACAGGCCTAAGCACCCCTATGCCATCACCCTTTGGGGGCGCAGGGCTTGAAGCCAGACAGCCAGTAATTGGTTATTTTTCCCTACAGCAACTCACCTACTGAGCAGACTGTTCTTTGGAACACTGGTTCGCAACTGAAGCCTGTATCCCTTGGTGGGATACAGGCTGAAATTATGAAGCGAACCCTCAGCCCCTTACCTGGTCAAAACGCCATGATCACTGATCTGGCACAAACCCTGAGCCATAACCCAAGGGTTCCCTCCTCCTGCTCAAGGATGCCGTTGAGCCACCCTTGGACTTGGACAATGAATAGTGGTTTTCACTCAGTTCTGGTTGGATGGATGGTTAAGGTTTGTCCAGGAGAGCAAAGGACAGAGCCACAAACTGTACAAGCCTTGGCACTCAAGGAAGTCCTTCTGCCCCCCCCCCCCCCCCCCCCCCCCCCCTCCACCAGTCTAATCCATGTATCTGCTGAGAGAACTGAAGCAGGTCACAGACCTCTTTTGTTAAAATCCACTACCATGGGAGTGTTGGCTTTACCCAGAGTTGGTACAGAACATCTGGGGGGTTTGTCTCAGTCTCACAGAGGACAATCCCTGGCCTCCTCTGGGTGAGAATGACAGCCCTTTGGGCCAGGATGATCAATCCCTTTTGCCACTCCCCCTGATATTACCAACACTGCTCAGAGTACTTGTGAAGGACTTCTCCTCGTGGCGCCTTTCTGGTCACCCACGACTTTGTTTTTGCTACTGCACAGACTCTGTTGCTGGGTGGCAAGGTGCCATGGTGCCTCTCCAGCAAAGAAAGACTTTCTGGCCTAACTGGAAGGTCGGATTTGGCGTCCATACCCCTTGGCCCAAAGTTGAGCCTGTCAAGACAACTATACTGAGTGCCAGGGTGCCATCAACTCAGTTGCAGTGTCCGTACGAGTTGTTCCTTAAGGGCTACTGACCTGGGACACAGCTCATCATGGGGAATTCTCAGAGGGGAGCCCCTGGAGGACATTAGGGAATCAACCACATCGGCACCACCAAGAACATGTGACTTAACGGACCTAAATACTCGACCTGTGCATGCCCAAGATGGAGAAAACTTCAGAAACAAAAAGACAGACTCACACAGAGTGAACTGTTTATTGATACCAGCCCTGATGAGCTGGAGTCACACAGCCAGAAACAGATCAGTTCAATGTATGTGGGAATGTTAAAAACAACCATATCGATAAGAGAGTTGATGGCATTATCTGAGCTGTAAAAAAGTGCTGAGTCATGACACCACGCCCCCCCTGTGCTAGTATTTGGTATCATTGAGTAAACTTCAGGGGTTCAGGTCGTTCTATGCAAGCCCACACAGCTTCTCACTGAGCTCCCAAAGCTTCTTGGCTGCAGCGTCGTCCTTAGCTTTAGGATAGAGCTCTCTCACAGTGCAGTTGGAGAAGTAACGCCCACTCAGAGGTTCAATTCCCTCCTGCAGAGCACAATGCAGGGTGGTCTGGGCTCCCTGAACTGGGTTCTTAAAAAAGTAAATGGTCCAAAGCTTCGAGGCAAGCTGATAGAGTGAGCTAGTGTTCCTGGCCAGCTCGGTGTTGATTGCTCCTGCAGAAACATCAAAATGTTGTTGAGTTCACTGATCTGCTGGTTCAGCTGGTTGAAGCTAAACACACATCAAGATCTCAAAGAATGAACAAAGGACACATTTTTTTCACTTTCTGGATGCATTTTAGTTTAAAGAACAATGAAATGCAGGTCTGATCAGACAGTGATCCCCTTACCTGGATGGAGGGCGTAGCAGGTGACCTTGGTGCCTTGCAGTCTCTTGGCGAGCTCGTGGTTGAAGAGCACATTGCACAGCTTGCTGTCAGAGTAAACCTTGAAAACCTCAGAGAACGAGGTCCCCAGTCCCAGAGCTTTGTGCTTGTTCAGACAGTCGAAGTCTATCTTCCCAAAGTTATGAGCCAAAGACGACACGTTGACCACCCTGCTGGGCTCACTGGCCTTCAGACGGTCCAGCAGCAGGTTGGTTAGCAGGAAGTGACCGATGTGATTCACGCCAAACATCATCCCCAGACCGTCCTCGGTCCGACCCTGCATTAAGACACCTGTGACAGGGACACAAAGGAACTTTTATCCAACAAACCGGAAAGAAAGCCACATTCTCCACCCTCACTCTGGAGTCCACACCGGAGTCTGCACAGTTTTCAAGACAGAAAACTTTAATATCTTCTTTTAATATTTCAAACAGAGTGTGTTAACCTTTTGAATGGGTACAGAAGACTGGGATTTGATGAAACAAGTTACTGTTAGGGTAACAAAGATAACATTAGAGGATCTTGTTGGTACAAAACAATTTAATGTAAAATATTAAGCAGCATCCTTTAATCAAACTTTAGCTGTGTGTCATCAATATACGCAGTTACAGTTAAAAGCTTCTGCAGCAACAAGTCTGACCTGCATTGTTGATGAGCAGGTCCAGTCTGGATTCAGTCTTCAGGAAGTTCTCTGCAAAGCTGCGAACAGACTTCAGACTACCGAGATCCAGCTGCATAAACACCACCTGAGTGCTGCGGCTCTCCTGGAACAGGTGAACCAGAGAAGGGTGGGTTAGGTTTAAGATAAAGAGGAAACACTGATGTCTTCTTTGATTCATGGTGTGTAATAAACATGTTTTCAGCTCACCCTCTTGACCTCCTCCAGAGCTTCCTCTCCTCTCTGTTTACTGCGACAGGCCAGAATCACTCGAGCTCCTCTTTTAGCCAGATCGATGGCAGTTTGCTTCCCGATGCCGGTGTTACTGCCTGCAGGTGAGGAGGAAGACAGACAGAGCCACAGGTGATGCATGTTTTTACTTTGTAAATCTGCTCTGAAAGGTTGCACAGTCTGCATTTAGTGTGACAACTTCCCTGAAGAGTTTAGTTTATCTTTCAGCAGCATGAAGGCAAAAGCAGGGCAGCTTTATTCATGAAAATCAACGAAAGGAAACAGATCTAGTTAACAATTTACAGAGTCTCCTCTGGATTATAGTTTGATTAGAAGTGTATGTGACAGTGAGCTGCTTCATTTATGATGTTATCTCAGTTTGAGAATTTTAACCCTGTACAGATTTATGTCTCTGTAAAGTGTCTCCTGCTCATTATCTTCAAAAACAAAAACACTTTGAAATTCTATAAGTCAGATTTTTTTGAAGCCACAGTTGATAAAGGTAAATTTAGTGCTATAGAGAAAAAATTATTGTTGCAGTTCTGGTCTTTAAACCTCATTTCTCAGCACTGTCTTTGTTTGTGCTGTTGATGTAAGGTAACAACCTAAAGGTAAATAGCTTTGTGCACCCCCAGGTATTATTGCTTGTGTGCACCAGTTGCCAAACATGATCTTGAAGATGCAAATAAACCTACAGAACATGCAAATAGAAGTAAAAGGTGTGAATATGCATTTCAAGTCTCAAGTTCAGGTGAAGTGTGTGATTCTGTGTGTAAAACGCTTCATTGCACATTTTGACGCATGCTTCAAGAGCTGTAAGGATGTTTATCTGAAGCCACAGCACAGTTTGAAGTGTGTCAACAAAGTTTCAGAGGTTACAGTTGAATAAAAACTGGAAATAAAGGAGAATAAGACAAATTTTAAGTTGATAAGCTAAAGAAAATACACATCAGCCGAATAAACTGCTTCAGAATACAAAGTGCGCTTTGTTGTTACGTAATCTTTTGATTTCAGGTCACACTGCAGGACGAAAAAAGGTCCACAGAGTCATGAATCCATGCACATGTTCTCAGTTGAGGTTCAGGTCTCACCTGTCACTATTGCAGTCTTCCCGTGCAGCTTCACCGTGCTCGTGCAACTCTTCCCCTTCACCACAATCTCGCGGTAAACGTACGCGACCCCGATAAAAACTGCGACCGCCAACAGAAGATACATGTTGAGGCCTGAGCGACACACAGCACACTGAGAGGGAGAGAGTCTGAGGCTCACTCACATAGGAACACGCCTCCCGTCTGGGTGGGTGAATGACCGGTCTTTTAAGTCTTTGATCATGGTCCAGCAGACTGAAAGGATCGGAAATTTGGGGAAAGTTCAACCGATATGAACCGAAAGAGACGTTTCCTCCACTCCTACTTCCTCAAAGGTGGACAGCGCCGCCTGCTGCTGAACATCTGCAACTTTAACCCTGCAGCTCACAGCCAGAGTTCTTTATAACCCCAAAATTACGCACAAAATGTCAATTATTATGATCAAAGTGGCCCACAAAGCTTTAGAGATTTTGTTTGATTCCATTCAAGATTCAGAGTATTTAGGTTCTACATAAAAATTATTTTAAAAGGAGTAATTGTGAAAAAACTACATTGGCTTAGGGCCTAAAAATCATCATACAAAAACAATAAAAGGAACAAAATGTATACAACAAGCATTTTGGGGGGAAACGTATACTTATGGCTTTCTATAAACCTCTGAGGTAACGGTTCTACTTTTAATACTATCCATTAAAAGACTGGCCTTTGCCCGACCAGGGCTTCACTCTTTATCTATGTGCATTTATATGGAAGTCATTTAAAAACAAAAACAAAACAAAAAAAAACTCTGACCTCAAATCACCTGAGACAATAAGAGGACAAAAATAACTCAATGAATGAGAAATTAATAATTAAAAAAAAAAAAAAAAGATGAAATATAAACATTACATAAATTGAGAATAATTATAAAAGGTAGACAGACTGGTGTAGCTTTTCTCAACGCCACTAGAGAGCGGCAGATACAAAAGTAGATTCTGCACTCACTCCGCCCTCTAGTGGCGGAGGTGGTGAAAAACCTCATTGTAAAACTACACATTTATCACAAATGACGTCTATGCATAGGTCAATATTTCACTGAGTATTTTTTTTTTTTTTAAAGAAAATAACAGTTAATCATGTATTTAATAATTAAAAGAGCACCATAAAAAAACTTGGAGTCGTGAATAACTTTGTTTTATTCTTTGATTATTGCTTGTTTTAGTTTTTATTTACTCAACACTGGGAGTACAGCAGTTTATTTGACGTTATTCTGTTGTTTTTTTAGTTTATATTCAGTCCTTCACTGAATACAGCTCAAAATTTGGTAAATGTGTAAAACTAAACTGCAGAAAATGTATTCTGTGTGTTCAGAGTGGATTACGGACTTATCAGTGTCAGTGATTCTTTACTTGTCTTAGTTTTACCATTTCATTCTGTAGCAACAAAAATATAAACATGCTTTAAAACTCTAATCTAAATCTTCCAAAAAAAATTTATATTCTGAAAACTATTTTCAGATGTCACACCTCATGATTAGCGATATTAAAGCTACAGTTCTACTATGTGAAGTACATGATTTAATACATCTAATGGAATATACACATCTTTCTGTACTCGGGTATTACTCCTGATGTGACTCAGGAAGAATTAAAACCCAAAGTTTGACTTGGAAGCAAACGAGTGAATGAAAAAAAAAAGAGGGGACACAGATGTTGAGTTTGTTCTTAGAAAATCTTTCTGTATTTACATGTTTTTGACAGACAAGCAGTACAGACAAAGAGTGCTTATATACAGAGCAGCACAGGATGTTAAAATGAGTGCTAAAACTAGACGGTATTTACAGATGAAGAGCGGAAAGTACGGACTAAGAACGCGTTTATCACAAAACCTCTGGTACTCTACACGGTATCACAAATTCCATGAACTGTACAGTTAAAAACCAAAAAATGGTAAATCTACATGAAATCCAATGTTTCTCCAATTGAGAGGCACTGAATTATACATATTTACATTATATATACATATCATAGTGTATAAGCATGTATGTTTTCATACATATATAGCTACCTGTGGTGCAAAAGCAGCAAAAGAAATTAGAATTTATGGATCCAATACTACAAAATAAAAGGTTTGTGCTAAATGGGCTGACTGACAAAATAACGTTACACCATACATAACTAAGATACTGGCAAAGAAAAGGTGAGCGCAGGTAAATCGTGTTCGCTCGCTCCGAAGAGAACAGAAGGTTACTGTCAGTCGATCAAAAACGGAGGAGATTGTCAATAATACTTCAAGTTCATGCAAAGATATAAACCATTAAAATGAAAAAATAAACTTTTCCCTGTTGACCAACCAGCCGTGCAGCTTTCCCTTCATTGAGACTCGGAAGGTGCAAAACAAAAGGAGGGAGGGGGCAGGACTTCCTGTGCGGGTTATGGAACAGAGTTGGTGTGCAGAACGGGCACTTGGTGGGGGGGCGGGGTCTCAGCTTGAGGCTGCTCCTGGCTGGATAGGCCGCTCACTGTGGCAGTACTGGGTGGAGGAGGAGGAGGGGGAGGTGAAGGATTGGAGGAGGGTGCGGTGCTGGTAGTGCTGCTGCTGCTGCTGGTGCTGTTGGTGTTCATGGTGCTAGTGCAACTGGCGGCAGGCGTGGCATTGGGCTCCTCTTTGGGCTGCTTACTGGCGAACTCGGTGATGCTGAAGACAAACTGGAGGCAGCCCAGTTTGATGTAGCTGCCGTGGTGCAGCAGGGCGGTGCCCTCCCAGCCTGCTCCGCTGCCACCGATCAGGCTGGAGCTGCTCGCCTTGCAGCTGCATGACGGCTCGGAGCCACCCTGAGGCTGACTGCTCATCACGCCGCCAGCCGGGAGCAAACCTACCACTGAGCTGGGGCCTTCTTCATCCTCACGCTTCTTACTGCGACCTGCACGGAGAACAGAAGGGTAGGATATGAAACAAGATCAACCCAACTCTTCCATCAGCCTCCAGGAGATTATTTTTTATCCAGGCGTATCAAATATTCCTTTAAACTGGTCCAGGACTGGATTTCATTTGAAACACCAAGAGAACAAATGTTCTAACTGAACTCATTTAAAAAGAACAAACTGTGATGGTGTGAGATGACTTAAAAAAACGCTGCCAACCATGAAAACTGAAAGCATGAACAGGAAGTGTGTGTCAGAGTCAGAGGAACTCACGGATGATGCCTTGCACTTTGGCCACGAGGCCGCTGGGTGGAGACGGAGACGCTTTCTCTGAGAAGTCACAGGAGTAGAGGACGTTGTCGACTGTAGTGCCGTGCTCGCTGTAGTTCAGCAGCTCGTAATGCTTCGTGTTCTGAGGACGTGAACAGAACGTTTACACACAAGAGCAGGAGCTCGATCAGACGGAGAATAGTGACAGGGATTTAAAGTTCATACCTCGTCGTAGAAAATACAGGCGTGCTTTCCAGATATGTAGTTGCAGTGACCGTAATTTGTAAGGCACACGTCCATGTCAGCACCTTTAAAGCAAACATAAAATGAGGATGAGATGATGTTTTATGAGAACTCTCAAAGGTATTACAAACAACACTCCACCTTCACAGGAGTAAATACATCACTGTGTATTTAAAAAGGAGTACAACATCATAAACATCTCTTAAGACACATAAACACCCGGCTGTCCTCTCACTGCTGCATGTCTTACCAGATCCTATGTATAACGTCCTGTAACACATGCTGACTGCTCCTCCTTTTCCTGTCAGAGGATAGAAGACAGCTCGAGCCTGCACCTTCTTCTGACCTGGAGGGGAGAGAGACAGATACTGTCAGATAAATCTCTGTAATCAGATCTTTGTTTACTGGACTTTTAAGAAGAGGTCAGAGGTGAGACAGCATCTTACTGTCAGGGCGAGGTGACGGAGATTTGACTGCAGCGTTTGTGGCTGGAGGCGGGGGAGGAGTGCTGAGCGGCACTTTGGGAGGAAAGAGCTGCTGGATCCTCTGCCAGGCCAAGAGTTTGATCATCTCTGTGTCCAGTTTGTCCAGCTCGATTCCTGCACATGCACGAGGAATGTTAAATAACACAGAAACAACTCATGCAACCCTTCTTTAAATCAACACAGGTTGAATATTCAGTGTCCACACTTACTTCCATCCTCATCCTTCCCCTCCTTCATGCAGCTGGACAAGTTGGTGATGGAGGACAGAGTGCTGGGCAGCAGAGAGTCCATCAGTCCAGGACCAGGACCAGCCTTCATGTCTGAGAAGATGAAACACCAAAGAGGTGACATTTAAGCAAAGACTTGATGAGATACTTAAAGCAAACATCCATTAATTCATGAACATCCACATGTTTTAAAGTTCTTCAAAAGTTTTGTTTGAAAGTTTTGGAGCACAGATATAACCTCCAAACACTAGATGGCGCTAATGTGCTGGGCGACTGAGGAGAAAAGTAAGCTAACATCTACCATTATGGAATGAGATTTCATTGGTTCAGGAGTGTCATACCTGGGGCAGGTGACGTCGTCCCCAGCTTGTTCTGCTCGTGCTCCGTGCTGCCTTTAGGTGGCGTATCTGAGCGGGCACTGCTGGTGATGGAGGGTTTCTCCTCCTGCAGCCCCAGCTGGGTGCTGTGGTTCTGCTGGGCCCATATCGTCGGGGCAGTGGGGCTGATTTTCTGAGCGCATATCTCTATCGTGCTCTCGGGCTCCCTTTTCACCGTTTCTGCTCGTATGTGGTTGGGCAGCGTGGAGGCAGGAGAGGAGTCTGAGGGCCCAGTGCTGGGCTTCAGTCTGTGCTGCAGCTCCCCCTGCCTGCAGGAGTCTGAGGAGCGGTTACAGTCTACAGGTCCGTTCGCTTTGGGAGGTTGGTGCTCCTCGGTTAGAGGTCCGTTAGGTTTCCTACAGTTCAGACACGGCGTCGTGCTGCATTTACAAACCGCCAGCTCTGACAGGGAGTCATCGGGGGAACTGCAGGCTTTAGAGCAGGGCTCAGGGGAGGAAGTCCTGCCTATAGAGGCTTTACTTTTTACATCCTCTGAAGCTACACAGGATTTAGATCTCTGCTCAGAGCTCCACTCAGCAGACGGTGTGACTGAAAGGAGAGAGGATGACGCTTTCTGCTTCGTGGACAGGTGACGCATGATGCTGCACTGCAAGGCGATGACGTCCTTAAGCCACTGTCAACAAAACACAAACATTTTATATCAGATGAGGAACTTTACTCTGGTTTTAATAAAAGAAACTATTTTGTTGGTTTGTTTTTAGCACCATCTTACCTCCTTTTGTTCAGCGTCTGTGGTCAGGTGCTTTGAGGACTGATGGTCAGGAACTCCACTACAAACCAGTTCCAACTGACGCATCCGGGCAGGAAGCAACAGCGGAGGAGGATTCTGGTACTGAGACTTGATGGAATCTGGCACCTAAAACCACATAAAGGTTATTAGAAAAACCTAAAACACTCATGCATAAATTAATTCTGCAGCAGATGCAGTCCTACTTTTAGGCTCCTCTTGTTGTGCTGGTGTGAGGTGCGTCGGTTCGGTGCGCTCTGTCGGTGCACTCGTCTCAGAAAGTCCAGCTTGACGGCGTGCTGAGACATGCGGTCCTGAAACTGGTCGAAGAGCTGACAGCGGCTGGACAGACTCAGGCTCCTCTGATTTAACTGGAATATAAAAACAGATACGGAGAGCTGATTGAGCTGCTTAAACTTCCATACTGAAGCTCATCGAAAGACAAAGAGCGCAGCTCTCACCACTAAGTGCTCGACGTGGTTCGGACACATCCATTTGCCGGCAGGTAGAGCTGTGAGTGGAGGGTCTAGACAGTCCATGTGGAACAGGAGGGGACAATAATCACACTGGATCAGTGGAGCCAGCCTGCAACTCCTGTGTGAGGAAATATAGAGAGCCCAGTTCAATAAGACAGATCAGGTCTGTTTTTAATCGCTCTGTATGTGCAGAAGTCTCCCAGTGCTCACCTGTTGCATGAGTAGCAGACTTTGACAGGTAGAGGGACCAAACCATTTGAATCCAGTTCATGCTGAGGCCTCCTGAACGGCTTCCCCAGCAGTTCCTCTTTCCTCCGTCGTTTACTGCTGCCTGGAATTTTTTTAATGAAAAAAAAAAAAATAAGGAAATGAATAAGAAACAATCACACCAAGATAAGCTCAACCTGTCAGGAGAAAAAAGAAGAAAAAAAAAACAACAACCCAATCCTGGGTTTAACTGACACTGTCTCATAAACACAGCGTAATCAGCAATCACAGTCCGTCTTTGTGAACTGACCTGGCAGTGCAGTGGTGCAGGTGAGCTCAGTGGGCAGCTGAAACTGTGTGGGGTTTCTCTCCATGGCTGCTGCTATCAGCAGCTGAAAGGGTCTCTTGAGTAGGCGTGGCGTTGGAGCAGACAGCGTAGCACCTTCCAGCTCAGCGCCCTGAACGTCATCATCGGCCTCCACAGCCTCCTCCTCCCCGTCGTTCTGCTCCTCTGACGGGGTCGGAGTGGACGATGTGTTGGAGTTGGGAGTCCCTGGTCGGCTGCTCGGCCTGCTGCTGGTCCTGCGGTCCAAGAGGCGCACCTGGGCTACTCGTAGACCAGGTCCAGCTGCTCCGGCACCTGGAGGCAGACCATCAAGCCGCAGCGGGCCTGCGTTCAGCTCCAGCTCCACGGCGGGAGACGAGGAGCGCTTAGAAGCTGGCCGCTCTGGTAAACCATTTGTCTGCTCCAACTTTTGCTCTCGCTTCTGACAGCATGGAACAAAAACAGACATATGAGCTCACACAGAAAGGAAAGACTTCAGTCTGACGAGGAGGAGAGGTCTGTCACTCACCTTCTTTCTGACGTTACAGCGGTGACACATCCATTCCCCTGGGGGAAGCATTTCTTCACTCAGAGGAGGGTTGCTGAGGACACAAGATAGATGTTGCTAATGAAAGAATAGTTTTTATTACACACACTCTATATATTTTGCAAGCACAATTTTTTTTCATGTGAGGGAGAGAATGTTGAAACCAATACTTTATGCATCTTAGAGCTTTGTTATACACGTGAAGACATTAAATTATCATATTAATTACAACTGTATCACACATCTAATCGTCAACATGACGCCTCCATGCCTCCATCTAGTGGACTAATTAAGGCTTTACATTAAAGGACACCTTTTAAGTGATGAGCAAATTAATCTCAATTCCATTAGTGTTTATGATGTAAAACGTTCAAAAATACACTCAAATCTCATACTAAACAGGAGCCTGCATGCATTTCTCGGGTAACTATCAGCAGAAAATTTAATGTTAACATAAAAAGGGGGATCAAAAGCAGTCACAGTATGATTAGTAGCATGACTTATGTATAAATAAAGCATGGAGGTGTGATGATCGATGCAGCAGAGAGGACCAGTCTGCAGCCTTAAATATCCCTCTCTCTATTTAACCTGCGCAGATGTGTGTGATTTTAGACATTACTGCAGCTGTATCGTCTCTACATGACACATGGAGACGATGAAGCCAGCGCTATCATGCCCATATATGGATAAAAGTCGTTTCTGTTTAGTCGTTTCCAAGTGACAGTCCAGAATCGTCTCCTTCATATGCCGAAGTTAAAATACCCATGTATGCTCTCATTGAACGGAGAGCGACGCAAAGACGCGTCAGACAAACGCTTCAGGAGACACTCCGTTATGACATACATGAACATTAACACGATGTTGAACGAACCGCTACAGAGGACGGAAGATTTGTGCGCCCTTTTTTAGTGAAAGCTGTGTTTTAAAGGTTGGTAAGATGGCGGTGGAGTGGAAAAGAGAGCAGTCGGGTCGCCATATTGTAAACAGAGGCAGACTCGACTCCATTTTTAGCAGCAGAGAGCGGCTCCGCTGGCTGCAGGAGGGGAGGACTGACTACAGGCACAGGGGGCTGCATGTACACGGACACTGTGCAGCTTATTAACGTGCTTTCGTCAACATTAACACGAGCAAAAACACTCTGTGATCAAAAACAGCAACAACGACAAAGCACTTCAGACCATGTCGGAGGACACACACCCTCTAGAGGGGAGGAAACAGCTGAGCAACTTTCTGTGCGGTTCACTCTCAGAACTCCATTTAATAAACCTCAAATTTAACCAACATGTGTATGTAGATACACAACAAATACCCCTACAGTGGTTTATTGGTATGCGTTTCATTTCAGAATCCGTGCAGATTAATTCGGCATAATCAACTTTTCAAATGATAAAGCTGCACTATGCTCACTACCGCCCTCCTTGGTTCAGTCCCATAAGAGACAACTGAGTGAGTATGAGATGAAGCAGCAACTTCTCACATAAAAAAATCAATTAGGAGGTTAATATGAACTGTATATGTCCTTCAACAAAAGCAGGAGAGTTTTTAATCCACATAACTTCAGGACGATGTCCTATAATTATGTGTACACAAGCCAAAAACTGCACAACTTCACCAGGGGAACAACCCTTACATATGTTTTCAACATCAACAAAAAGCATTCAGATATCACAAAACTGACAGAACTTATTTACAGATAAATAGAAGATAAATGATAATCAGACCTGGGTTTTTTCAGCAGCCCCTGAGTTAGGATCCCTCCGCCCATTTTTTAATAAATCTTCAATTAAAGGCTCACTCATCTTAAAAAAACTCAAGCCAGAAAGTAGGTTTCTTAATGCTCAAGTGAATACAGCTTACTAGTGCCACAAAAGCTTAATGCCACTTTTAAAGGTTTACATGTGTAACAGAAACAAGCATGCAAAAAGTTTAAATTCTCAGCAATTAGGTTGGTGTTTGGTTGGAGAAAAAGCTGAACATAAATACTGCTACACTATATTTTCTGCAACAAGTAGGCGCTTTTTTATGCATATGAGGGGGTGGATTTTAATCATCATGATTCTGCATTCATACATTCAATCTGCAGAAGCCGAGCAGAAAAACAGCTTAGATTGTACCATTCAGTAAACTGAAACTAAACCTTGCAGCCTGTTGTTTGCTGGGCACTCAGCATGCACTGAAGCGTGCAGCACTGTTCACTGTGCTCTCTTTTGTTTGAATAACTGTAACTTACCAGCACTGGAGGTGGAAGGCTGCAGGGCAGTGGTCACAGCAGAGCAGGTCCCCACCCTCCCGGCAGCTATCGCAGGTGTCATGGTTGGTGGCCCTGCCACTCCTCCGTACGTCTCTCACCAGCTTCCGACTCCTTTTCTCCACCTCCTCTGACTTGGGGGGTGCTAGCAGTGTTTGGATTTGCTGTAAAAAGAAGTTCAGATGATTCATTTGTTTGAGAATATGGAGCTCTGATAGCTTTCATTACAACTGCTTTGGCTTTAATGCACTGAAGAGCATTTTTATCAGACATTGTTTTTTTTTTTTTTTTTTTTTTACAAAAAAATGTGCTTTAATAAATTAGATTGAGCTTTAGCTTGTTGTCTCTATTTTAAAGTCAAGTACATGTGTTTTTTGTTTGGTGGGGTAGATTTTTTTTAGCATGACTGGACATTTACATGCATGAAATATGAGGAATCTTGCATCTTAAAGTCATGCAATGCAGGACAAAGTAAAGGAGCATCAGTTTCTTTCAATATACAGACAATAATTTGGCATGCACTGATTACAGCAACCAGTATGTTTCCGTTGGGTTGTTTCGATTTAATGATGGAAGCTAATGAGACCCCTGTTTTCCTCAGCTGTAAAGGCTTTTGCTTCTTGAATTTGTGCACCTCTTGCAGTTACATAAAAGAACTCATTTGTCCTATGTATGATTGTCACCATTTATATTTTGTGTTACTTTACTTCCTGGTAATGAGTTTTTAAGTTCTTAGTAATGTACCAGTATTTATGCTTTAACAGAGGAGAGTTTGATGAACTGTGTGAGAGTAAAAATGTCATCTTACTGAGTTTGTGAATGTAAGGATGGGTTAGTTTGAGTCTCTAGCCCAGATGGAGGAAACAACCACCACAATAAAATTCACAATAAGAAATCTGTTAAATTTTCATTTTTACCACTGGAATCAGCTCAGATATATACTATCTGAGCATCTCTTTAGATGCCAAATGATGCAAATTAAAATCCAATATAAAAAAATGAATATTCTGGAAACTATGCATTGTCTGTATTGGTTTTTCCATTTTTGTGTGACGTCTGCAAAGGTCTGATTTATGCCTTATAACGTTGTTAAATATGACTATCCTATAACAGTGTTACTGAAAAAAGGAGTCTTTAGAGGCCACAGAGCTGATCCAAATGATGTGATCAGTGAAAAGAGCCGAATTTTCCCCAACTAGCCTCCATTATCAGTACGTGTTGTTATGTTAGCTATCAGATAAAAGCAGATCTGATGATAAAAGAGACATTCAAAAGAAATCCTAGGCATAAAAGTGATTTTAAAAAGGGGGCATTTCTCTTTAAAGAGGCCTGAGAGCAGAGCAGCCTCACCTCCATTAAGCCCCCAGAGGTATCCAGATCGTACACAATCGTCGGGGTCTCCATTTTGTCCCACATTCATCCAGCAGCAGACGGTGCAAAAACAAACCGTGATACAGATGCCTGACCGGCACACAGAGATGAGAGTAAATCCCTAAATCAGAGTCTCTTCTCCAAATGTTTTCGACCAGCGGTGAAGCGATGTTAGCCCCGTTAGCCGGCTAGCAGAGCTAACTGTGAAGACGTCAGCCAGTCAAGGTTGAGAAGCTAGCGGTCTCGTTAGCTTGTGTCGCGGGCCTCAAAAACACAACAAAGCCCGCTCCAAACGGTTTAATTACAACATTAGGTTTTCAGCACCACTCTTTAAATCCTCGCTTTGATCCTACATACAGTTTTCTCTGTACAGAGACTGCTCCTATTAGCTACAGAAGCCTCCTGCGGCCTAGCTCTCCAGCCATGATTCGTGTTTGTGCTCCTGCAGAAAGGAGCTCTGTAAACCTGCAAACCTCCGCTCCCATTGTCAACACAGCATGAAGACAACAAATTCACAAAGAATCCGGCGTGCTTCGGTCCAATGCACGATGTACGGTGGCGTTCCGAAAGAATAATCCTTAAATCAGGTATGTGGAGATGCAGATTTGGTTGATGTTATTGTTGTGAAAAAGGCTCTGCATCTACTGCTGCTAGCAACATCCTCTAACAGTTGGCGCAACCGCGAACCGACTGAGGCGCGTGCGCAGTGGAACGGATATAGATCATTACGATAGCTTTTAAAAAGGGAGCGATGTTTGGAGTCCAGCAGCTGCTTTTTACTGGATTTATTCAAATATGTCTGACATTGTTTGTCACTCTCTCGTCCTTTTCCGTCAAATATAACCACTGTCTTTAATCTGCTGCCTCTAAGCGTCGCACTAACCACTGTTTGTATTAATAGCTAATGCTAACGAGCGTCAATAACTAATTGATAGGCCTGCCCGAGTTAGCTGTTAGATGCTCATCTCTCCAGCACCAATGATTTCATTTACGCTTGTAGGAGTAACATCGAATTTGTGACTGAACACAGCAGAAATCTCACCGCACATCATCTGCAGGGTATTTGCAATTTTTGTTTCTGCTGTATGAACTGTATTCAGTAATCCTGAAATTTAACATAAACGCGTCCGTAGGTGATTAAAAATACACTGGAAATGACCTGGAGACACTTCATATCAAATACCTTTTACCTAGTGAATTCGGCATATTTACTTGATATAGAAAGTCGGTGACAAAAAAAAGGCCTAATACCACCCTCCTCTGTGAGATAGAGTTAAATGAAACCATGTATTTGAATTAGGAATCATTTAGAAGGAAACTGCTGAAAAGTGTTGTTAAAGATATAACTTAAAATGTCAATGATAGCTGCTTCCTCCTTCAGCACGAAATGTAGTTTAGTTTTACAATCAACTAATTTTGTAGACTGTTCACATTTGAGTTATCCGTTAACTGTTGTACTAGTATAATTTTAATTCAGTTTAGTTTGTGACAGACCATGCTACACTACTCCTTGGCCATCGTTAGCTGCAGAAAAATACTATACATACATTAAGATTTAAAACAATGATTTTTTCCTTGAGCTATTTTGTTTAAAAAATATTAAAGCAACACCTTTAGGTGGAGATCAGGTTGGAAGTTGCAACACTGAAAATTTCTCAGCTATTCATGCATTTTAAGTTGATTTGACAGCAGGTTTTTAAAAGTTACGCCTGTGTACATGCAAAGCTTGGTTTTAAAGACCAGTGGAGAACCCCAAGGGCTCCCTAAACTGAGGATGAAATGCACCTCAATGTGCATTTGCATCCCACTTGTATTCCCTCCACA
This sequence comes from Labroides dimidiatus, assembly GCA_030710495.1. Lineage (NCBI taxonomy): Eukaryota > Metazoa > Chordata > Actinopteri > Labriformes > Labridae > Labroides > Labroides dimidiatus. The sequence goes on from CM061154.1 coordinate 24,593,099, forward strand.
CCTTTAATTTCAGTCAAAGTTCTATATATATTTGCAGAATTTGTAATAAATCACAAAAATGCTTAAGATATCAGTGTTTGATTGAAAAACATATTTTAGTGGTTCTCTGAGTGTAAATAAACACAATTTTATACCTAATTTTTGTTCATTCAAGGTGCAGGATATTTATTTGTCTTACAGGTTTGCAGTGAAATGTATTGACTGTGCCACATAGGCCATGCAAAAGAAAAACCAACAGAGTAGGAAAAACGCAAATTAATTATTTTGAAAATGATTATACCTAATTATTGGACCTTAAATGGTCCTGTGAGTGATATTTTGCAGCCAGGACACACAATTCTCAGGGTTCACTTCTTTTTTAATAAAACGAATAAAGGTTACAAGTCAAAAATATATCTAAGATATGATTAAAAAAGAAATCAAATATCTTCTTAAGCTTCAGTTTGAAAGCAAACGTTTTCAAAATAATCCTGGAGGATGGAGTAAAATTACCTGTAATTATGTAATTTGCAGCTTTTACCAGCAGAGGGAGGCAGTGGTCCATCTTGACTCAGAGGTTCATGATTTGAATATAAAATGAAATTTGATGATTAAAAAAACAAGATAGTATTTTACATAAGAGTAGCTATAACTACACAGCCAGGTTACTGACCCTATAGGAGAAAAAGTTCACTGTATGAAATGTTTATTTTTATTGTCACGCATCTGCAAATTGATGTCATACCATATTATATGTGTATAGTAAAGTATTTTGTGCAAGCCAGTAAGCTGCAAGTGTGTGAGGATCAACTTACATATTTGTGTCTATTGCATCAATGATTTTAAACCAATTGTTGCAATATTTATGTATTTATTACAGAAATGGTAGTGTTTGCTGTACTACGTATTCCCTATCCATCAAAAACCAAAGATTTGCCATTTTTCTCTTAAAACCAGGAGAATTGATACATATGAAAAGCACATTATCTCTCCAAGTTACTGGAAAAAAAACAATCTGTGAGTTGTCAGAGAGGTCTAAGAAATTTACATTAAATTATGCTGATACTTTACATGTTCATATTTTTTCATACACCTGGACAGAAGAAGGTGGTCCCTAGCCTGGTTTTACCTAATGTGCTTACTGGAGGTCTAAAGATGACTAAATGTTTAGTTTGTGATTAAGTGAATGTAGCTCTTAGAGTGTGGGGAGCATGGATGTCATTTATCTGCACATCAGCATGCTAATGCAGGTTAATTCACATCAAAATCCTCCTCCAGAGAAACAGAAGCTGTTTATTCTGCAGAGTGTTTCCTCTTCCTGTGAACAGAACACCATTACAGCCCGCTGAGACACACTGCGGCCTTGACGAACACCATACATCATGAGCACCAGATGCATCCCGCTTCCCTCCGATCATGACTTCATTACACAGATAATTATCACTTTAATGGGACTATTTTCACACGTTCATTAACACACACTGTCACTGATTTCTTTTCTGGAGGCACCAAAGAAACTTTATGATCAAACTCAACTTTTTAGTGGGTCTGGAGCAAACACAGAGCCCTGCAAGAATAAATGAGAGACATTATTCTAGTAAATGCCACAGAAAGCTCCAGCTAAATAAATTTCTTTCCTTCTTTTTTAAAACAGACTTCTCAAAAACACATGTACTTTAATTTTTTTAATGCTCTTTAAAATTCAGGAATCAAACCCTCAAAACACTGGAAAAAAAGGATTCCTGCTTCCTGAATGAATGTTAACAAAAACAGCACAGACGAGGAGACTCCTGACACAGAAAATCAAAGGTGATTTTTTCTGAACAATAACTTTTATTGAAGATGTTTGTGAAGTAGCTCAGTTTGTACTTTATGTACAATGAATCAAAAATAGGTTAATTATTATCACTGCCATCACACCAGCTTGCATGGATACATATTAACATAGGACAACATATTAAACTGTGTTTGACCGACAGTCATGGTCTCAGACATAATCTCCAAACAGGCAAAATGAAAGAGCAGTTTCTCTGTGTGCTGCATTTTCCTCTTTGCTTTTCTGAAAAAATAAAGTGTGAGGTGTCAGAAAGCAAAAATAAATAGATTTTAAAGCTAAACTGATGCCGATAAACCACAAGGAAATAAAAGGCCTTTCTTTACATCTGCACAAAGCCTCAATTATTTAATCAGCATTTTGATTCAGTAAGACAGAAATGATCCCGTTTGAAGCTTGGTGCTTAAGTTTACTGATAAAATATCTAACCTTAATTTACTACTTTTTAAAGAACTTTTGGGAACCAGTGTCTGACAATGAGATGGAAGATTTATGTCTAATATGTTTCATACAGAGCTGGAGTCAGGATGCGTGTAGCCAAGCTTAGCATCAACACTGGAGAACATAAAGAAAGGTCTGAGATCACCTTTAAGGGCAAAGATCCAAAAGAACACTGAGGGCTTCTTCCTGTTAGCATGACAAGAAATAAGAGGCCCAAAATGTTCACCAACAGCTCATATTCAGCACAAATGGAGGAGACAGAAAGTCTCAGAGATGAACCTGGTTGAATGTTTCAGCAAAGAGCTTTTTCAGGTGTTTACAACAGAGAATCCGAGTCGGATGATGGAAACACAGTCAGAGACTTGGAAAACAAATTTTTACAACTTTATGCTTGACTGTTTTGGATCTTACACCCACTGAGGGATGAGCATGCCTGAATAAGAGTTCATTTTGATAGTATTGCAACATTTTTTCTTTATCTAGGACTTATAGCTTAGTTGTTGTTTGATAATGATCTTGGATAAAGGGGAGCTAGCTATTTTCCACAGACTACAAATTAACTTCAACATGGCTCACTGGTTTATTATTTATTTATTTAATTTAATTTTTAAGCCTTTTTGTCTTCCAGTTTTGCTTTTCTAGAATCAAATGGGACCACATCTCAACAGTGTGAGGGTTTGCAAACGCTAACTTAAAGCTAGCGCTAATACCAGCTCGATTATGAAGGTGCAACTCTGTTAAACCATAGGTGAAAAAAACTGGGATGCACAATGAGGCTGTGCTTTAAAGCTCAGTCTTCTCTTTCATCTATGTGAGTCTAAATGGGACAATAATTTACTGAATGAACATCAGGCTGAACTCAAGAAGACTCAAAACTATAAGTACAATGAGAAAATGTCAACCAATCAGCTGTCTCCTGACTTACTTCCACATTTGCGTCTCTTCTTAAGAACTGAGGCTTCTTGCCCTTGTTTCCAGTCGTTGTGCTAAGATAGGCTATGCCTGGACTTAACACATCCTCTAAGATTTTCTTTTAAATAAAAGCAATTTGCAGGAGTGACACTGTGGGACATTGTCTGATAAAAGCAGAAGCTGCTGTGATTCTGAGACTTCACTCCTAAACATCCCATGAACCCATGAACCCATGAATGCTGCCTTTTTGGTGTTGGGAGACGCATCGTGTGTTGTGTGCATAACATAAAGCATCTTCTGTGGTTATATATGCACTTAATGGTGTAAGCTTCACATTATTCCCCCTGCTTTCTGAGATGGGACGCTGCACTGAAAGTCCTCAGGATGCGAGCTCAGGATAAAAACTGTACAAACTGCTGCTGCCGGACCGTCACTGTGGAGGAGCTAGAAAAATAATCCAGTGGTCCAGCCTTTCCAGGGGTGGTGTGGTGTCCTCTGCTGGGTAAATAAAGGGAGTGTACAGAGAACAGAGGGAGGGACGCAGGGAGGGAGTGAGGGAGTCACTGTAGGTGTGAGTGTGACAGACGCTGAAAAGGCCAGCGGGCTTCTTATCTGTCCATACAGAAACACACACACCAGGTCTCAGATCGAAACCTCGTATTCTCTGGTTTCCTGGTGAGAAGACAGAAACATGAGGTCACAGAGAGATATTATTAATCACTGCACATCCTCTGACTCATCCTGGACATCTGTGATGCCTAGAACTTTAATTTCCATTTGTACAACAAGTTCAAAATGTTCCATTTTCAATGTTTCATCAGGAAAAACTCACCTCATTGTTCTTTAGGAGTGACAGCGTGCAAGAAGAAGAAGAAGAAGAAAAGATTTCATTACCAAAAACCTGGAAATAATGATCAGAGCAGTTTGTGTGTCTGGCACTAATCTAAGTCTAAACTAAGTGACGTCACCACAGGAGCAAATCCAGATCACCTGGTTGCTACAGAAACCACGCAGAGGTTTTTTGACTTTGCTCAGACAACTGAAGTGTTTTTGTCCATAAAGGCCAGGAGAAATGTGTTTTTCATTATATGAGACCTTGAAGGCCTGAACTAGCTCTTCAGATCTTCAGCAGGTTGTTCAGTTTCAGAGACTAACCTGGTTGATTGTCAGAAATCCCTGATACAGCAGATTTATTTCTCTAATGGCTCATTCTCAGCGATAAACCCGGCTGTTATCCTCCTGGCTGCCTCTCTTCCTCTTGGGGATTTGGTATCTCGTTTGGAAACATTCCCCCAACAAAGCTCCAACAACTTGGAGAATTTCCACGCCTGAGTCCTGCCAGCAGTTCGGGCTTTGTGCTGAGCATCAAGGACAAATTATCAAACCGGCTCACCGGGGAATTCCCGAGGTTGGATAAATCTTGGAAAGTGGTGGACTCCTTTTGACCCGTGACCAGACCTGTCTCTGTGTGTGTGTGTGTATGTGTGTGTTTGTGGTCTGTCATGCTTTTCTCCAGTGTGTATGAAGCACAAAGCAGACTCCACACGACCCACAGTTCTCTGCATGTTAGCTCAGGTATCCAGTAAACTGAATAGGAATGGCATATCTTGGGCTTTTTTAAAGCTCAGTTTGTGATCTTAAAATTCATAGATCATGAAATAAGCTACAGAAATTTTTTTATCAGGATATCAACATTTCATTTTTTCTTTTTTTTAAGGTGATTAATGTAAATACAGGTTTAATATGACAGGCTTAGTCCACCTAATATGAGTCTGAATCAGTGCAACTGATATTTGAAACAAGACTAAAGGAAATTCTCAGAAAGACGTTTTCCGCTCATAAAATTATGGAATAAAAGTTTAATATTATGAACTAAAAAGTCATAACTGACCTATGACTAAGTCCCGCCCTCAAACTTGATGAGCCAATCACACCGTGTATATCCATTCTCATACACTCAGACATTCTCTGCCTGGACGTCCGTTGCAGAAAGTCTGTTTTTGTTCAATTTTACGAGTTTCTTTTTTTTCTTTGATTTTAAGCTTGAAAATGGTCAAACTGTGTTCATGGGGTACATGCAACTCTGACACAAGGTATCCTGAGAAGCTGGGTGACAGGGTGTATTTTTAACCCTTTCCTAAGACACATCTCAACCCAGAAAAGTGTCTTCGTTGGATAAAGTTGTGACCACAACACCAACTCAATGTAAATAAAATTAAAAAAGATGTCTATGACTGTTTTAAGGCAAGTCAGCATCATATTTGAGGCAACATATTGTCACTTTGCTGAAAAAAAAAAAAAATTAAGTTATCTTTAACATCTCTAACGTTAACTAATGTTAGCCTAGCATTAGCTCCTAGCTGCGTTGTTCATCATGTCTCTGTTTGTTGGGCGTTCATTGGCCTGTTTTGTTCTACTTTTTATACTCTGGTGATCGTCCATCATTGTCAGCTGTTGTCCAAAGGTCTCTAATTATACTAACATTAGCTTCTGGAGCTTAGCTTCATTAGCTTATCTGTAATAGCCAAGATAACAAAGGTTGGCAAACGTTCTGCTGAATGATTCAATGTAGGCTAAACACTGTAGCACCAAACTAACAAAGATACTCTTTGTAAAGATGGTAAGAGCAGATCCTTCCTCTTCATTTTGACTTTTTATCATAAATTATGACTCTTAATTCTGATAATTGGCTTCTTTTTCTTAATTCCGACTGAAACAGACTGGAGTATCTCTTATCTCCTAATTGTGCAGAGGAGAGGGAGCTGATTTATGCTAATTTGTGCATGAGGATCCATCGGCGCTGAAATAAACTCTGTGTTGCTGTCAGACTCGGGCTTCAGTGATGTTTGCTGACAGGAGAGGGAAGCTGTTGACGCTCTCAGACACTCTCTAAAGTTCACGGCTGACTCACCGTTGTCTCCTGGACTGTGTTGTCAAACGTAGATTCTGCAGAGATGTTTTCATACGGTAAACTGGAGGACAAGGAGAGCCGGAGAGGCTTGTTCCTCTGAACCCTGAGAGCACACAGACAAAAAATCCCATCAGGAAACAGAAAACACGAGCACAATCCTGTTCATTTATTCACTGTCGCTCACTGCTGTAACTCCTCATGTGTTTTTAACTCTTCTCTGAGATGTTAAATCTCCTCTGGTTGGGTCACATTAGTTTAATTTTTGACAGTTTGTTGAAATCCTCTGAAACCTATTCTTTAGAAATCTTCTTAACTAAAAATAGTCGCTTTAGCTCCTCTTTGACTTCCTCCTGTTCAGACTGAAGCTGTCCAAAAGATCAAAAAATGTTATTTAAAGATATGACGCTCTCTGCAGGAGTCTCTGGAGATGTTCAGTAGAATGAGATGAGCTCTATTTATTGCTCACTTCAAAGGCCTGTGTACTTCTCTGAAGGTGTGGTGCTGATGCTTCCCTAAAAATCTGCTGTTTTATCATATTTGGACAAATTTCTGCACACCCTCAGATGAGTTTCACTTTGTGTGAAGTCTCAGATTGCACAGTGTGAGTCACACATGCTTTATTCTTATATTTATAGAAATCACATAATTTATTTCCCTGTGCGCAGAAAAAAATCTGAATTCAAAGAAGAATCAGGATGTGTTATTTCTGGATAGAGGAGGGATTTATCTTTGTCCTCTGATGCGTTACAGTAAACAAAGAAAGAATGAAAAATATGTCAGCACAATGTTTACTGACAAAACATCAGCTAGGATAAAGGAATTAATACAAAGATACAGAAAATATTCATAACTATTATATACAACAGTATTGTAACATACACAGTGTAACTGGTGCATGGAAAAATATCACTCCGCAAAGCATTTTTTAATAAATTAGCTCTGCAGAGAGCAAATATTCAGGGATTGAAATCAGAGGATGAATTGTTGCAAAATTGAAAATTGTCAGATTCATTTAATCAGCTTTATTACCTCTAATGCAAACATTCTTCAGTGCAGTCTGGGAAAAAAAACCTCATGATCTTCTCTATCTATAAAAGAAAATCTGATGTATGTGTGTTGATTAACCTGTGTCCTCCAGGCCTTATCTGCCTGGCTGGTGCACTTACTGAGAGAGAGAATCAACCAATAAGAGGATTTTTATTCCGTTTTGAAATGAAAAAACTAAATATCTTCTTCCTGTCCTGTTTTCTTCTGCTGCCATAAACATAAATATCCTCAGATCTTATTTTCTTCCAACAGCTTCTGTAAAATACGGAGCTCCTGATCCGCTTTTGCTCCAGTCCTTTCAGAAACTGTTAGCAGAGCTGGACAACAGTATTTTCCTTTTCAAAATAATGCTTATGTTCAGGGCAGTTCATCTGAAATCTGATTGGCTGCCACCAGTTACTGCCCTAAAATTCTGATCTCTGAGTGGCTGTTTGTTTCATTAGAGGCAGGACTTAACCTGTTTTTTTAAAGTTATGTTTTTGCGCTATATCATGCCTTTAATCAGAGAGGACGGCCGTGAATAGAGCTAGAAACAGGATGTGTGTGGGGAGTGACATGCGGGAAAGTCACCACAGGCCCGACTTGAACCCAGGCTGCCTGCTCAAGGGCAGTGCAACCTTAACCACCAGGCAATCTGCACTCCAGGAGTTCACCTGTTTAATCCAAAAATTTTCTTTGCAAAAATAAATGAATGTTTTCATTCCTTAGACCTCCCCAGAAGATAATCTGTATGATTTTTTTATTATTATTATTATTATTATTATTATTATTATTATTATTATTATTATTATTATTATTATTATTATATTTCATTTTTTCATTTAAAAAATTTAATTAGCTACCAAATTGCAAACCAACATGTCAAGAGATTCCAGGAGAGGAAAAAAAATAACTATTATTTTCAGTGGGATTAACTGAGTTAATTAGCTTTCTTTATATTTCAATATTATGACTTTAGACAAACATTTTCTAACACACAGTGAATAACACCTGTGTGACACTTCAAGGTTAATGCTGAGCAGACTGGACGCAGCGCTGAGGGTGGAGCTCACTTTGAGAAGAAGAGGTAGATCCCGATGATGAGGACGAGGAGGAGGGTGATGGGGATGATGACAGCGAACACTGCCTGAGCTCCCTGCATCCTGAGGTCTGCTGTGGACACTATCACAGAAAGAGAGAGAGAGAAAGAGACAGAGAGAAAGAGAGAGAGAGAGAGAGAGGACTTTCAGGGATATTTATTTGTGCAAGAACTAAAAAAAAAAATATAATAAAGGAATAAAAAGGGTTTTTTAAAAATGTGAGTGAAAATAACTCACCGTCTAATCTGCCTTCATCGCCGCCCGTGTGAGCTGAGGAGGAAACAGAAAACATGTCAAACACGACACCTGCTACCTTGAATTGTTATAAAAGATAGATTTTTTTATTTTCATTCTAATATGACAAAGGTGAACTTGATTGCAATGTCAGAAAATCATGAAATGAGTCATCAATAAAACAGTTTTCACATTTGGAGCTGAAATCTGTTTGAATGTATGAATCTGCTGCTGACTGTCATTGAAAATACAATTTTTAGAGTGTTTAACTTTGTGTAGATCTGTCACCACACATGATTTTAACACCAGTACGTCCCCACAGGTGAGTGTCAGTGATATTTTGCAGAGAGCTGTTGGTTACTGTGAGTCCACAGAGAAATCCAAAAGCACGTAACAAACACGTCTGAGCCCCTGACAGCTCTCTCCTCGGGTCGGCCTGTGTGTTTAATGCGTCCTTTCAGCTCGCCGTCTCCCTCAGGTGCTTTCATCAGGGTGCAGCTCAAACTAAAGGCCGTTGTTTTTGTTCTCTCAGCCCTGGGTCTGGAACAACCTTCTTCAAAGTGTCAGAAACACGAAACCCACAGAGGAACATTCTTCCTCTGCAGCCTTTTTCCCTGACGGATCTGTTTTTGCTGCATTTCTGAAAAACACTCACTCTTCTTTGTTTGTTCTTCTCTTTGTTAAATTGTCTCTCAGGCTGTCAGAGTCCTGCAGCAGGTTTTCTAAAAAGATGTGGGGCTTTGGGGATCATGTGGCTGTTAAAATGAGCCAAACAGTTCACGTCTTTGTCAGGAAAACAACAACAAGACCTAATGACTTTTGGATGGAGACATATTTTACAGATGCTATGAACACCGAGGCCGTAACATCTACTGATGCACAATAAGCGCTCAGTGTTTCATTACTTGAATCTGAGGTTTGAGTCCCCCCAAAAATAGATTAAAGCACAGTTTGGAAAGTGAAGAAACCAATTCAAAGACAAATATTTAACTGAATTATTAAAAGTCTGAGTTGTTAATTCAATGATTAAAAGCCAACAGTATTAAAAGATGCTACTGTTTGATGTAGAAATGTGTGAACCAATTGGATTAAATGTTCTAAGAAATGTTTTAAGGCCTCATAATAAAAGCTGGGCTGATGATGCTGAGAAATGAATCAGGCTGTAGTTCCTCACCTTTGCATACAGGGGGCAGCCCACTCCACTGAGACGGGTGTCCAGGGACGCAGTGGAGGACGGGCTCTCCCAGCAGCTGGTGTCCTTTCTGGCAGGAGTAGTTGAGCGTCTCCCCGGGCTGGAAGTGGAGCTTCGAGGATCCGGGGATCCCGTAGGTGGGTGTCCCCGGGTGGCTGCAGGGCTCGAAGGTCTCAGCTGGAGGGGGGGCAGAGAGACCTCAGTGATCCATCACAGATTAAACTGACGTTAGGAGAGGGATTTCCTCATTTTTAATTACTTTAATCAACAGAAGCTGTTTTTTTTTCTGTTTTGGAAGGAGGACAGGTAGAGGATGATGGGACATGTAGACGCTCCAATTTTTTTTTTTTTTAGCCACTCAGACTCTTTTTCTTTTATCTCAATTCTGCAGAAGAACGCTTTTTTTAATCAAACTTCTCCCTACTTTGTCATTTCTCTGAATTTCTTGCCGACACTCAGGGTTGTAAAGTTGTAGAAATGTTTACCAGAGTGGGAAACATGCAACAACCTCATGCAGGAAGTACATTTTTTTGTTTAGCCTTGGTGCTGAAAAACATTATTTTTCATTTTTGGTGTACAGAGCACAGATTTGACTACCTGAATATGAGTTTTAGTTCACCAAATGCTGCAATATTTAAATCTAGACAGTGTTAGAAAAGTGAAGCTATGACTGAGACCATCATGAACTGCTTGACGCAAAGTTTTAACCCCAACAATCAGACGTCATCTTTGACTTAAAGATGCTGTGAATCTTTAAATTATACCAGAGTGATCAGCATGGAAGAAAGTCTTTCAAAGTCACACCCCGTCTCCTGAAGCTGAGAAGGAACTCAGTCTCCTCTCCTCTCCCTGTTTTTTTTTTTCCCTTACATATATTTAAATTGTCTTTTCCTCCTGATTTGCATCTCATGCATACCAACGACCCACACGCCTGTCTTCTCTGCAGTAATTTCCGTTGTCCGGTTGAATTAATTGTTAGTCAGTGTCATGGTACAATGTGTCTCCACCTCCAGAGGAAGGTGAGGCACCGTATGAAGCCTTCATGCAAATGAGGTTAAAGCCTCAAAGGCTGTTTGAAGAGGAAATTACAGTTTAACCAGAGTGACGCACTTTTCAGCTCCCTGTGACACTTTATCAGAAAAGAAGAAGGAAGACGATTACATGAATCCAAAAACTTTCCATCACACTCACTAATTAAATAAAGTTATTACAGCAGCTGGGCCTGACGTGTCAAAAACATGTCTGGATTCATTAGGAGAAGTTTATATTTAATAAATGATAATGTTTTTCTCTCTGCAGTCAATAACAGCTTCAGTTCCTGCTGATTTCTGTTTCATTCGGCCCTGAAACTTAGAGATCAGTCCGCCTGGAGACTCTTCATCAGATTTAGGACATCACAGAGATGTCATTTAAAACCAGGTTAATTAAGCCCTCCTAATGTTAGCAGCTCTTTACGGAGGAAATCTGTGTCATGTAGCAGACAAGAATAAAGACCGGAAGCCCCTCTGGTGGACCCCAGGGACTGAAATATGAAGATGAGCTTGATTGAAAAAAAAGAAAACGCAAAGAGGAAAATATCCAGGGACAATTTAAAGAGCGGGTATAGTGATTTTTTTAGTCTTTATTCTATCCCTCTGGTTCAATGAACCTCTATTTTCCTCTCTCTGGAAAACCGTTATTTCAGCCTCTGTTTTAGCTACTGTCTCTTTAAGGCTCCCGGCTCCACAAACCTTCTTCACTCTGATTTGCCAGTTTGTTTAAATATTCCAGTGAAAGCCTTTAAGAAACTATTTAATGATTAAAAAAGCTCTGTGTTGAAGCTTAGTGAGAAATAAGAGTCAAAGTGGAGGTTGAATACCACAGACTCCCAGAACCGTGGACCCAGGTACGTACGTATGCAGCGAGGCAGCTTCTGGTTCCACCTGGGTCCCGCAGACCCTCTGTTGAAGCAGGTTAAGAGGCTGTTTCCTGACAGAGTGAAGCCTTTGTTGCAGATGTACTGGATGGTTGACCCCACCGTGAAGTGAGGACCTGACAGCACCCGCCTGCTGTGCTCCACCTTACCGGGGTCAGGACACAGCACCACTGAGAGGACAGACAGAGAGAGAGGGGGAGAGAGCGAGGGCTGGTTATTGTTCTCCATCCTCGACTGTTCTTACTTGAATCACCCTGACAGAAAAACTGGATTCAAATCCAGCCTCACAGACACACTCATTCTCACTTTTACCGACTGGAAAAGTCTGAGTTCGAGCAGGAAAGATTACCCAACGATACGGATAAACTGCCTGTGTTCAAAGTGATTAAATCAGAGCTCCAAGAAATCTCTCTCAAACTGCAGAAAGGTTGTCTGATTCCCTCTGAGGACTGGATTAATTTTGGATGGGAAAGTTGTCAGCACTTGCAGAATTTCCAGGACTTAGCCTCCGAAGTCTGAGTCTGCAGAACGGGTGAAGTCCTGACATCTCAGTTCAGCCTTTAACTTTTTAAATACAACCAAAATAAAGACCCAGTTTTGGTAAAGCAGTTCTCTACAACCTTAATGATGAACATTTTGATACGATGCACAGTGAAGTAAAAATGAAATCTGTGCAAACACAGAAAAAAAGCCTTTTTTTTTTTAAAGCCAAACAACACTTTTCATTCTGTTACCACTTCACAGGTTACTCCATCAGTCAAATTTGCATCGTTTCATTACCCAGAAAATTACATTCTGTGTTACACCATCACAGCTTCCCTGAATGAGTTATGTACAAGAAGACATGAGTGTTTAAGTGAATCTGAAAGCTGTGTCCAAATTCAGGTCCTGAAACCTTTATCCCAGAGAATTTACATTTATGAGCTTTGCCATAATGAGAAGAAGATTTATAATGCAAGAAGAAGTGTTTCTCCTCTGTATATTTTTTACAAAGAGCTCAAACTGCACATTTCTCCAAAGTAAAACGAAATCGTCATCAGTCTTTACAGAAATAAAATCATATAGTCACAACTGGTTTAAACTGGAGTCCTCCTGAGGGTTGGCTGTGTCCCAAGCGGCAACCTTCAGTCTTAAAATATGAGACAATGCGGAAGTGCTAAAATCTGCAGTTCGTCAAGTGTCCGCTTGAGGCTGGCTCCGGAAGTATCAAAAGTCATGTACACACCACGACAGAAAAAAAAGCTGTTTTCTCAGCTGAAATAAGCATATTTACAGCCTGGTACGGAAGATGTCTCCTGTCTGAATCGCTAATTTTGCTAATGGCACGCACTGTACGGGGGGTGAATTTTTTTTCTAACTCTGTAGTTTAAACAATATTAAGATCACCAGTTCGTCCAATCAGAGGCACCAGACTGCTGGGCACCCTATGGCTGTTACTGTGAAGACTCAAAGCCTGCTTCATTTCCAATATGGCCGAGCCGGCCGTTTTGCTTCAAAAATCCGTTTCAGAAACAGACGGGTGACGTCTTGGAGGCTACGTCCATTAATTAAACAGTCTATGCTGTGTCCATCATCTAAAGCATTTACGCGCAATGAATCTTGGGATATGTGAGGCCATGAATGATCCACCAAATCCGTACTTCGTGGCACCCGAAAGGAAGGCCAGATTGAAATGGGACAGCCTATGACACTAAGCTGTGATAAAATGCGTCTTCAAATTCAGCCTTTGTAGGCTGCAGACTCTGATTGAGGACACAGCTAATCGTGGGCTGAAAGTCTGTGACGCTCTGTCTTAGGTAGATGGAGGATTTCAGAGCCTCACATGAAGCAAACTGAGCACAAAACAGTATTTCAATGTGCTGACTTACGTACTTCCACAGATCAAGAGGGAAACCTCCAAAGGTGGGGCTCCAACACCAAGATGTAATGAGAAGAGAATGATTGGTTTTTAATGTTAAAGTAATCGCTAATGAAAATCATCTATGGATATTTACATTAAACTATGAAACAAAGCTGTGTCAGTCAGTCTCTCCAGGGAAAACAAAGAGTTTATTTTGATCTGCGTCATCTTTGTCTGATAAATGAACCTTGGCTGTCACATACTTTAACTTTCTACAAAGATGCTTAATTTCTTTTCTGACTCCAGGATGAACATTTTTAAAAATGAGAAATCAGCCACTATGATCTGATAAATTGTCACTTTTGTCAAATAAATTTATGAAGCTTAACATTTACTGCAAAAGAAAGGTTTGACTGTCTGCATGAAGCCTCCTTCACAGATGCGCTCCTGAAACACAATGTTTGAAGAATGATCAAAGGAGGAAGCAGCAGAAACTCCTGCTATAAGAACGTTTTTACTTTTCACAATAAAGTCTGAAATCTTTCATTTTTTCCATGAAGAATATTGAAGGTTTTCGCATTAATGTGGCTTAATTTACTTTAAAGGGTCACAAACCAAATGGTGCAAACTGTGTGTTGTGTTACAGAGATGAATTCTGTAAACATGCAGTTAGATATGATCCTCATCCAAGACGCAGATCTGGATCTTCAGACAGGCAGACTCTCCGCTGTGAGTCTCAGGAGGTCTGTGTTTATCCAGAAAATATCAGACAGAGCAGCTCTGTTTGTCTCTGCCCGGTTTCACCAGTCCACAGAGGAGAGATTAAGAAATGAGCTGCGTCTGTCCCGGCATCCAGTCAGACCAGCTCCGGGTCCAGCTCGGCCTCAAATACAGCGTGGAATCTGGCCATGTTGGATCTGAGGCGCTCGCCTGCTGCCAGTGGAGCTGCTGCTGGCAGGGAGGAAGTACTGCTGCGTGATTCAGAGTGTGTGTGAGTGTGTTTATTTGTATGATGGTCCTGTTGTGTATTGTTTTCACTCTGCTTTCACTCTCCTCATGAAGGGGTGCAATAAATTCTGGTTTGAGAGCGATAAAATGTCATATTTGTCCAAAATTAAAGCTCTGAGAAAAGCCCAGGTCAGTCTTTAGGCCCTAAATGAATGTTGATAAAAATTAGAGTGTGCACTTTGGTCTAAACTCCCTGATAGAGCAGAACTATGTATTAAAAGGTGCAAAGATACAAAGATAACACCCTGGCTCAAACCTGTACCCCCCCCTCCCCCTCTCTCACACGTGTTTGATGGTTGCGTGTTGTCGGCTGCAGTCCGTCTGTGTCTTCTCACCTCTCTCACAGCTTGGCAGGTCCCCGCTCCAGGTGAGGTCCCACTGGCACATGAGCAGCTCGGCCCCCATCACCTGGTAACCCGGGTAACACTGGTAGGTCACCACGGTGCCCTGGACCAGCTCAGGGTGAGACGTACTCTTCCAGCCGTTTGTGATCTCCGGGAGCTCAGGGCACGTGTCGTTACGAGCCACCTCTGCAGGAGGGGAGAGGAAGAGATGAACAGTTAGAGCTGAATGAAAGGCCTCAGAGTTTAGCTTTTATTCTGGTTCTTTAAGATGCTAACATCATTAAATCAGTCTCTAGAGTTCAGTTTTTTTCCAGGAATAATTCATACTTTGTCAGGTCTGTCGGCATTTAAAATGTTTGTCTTATTAGACAATTCTTGATTTTCAAGGCCTCTTGGTTTTTGCAGCACAAACTCGGGCAAAAATCAAATGCTGCATCAGCTTTTTAAGTGGTCAACCCTTGTGAAAAACTTGCTTCACTTTTGATTCAAACACCTTAAAAAGCTGATTCATCCTTGTGTTAACCTGTCTAAACACACAGGCAATGAGAGTCATGACCCTTTTTTTTTTTTTTACTACTTCTAGAATCTCTTGAACTGTTGGTTGGACTTTGGTTATCTAATTTAGGTGTTAAAATGAAAAAAAAAAAAGTAAAAAATAATTATAATAAAATTGCTGATCAATATCTCTATTTCCATCACGTAGGAGAAAACTTAACAGAAAAAATAATAAAAGAAAAAACACAATAATTTATTAAATAATAAAACAAATATATAAATAATGAAAACAAAACAAGACAGTGACTTTAAAGTGTAATTTCTTCAACCTCTCAGCTCACATGAAGTTTTTCCTCTTCATTGTAACTTACTAAATGTTGCAAAGGTCTGTACTCATGGTGGGTTAAGATGAGATAAGACTTCTTATCTTGTCTTAATGTTGGGTCTCTGTTAATAAAAGTTATTATCATTTACAGGTTTAGACCTGTTAACGCTTTTGGAATACGTCTTGAGATAATGTTTGTTATGAATTGTCTCTATAAATAAAGATTGATTGATTGACATGAGCAAAACGAGTAAGAAGTATAAACCTTTGTAGTCCTACCCCCTTTAAAAAAAAAAAAAAAAAAAAAAAAAAAAAAAAAAAAAAAAAAAAAAATAATAATAATATAAAAACCTAATAAATGAATAAAAACAAATAATAAACAAAAAGTAAAATATGAAATACGTACAAGGGAGGTCTCAGCAATGAAATGTATGCACTTATTTTGCAGGGAAAAATTTGGGATTAAATGGGTTAATAATCCCAGTTTCTCCTGCAGCATCATCAACAGATCAATTAAACCTAATTCAGAAACATTGTTTAGGTTTTTTGTTTAATCAAGTTAGACTGAAGCATATTTTGATGCAGATTTTCAGTCTCTAAAGCTCCTGTTTATGTCTATAGCCTGCAGCTTGTGTCTGTCCATCTTTTATAATCATCTTCATAATGTCTTAGAGAGAAGTCGAAATCTTTGTTTTAACACTCACAGTAGTTTAGAAACTTGACATTTTATTCACTAAGCATTGCTGTGAATCTGTTTGTACTCACTGAAAACTGCTGTGATTAAATGATCAGCCGTCTTCCTAAGGTTTTGTCTGTTTTTGGTTGAGGTTTCAGGTTTTATTCCAGCCTGTTTTATAAGCAGCTTAAAACTCCTCTCTGAGGCTTTAAAGTTAACAATTAATGGTGACATTCATTTATTAAAAATCTCTTTTGAAAATGAAATTTATCTGTTGGGCTGTGAGTTTTTATGACAGGAATACTGAGCAACATTAGTAAAAAATTGGAAAGGTTTGTGAAACTTCAGTGAGTCATCTGGTGTTTGGGGCATTGATGTGTTTATCCTGTATTTATGAGACGGTTTCTTCTCTTTGGGTAGGTTTTATAATCGACATCTGCCCCGTAAGAAAGCATGATATGATCCAAAGAGGTATATTTTGATATAAAGATCTCCTCCATGGTGTCTCCAGCAGGTGATGTGTCCTGAGTTTTCCTGTGGTCCGACTCTTCCTCCTCTCTGCTCACTCTCTGCTGGCTGTCAGACTCTCAGCAGCAGGTTCAGACCCACAGCTCAGGAGGCTAATGTGGACAAACAGCAGAGTGATTGCACTTGGACTCTTTTTTTTTGTCCTGTGTTGACATTCCTCCAATGAGATTCATGGACAGACTGTAATAAAAGCTTCACCTCCTTTCAATCCTGTTTGTCCATCATCTGTATTCCACAGACTTTCTCCCTCCTCTGAATTCATTAACTCTTATCAGATATAAAGATGGCTGCTGAGGAGGTAATGCATTTATGAAGAGGGACTGAAAACATCAGGGACTCATCTTCTCCTCAGAACTTCAAGAAAACATCAAAGTGCCCAACAGGGGGCAGCACCCTCACACACAGTCTCTGAATACACTTTAAGTTATTCGTAAACAGCACCAGCTTATATTTTAAGATAATTACGGTCTGATTATGGAACAGACTTTGTGTATCTGTTAAATGTAGTCAATAATTTCATTTTGTGACGGCTTTTAGTGGAATTCTTTTTGTGGTTATGTATTTCTGGGGTGCCAGCCAGGGTTTATCCTGGCAAAAAGTCAGTTGTGAGTTGTTGTTTTTTTCCACTTTAAACTCAACCAAACTCACAGGGTGTACAAGTACTAAACTTTACAACCTTTCAATAAATTAAAGGAATGAAGAATTCCCCAAAAAACACTGCAGTTTGTTTTGTTTTGTTGTAAAAAAAATAAAAAATAAAATAAAGTATTATACAGATAGTATTTATACAGACTCCCCAATAGTTTGAGCATAATTATCAACCAAACAGAACATTTTCTCCAAAAAGAAAAACAGAAACTAACACAAATATCATTTTTTTCCAGTTTCTTTTCTCCACCAGTTCAGTTTGATCTTTATCCAAACACAAAACAGCTCAGTTCTCTCACAATGTTCAGGTTTACATTCAGTTTTAAGTTTGAGAACGGAAAGGAGGGAGGGGGGTGGGGGGCTAGCTGTTTGTCAGTCGGGCAGGCAGTCAGAGACAATGAACTCCTTGTTTTTTTCAGATAATCCAAGAAGATCACATCTGCCACAGAGCGTCCAGGATGGGAAAGTGGAGCAGCGGTTAACACTGCAAGGCTCTAACTTCTCTTAGCTTAAACGCCACTACCTGTTAGGTGTCACTGTTTCAGCAGCTCCAATCCTAGCTCTCCTGGACGACGACAGTGATGCCATAAAAAATGCGCCCATTCCTCTGTGTCGCAGACACTGACCAATAAAGACGTGAGGAAGAGGCGAGAAACTACAATTTGCTTTATCATTGATTTATGTGTCATGGAGTCGAGGTGAAGGGCTGACTTTAACCTTTCCGTCTCAGGGTCAAGAAAATGTTAGAACTTTCTGTTAGAAATTCATTTGATGAGATGCCATTTACTGTGCAGACACAAGAGGACACCTTCATGAAGTTTACAGAGGAAAAGGTGACTCAGAGCACCAAAGGAAAACATGTAGAAACTTCTGAGCTATGTGGAGAGCAGCAAAGCTCTCAGGATACCTTCAGGTGTTTAAACCGAGTCCATGAACCCGGAGAGTTCCTGCTGCAGAAGTGGGACCAACAGGACTTACTGTTTCCTTATTTCAGGATGATTCATCCCGTGGTCCACACCATGTTTTCATCATGTTTACCTCATTAATACAGACTGTGTGAGCAGATGAAGAGGATGACTGAGCTCAAATAACAAAATCCACACACATTGTGAGTCCAAACCATCAGGTTTAGACTCTGGTGTTTCAAATTATCCCAAACTGAGATGCAAAATTATCAGAATTCACAATTTATAAGTGTTCTGTGCAGAAGTTAAGTCAACCCCAACAGCTGATCAGTGCTCTGCAAGCGGAGGAACATGCATGTGTTGTGTTTGAGAGTTTTGCAAAAAATAAATGAGCTTTTTAACAGTAAAGAGCTGAAAAACCTCTAAACAGAATGAAAACTCACACAGACGTCGATGTTTCTCAAAATGAGCTGAATACTGTGGTAAAAGCAGTCTGATTCTCCACACTGAGGAGCGTTTCCGGCTCTTACCAAAGAAGTGGACGATGAAGCCGTTCCCGTAGCCGTACACGTTGGTGGCAGGGTCGGACTGGAACTGGATGGTGACGTCTGAGGTGGAGGTGTAAAGCTTAAACCTGGACTTTGACCCTCCGTACTGACCCAGGACTTTAGCCGTCAGGTCGTCTCCGTCGTAAAAAGTCACCAGGTCGTTCTTCCCGATGTTCAATCTGAAACAGGAAGAAAACACACCTGAGTAAAATTTCTTCACTCTGTGCTCTCTTTGTTGCATCGTTAGCTGCTCTGTTTTGGTGACTGACATGGTCGCAGCCTGCAGGTCAAACATGTCTCTTCATACACGTTTAACTCCTCTGTCTGTAACAGATACCAGACTGAACATATCTCTCGCTCCTGTGTTCTTAAATTGACAGTAATTACTCCTACAGTCATGTGACGTCTCCAGGTCAACACCAGATCACCTGCTGATGGATCAGACTGTTTGGATGATAATGTGACTGTAGATGAGGTGAGCTGTCATGTTTCAGGTGATGCTCATGATAACACCTGTTCATCCTCTGTTCTCTCTCCTCTGTAGATGCACCTCACACAACTACCGCAAAAAAAACAACAACTCAGAACTATTCCTTTAACATGTACAGAAAAGCTCTTCCTATGAGACGGCAACCCAACCTGGCGTTGATCAGTGAGGACTCTCCCCTTCCTCTCTGAGCTGAATGACTCACAGTCACGCTAAATAACTGCGCTCTCCTCCACGGATAAACCGTCAAAGGGCCGTCTGAGTGTTTGTGACCGCAGCCTGTAGAGCCCACTCTCTTACAAACCTCTGAGCTGTTTCAGAGTGTCACCTGGGACCCAGCTATCTCTTTGTAGAGAGGAGATTTGGAGTGTGGAGGAAACGGCTTAGCCAGAATAAAGCGGTGACATGTTCTCGGCTGTTGCTAATTAATCACCAGCGGCTCCTGATAAAACTCATTAGCCAGCCTGAGATTGAGCTATTAATCACTGCGCTAAGGCTGGAAAATCAAAGGTTCAAGAGGCGTGGATTCAATCGACACAGCCTGACAGAAGATGAAATGTTCTGTTTTTTATGTCTTAACAAAAAGAGGAAAAATTAAAGAGATGTGAGTTTGTGAGCAGACAGTGTGCTGAGTTTGTCTTTCCCCAGGCAGAAACGTTCGACTCCTTTCAGATTCAGATTCATGTGAGGATTTATACTCAAACTAACTTGAATATCACCTGATGGAAACACAAACCTGGGGCAGAGTTTAACACGTCTCTAAAGAAGGAGGAGCTGTCCTCATTTCTTTTTCATCTGAAACTGTCTGTTATTTATTTTGATTTCATTTCAGGGGTTAGAAACTCAATCATCATCTTGTTCAGCTGCATAAATCTGTCCCTTCCTGCAGCAGACTTATCCTCAGGTGTTCTCAGCAGGTGTGCAATGAAACATCAGACACTAATGCTCTCTGGTAGGTATGGAAACAAACATCAAATATAATGTATGATGAGGCCGTGCTGTAAAAAGCTGCATGAATATGAGACTAATTTAATTCTTGAAATGCTCACAGCCTCATAGTTGATTTTGAGCCTTTATGGTGCAGCTCACGTTCAAACTCAGCAATAACTTAATCCTTACCAGTCAGCGTCTCTGGGTGAGAAAAAACTTAGACTGAGAAATTTTAGTTGTGGATGCTGCAAGCTGAAAAGATTAAACAAAAATCTTGTGTTATCAATTCTGGTTTTGTGTTCTGAAGATTTTCAGTGGACTTCCGAGGCCAAAAAACCTGTTAAGATTACACAAATCAGTCCAGTAACATGTTGAGGAAAAATAAAAGTAAATGCACTACACCACCACACCAGCAGAGGACACCAACACTGCAGTTAGCCTGTTAGCATGGAGTAGAGTCAGCCTCTGCTGGTTTATATTGTGATATATTGCGAATAGAATAATCAAATCAACACTTGGATGCATTCAGAGGACCTCTTCTGTGTTTGAACAGCTGTTGTAAACAGGATATCCACTGACACATTCAGCTGAAGGTCTCCACTTTACAGGGTCACTCTTTAAACTGGAACACCAGGAGCTGACTGACACATTCACACTATCAGGCTTATTACAGATGGGACTCAGCTTACTGTGAACAGAAGGAGGGAGGGGGGAATCAAAGACACTGAGGCTTATCCACCAATCAGGAACATTCATTTACAGGCCCCGCCCCCAAAGCACCTGGAGCTCTGGAAAGTGCTACCCCTTGGGAACAGTGGTTTTCAGGGCTAGATTTATTAACCCATAACTAAATTTAGACTCTAAATAGGCTTACTCTTGTTTTTACTGCTACTGGTAAGGTGGTGTAGTGCTTCTTTTTTTTTACTGCTACTCCAGACGTTACTGGTCTAAAAATGTTAAATTTTCACAGGACTTTGGGCCAAATCAATTTGAAATAATTCTAAACAGAGTGGACACCTATTGCTTAAGGAGAGGTTCCTGGTTCTAAATGGTTCCTGGTACTTCTGGTAAAGCAGCATAATGCATACATTGACATGTACCTTGTGCAGCTGGTTATGGTTCTTGCTTGTTTTTAACGTGAACTATAGAGTGGTGCAACTTTGACATATTGAAATGTTTATTTTATTTCATATCATTAATTTATTGGAACAGTGCATTTTAATGAACGTTTCAGCACAGCATCCATGTAAATATGCCTGAGTTAGCCATGAGGCTAATTTTTAATCTGTAGTCGTTACAATAAAAAACAAAGAAGAACGATTCTTTTCGTTACACCAGCAGACTATAAAGCAGTGAAAAAGATCTTATAACACGATTTATTCTGTTTGTTTGTTTCTGTGCTGAAGAATCTAAACCAGTATGATTGCCTGCGTGCGTGCATGCGCGCGTGTGTGTGTGTCTCACAGCAACTTGTAAGGAACATCTGAGTCGAGCTCATTCTCACAGGACGATTTCCTCTCTCTGCTTTTATGAATAATTCTCATTGACGACTCCGATAAACACCAAAAATAGATCAAACTCCAGAAACTGTCAGCCCAGTGTTGATGCTCATCTATCAGAAAATCGAAGCCCTGATCCTAAAATAGCTCTTGTTCAGTCTGAACTCAGAGTGAACCGTCTCCTCACATGATGCAGGTTCAGAACCTGAAAATCAGCCTCACCTCCTTTAACTTTGTCTCATCACAGATATATTTAAACTTCCTCTCCATCTCTTAAAACCTGGAGCTGCTTGTTTGTGCGATTGCTAACGGATGAAGCCTCTCACCTGCTCGCTGCGCGGGCAGATTGAGGAATATTTGTCGACTGGCGTCAAATTTGTTGTGATTAAGCTAAACACGGCTCTGAGAGGCTCTGCTGAGCATCTGTGGAGGAAAAATCAATCTGAGCCTCCGCTCCCTGACGATAATTTGATTTAGTTCAATTTGATAAAACAGGGCTGGGTTTGGACGGGACCCCTGGGACCAGCTGGTGGTAAATTTTACCCCAAACGCTCACTCTGTGATTTGTTGTTTCCAACATTTGAAACAAGGGAAACAGTTCTAACTCTGCCTAACTTTTTTTCTGCTGCACTTTTCTGAATATCTGATTATGAGGGTGGCACACAGGTAGAATCAGGTTAGTTTGATACATATTGATGAAACCTGCGTTATTCTATCACTCTCCCCTGATATTGATATTCTCTACAAACTGCTTTACCTGATATTACAAACTGACAGGAGCTCAGAAAATACTGAGAATCATAACTCGGGCGGGTTTATCAAAATTGGAATTATGTAAATTAAATCTTTGTTCTTGAAAGTGTTTTTCTTTTTCTTTCACTGCGATTCATCAGCAGTGAGAAAACTCAATATTTTCTGCGTTAGAGGGGGAATTTAATCTCTGCAGGCAAAGTGAAGGATTTTATAGGAGAAGTGTTGTGATTTTGTCCGCTTTGAAGTTTCTGCACACTTTGGCTGTTGGCGGAAAAACAGTTTGCTTGAAGAGCCACAATTCAGCTTTAATTTATGTTCAGAATAAGATATTTGAACACACACAGAGCGTAAAATCTGCTCCTGGTCCTCCATTCTCAACACTGACTCTATTCTTAAAGTAATGCATTGCATGTTTACTGTATGTCCTCTCTGCGTGTTCAGTCCGGCACGTATCTGGACCTCCAGACAGCTTGAGTCACAGACCGACGAGTTCTCTGGATTTCTACCTCAATGATGATCCTCTCCTAGTTCATGTTGGGCTGTAAAACTTCAAAACTGTTGACTCCTGGTGTGTCGCTGCTCATTATGTCTGTATTTTGTTGTAGTCAAAATAAATACCATCTGGTTTGGACACGCTTTGTTTTATTTTGAAAGTCTGCAGGTTGTTTTTAGGTAGTTTTTGTGCACGACTTCCTGTCCCACTCGACATGCCCTACAGGGAATTGATGCGTCACATCTCCAGCATCCAGGAGACATAGGATGGTTGCGTCAATGCTGCAATCTGCTGTAGCAGGGACACAGCAGATCCAGCGTGAGTTAACATGTTGACTTGATAGAAAAATGTCTGATCTGCCGTGATGGAGCAGAGATACCTCTGGTGTATTTTGGTTGTTAAACTGCTGACTGGACTGTTAACAGTGCAGCACCAAAAGGGTTCTCTATCAGGATTTTTTTTTTTTTTTTTTTTTTTAAAGATTTAAACTTTTGAGCTTTTCCCATTTATGGGCATGGGTGTCTTTGGCTGAGGGATGAGCTTCAAAACTTTGTGTCAGAAACAGATGGGTGAAGTCACAGACCCTTGGATAATATATTATATAGTCTCACCTGAATAAAACCACATGACCAGAGACGTGAAGAATCAGCACAGGTGTGAGGATGTTAACCTGCAGGGAGAACTGAAAGCTGCTGGAGCTAGCTCTGCTAATGTTAGCCTCACACTCTGTAAAACATGACGTTATTTACCAGCAGGCTCCACGAGCCTGTGTTTAACTCTGTTAGTGCTCAGTTGTTTTCTGATTGTTTTCTGACCTTTTGAGTAATTAATTTGTCAGGATTAAATTCTTGTTTAAAAAAATAGGAAATTAATCACTTTGTAGCCCACTTATGAATAATTCCATTCATTTTTATTTTATTTTTCTAATTAATGTGACACAGTGAACTCTGCCTTCGTATTTCCATCCTGAGCTGCTGGTTTTTATCTATTTTACTTCCCTCGATTTACCTTAATCACACCTCTCACTCCCTCCCCATTGGTTTGAAGGCCATCTATAAAAGTCATTTGATACACTCAGTGATAATGTCCCTGCTGCTGTTACCCAGATGGAGCAGCTGATACGTGCCCAGGTGTACAGGTGTGTGTGAGGTGTGTGTGTGGAGTGTGAGGACTGATATCAGGGGACCTTGTTAAAGGCCTCATATATCTCTGTACAGTGTGTGCCCATGAGGCTCAGGGAGAACAGCTGCTATTGATAAGCTTCATAAAGGTGCTCACACACACCTGCGGGCATATGTTCAGACAGAGAGCAGACTCTGTGCTACATTAGAAAGCTCCTCTGTGCAACGTTTCTGTGTCTGCTCTATTCCCAGGAGAGCTGTGTGAAAACTGGACCACGGTGTGCTGACTCTTCAAGTTTACTTTGAACTGCAGACTTTTACAGCTTTATCCCCAAACACACACACTTCAAACACTAAAACACACACACACAGGGGCTCACACACAATACACAAAAGCTTAAAGTTTTGATTATTCTCTCATAAAATCTCTAAAAATATATATGTAGATTCACACATTTGAAAACTACTCAAGACAGAAAAAGTTCCCGCTCTTTCTGACAGTTCTTTTGAAATGTAAAGACGTAACTCAGTGAATTTTCCTTTTCCTGTGATTTCCAACAATTGCAAACTCTTCAAATTCACAGACAAGTGCAAAATTCCATAACAAATCTGACGATGGGACGATGCTTGAAAATCAAAACAATGAAATGATGGCAAACAGAAATATTTGACAGTTCAAATTCAAAAAAAGCAGATGAAAAGAAAGCAAATGCAGAATAAAAATCCTGCAAATTCCCACAAGACGTCAGAAGTGCTCCAGGCCTGCAGGGGGCGCTCATAAAAAAGCTCCAGGTTCAACAAACTATTGATGAGATATTAAGAAGGCTATTTGTCAAAGCTGTAACTCAACACAACTTCATCAAGAATATGCTCTCATTTCATCCTCTTTGAGTAGGTTGATGGCAGCTCTTATAAAATAACCTTTCAGAATAAAGTTTGTTTTTCAACATAATTTAAATTCATTCATGAATTTAATCTCAGAAAATTCTGACTCTACTCTTGTAAATTTACAACTTTTTTACTCGTAAAATTACTTCATCGCACTCTGTTGATTCTTGTTTCTCACCCCAAAAAATAAATTCAGTTTCCTGTTGAGTTTTTCTTCTTTCTGTCCATAAACAACTTCTTCCTTTTCTTTTGCAAGTGTTTTTCTCGCTTTGCATCATTTGTGTTTTTGGAGCACATTTTGACTTCAGTGCAGCTGTTTGGCTTGTTTCAGTGTGTTCTCTAACATGCAGTGTGTTTCAGCTGTTGCTTTTGACTCTTGCATGTGTTGTTAAAGATGCTTCATTCCTGACATTTGTTGTTGGATTGTTTTGGCCGTTGCAGATCGTCTATCATTTTTAACCATTGCAGAAAGCAGATGAATGAAAGCAAACATTCGAAATACAGGAAATATACATTAAAACCTGTTACCGTATGTTTTCACATTATTTTTAGCATACAGTACGTTTCTATCATGCACTGAAAATGTGCAATGAAATTTCACATGCTATGACTGGTAAAGATTTGATCTCCATGATGCAACCCAGAGGATTAATGCATGGTTACAGATTTGGAGAGGTGCACATTGAGCTTCATGTATGATAAAAATATCATGTATGTAGATCCTAACTTTACTTTCCTACAGTCTCCACATGCTCCCTGTCACCCTCCTGTAAAGTTTGATCTCCAGGTTCATAGACGAGCCTCACTGCTGGTTCCCGTGAAGCTGACATTTATCCTCAGTATAAACCGAAAGTTACGTATGTAACTACGGTTCTATGAATCCTGGATGACCGCCAGAGGCGGTGCTTCAAGCACTGAATGTATCCATCTCGCGCATGCGCAGGTCGAGTGTTTATACCAACAAAGTCACATGTGACCCCTGATGATCCCGGTGAGTCTATATCTTCCGGTGACATCAGAGGATCTGTTCCTGCAGAATCTTCTCGCGAAGCCACGAGGATTCTGAGTGACAGAACGCTCTGGCGGTCATCCAGGATTCATAGAACCGTAGTTACATACGTAACTTTCGTTCTATTTCATCCCTACTGACCGCCAGAGGCGGTGCTTCAAGCACTGGATGACCCATAACAACATAGTCACGAGGAATCCAATACATACCTCATTGAGAGGAAACAGCAGAGTCGGGCAACAGGACCACACCCAATGGATGTGGAGTGGCAACATTCACCCGATAGAACCTGAAAAAGGTACTTGGCGAGGCCCATGATGCTGCCTCACAGATGTTCTCCAGGGGTACGCCACGCAGGGCTGCCCATGATGTAGAGACCGCTCTGGTAGAGTGGCACCTGACCCCGGATGGCAGGGGGTGACCACCTATTTCATAAGCGTGGGTAATGACCTCCACGATCCAGTGAGACAGTCGCTGTTTGGAAAGCGCACAGCCTTTCCTAGGGCCACCATAGCAGAGGAAGAGCTGGTCTGACCGTCTTATACTTGCGGTCGCGTCTACATAGAGTCTTAAAGCCCGCACAGGACACAGTAGTCCCAACCTGTCCTCCCCTTCTGGGGGAATAAATTGTGCCACATGAATAGGCCGGTTAAGGTTCGACGAGGACAGAACCTTTGGAAGAAAAGCCGTATTTGGCCACAGGGTAACTCCTGAGCCATCTGAGTTCCAGCGCAGACAGGAGTCACTCACTGACAGAGCATGTAGTTCCCCGACACGCTTCGCTGAAGCGATGGCAAGGAGAAAGGCAGTCTTAACAGAGACCCACTTCAGCTCTGCCTGAGCCAGGGGTTCAAAAGGAGGCAGACACAAGGCATCAAGCACCAAGTGCAGATCCCACGCTGGAACACGTTGTGCCCGTGGGGGTCGTAACCGCAATGCTCCCTTCAGAAAGAGGGACACCAGTCTGTGGCACCCCACTGTGTCATTATCCACCCGAGCATGTCGAGAGGAAATGGCTGCCACGTACACCTTCAGAGTAGCAGGGGACCGGCCATTGTCCAAGAGCGACTGGAGGAACTCCAAAATCCTTGGAACCGGACAGTGCACAGGGTCCTCACCCCTGTCTGAGCACCATGCAGTAAACAGCTGCCATCTATTTGCATACTGCAGCCGGGTAGAAGGCGCCCTGGCATTTAATATGGTATTGCAGACAGCATCTGAACACTCTGTCAGCAACGGGTTGGGCCCTGCAGCGGCCAGACCCATAGCTGCAGGCGAAGAGGGTCGGGATGCCAAATCTGACCCTGTAGCTGAGACAGGAGATCCTTCCTGTCGGGGAGGCGCCATGGTGAGCTGCGGCAGAGCTTGCGCAGCAGTGGAAACCATGTTCTCCCTGGCCAGAAGGGGGCTACCAACAGCAGCCGGTGACCCTGTAGGAGGACCCTCAGTAATGTTGGGAAAATCAGAGGGATTGGTGGAAATGCATAGAGGAGACCCTCTGGCCAATCGTAGGCGAGAGCATCCTGGCCCAGAGGGCTGCTCTCCTCTGTCAGGGAGAACCAGAGGGGGCAATGGGTCGACTCCTCTGTGGCAAACAGATCTACCTCTGCTCTGCCGAAAATGTCCCAGATATTGAGCACCACCTCTGGATGAAGCCGCCACTCCCCTGGTGGAGGCTTGCCACGGGAGAGGAAATCTGCAGCCAGGTTCCGGTCCCCCGGCAAATACATTGCTCTCAGGCTGGCCAGGCGTGGAGCTGCCCACAACAGGAGGTCCCGGGCTGCTCGCAACAGCTGTGCAGACCTGGTGCCCCCCTGGTGGTTTATGTGCGAGACAGTTGAGACATTGTCCGAACGTACAAGCACATGCCGCCCCCTCAGGAAGGGAAGAAAACACTGCAGGGCCATGTACACAGCCCGTAGCTCCAGAACATTGATATGCTCCAAGCGGTCTCGAGCAGACCACAGCCCTTGAGTTGTTCGGTTCTGCCACACTGCACCCCACCCCGAGAGGGAGGCGTCTGTTGTGACGGTCTCTCGACGAAATGCAACTGAACCCATGGGCATGCCCTGAAGTAGAAATAATCTCTCTCTCCATGGAGCTAGAGCAAGGAGGCAACGGTGTGACACTTTGAGTCTCCTGTGCCGGTGCCACTTGGCATCCAGATGAAAGCCGTTCAGCCACCTCTGAAGGGGACGTAGTGACAGCAGCCCCAAAGGAATCACGCTGGCGGCAGCCGTCAGTTTCCCTAGGAGACGCAGAAACTCCACATAACGCAACGACTTGCCCGCTTGAAAGAGGGGAAGGAGGCGAAGGATGTCGTCCACCCGCTGTGGCGACGGAAAGGCCTTCATGGCAATGGCATCGAGAGTCATCCCAAGAAAGATTGTGCTGTTTGAGGGGACAAGGCAACTCTTTTTGAAATTCACCCTGAGACCCAGTCGGGCCACATGGGAGAGAAGCCGTGTGGTGTCCAGGGCCACTCGAGACTGGGATGGTGCACAGATGAGCCAATCGTCGAGATATGGCAGGATCTTCATGCCCTGCGACTGCAGGGGCGAGAGGGCTGCCATCACACACCTGGTGAACACCCGTGGGGAAAGGGAGAGACCGAACGGGAGCACCCTGAACTGGAAATGACGCCCTTGAAAAGCAAACCTCAGAAACTTTCTGTGGTGTGGTGCTATGGGTACATGAAAGTAAGCATCCTTCAGGTCTATTGATGTAAACCATTCCCCTCTGGAAACCGTACGCAGCACCTCTGCAGTGCTGAGCATGTGAAACCTCAGGACCTTCAGGAACCTGTTGAGTCCCCTCAAGTCGAGGATAGGGCGGAGTCCGCCATCTTTCTTTGTTACAAGAAAGTAAGTCGAGTAAAAACCTCCTGGTTGTAACAGGGGATCTACCGGCTCGATGGCACCCTTTTCCAGGAGGACGGACAACTCCTGGCTGAGGGCTTGGGCTTTTGCCGGGTCGTGTATGATGGTCATCTTGACCCGGCCAAAGGCTGGGGGCCGACGTCGGAACTGAAGTTTGTAACCGTGGGTCAAGGTGGAGAACACCCAAGGGTCCCTGGTGGAAGCAGCCCAATAGTTGAGCTGCTGCTGGGAAAAACAGCCAACGACCGGCCCCCCGGCCTCAGCGCTGGGTCCCCCGGCCACCAGAGGCTCTGGGGGTACGGCGGGCAGCATGTGAGACCCGAGGTTGTCCAGAGGGCAGCCGCTCAGGGGCTCGAAAAGTCTGAGCTACCTGCTGTGGGCCAGCAGGCTGTGGGCGTGGGCGCTGAGACCTGAGGTAGCCTCTGGAGTAAGCCTGTGGGTAAGAGCGGCGCTGGGGGGCAGCTGAAACACCCCTAGGCCTGCTAGGAGGAGTTGCACTCCTGTGAAGCCCGGACAGCTGCTGTCGAGTCTGTCTGGCTTGGACTGTGCGCTCAAGCGCCTCTAGCGCTGCAGATCCAAACAGCTCCCCTGGTTCCACTGGAACGCTACGGAGGGTTCTCCTACACGCCTCAGTGAGAGGAGATTGTGCAAGCCAAACCTGGCGGCGAGCCTGGACGAGAGTGGACATCAACCGCCCAAGCTCTCTAGACATCAGTGCGAACGCCTGCAGAGAAGCGTCGCTGAAGCTGTGGACGGAAGCATCCACTGAAGCTTCCTGTAAGGATGCTGATAGGGCAAGCATCAGGTGAGACATAGAATTGCCTATGCGTCCCATGCGTGCCGCTGCGTCATAGGCTTTGGACAGGAGGTCATCCGTCACCCGACACTGGGGACGAGGACACCTCGCCTCCGGTCTCAGAGCTTCATCAGGTGAAACAATCAGAGCAGCAATTGTCGGCTCAATCGCTGGCATGCGGCCCAAACCAAACTTGGGCGCATCCTGCATGGCCGCCAGGGTCCGGCCGTCAGATGTTGCGTGAGAGAGGGCTCTTGAGTCCCTCCAGCATGCATGCAACTCTCTCAGGTACTCATCAGATGGAGGCACAGTAAGGTTGGCGGGGGCTGATCCACGCCTGAAAAAAGCACTGGCCGGAGCCGGCTGCGCTTGGGGTACGTCCAACTGCAGGCGTGCCAGGGCCGAACGAATGATGGCCCCCATTGAGTTATCCTCAGAACCAAGAGTAGAACTGTGGGTTGAAGAACAGGAACCCGCCGCAGAGGCACGGGAGGCTACATCCGGTGGAACCACATCTGCCCCATATTCAGCGAACTCAGTGGCTGACGCTGCCATGGAAAGCACATCTTCCTCCGGTTCCAAGATGGCTGCCGGAGGAGCAGGAGCGCCCAGCTCCCCTGCACCAGCCCCAGACTGGAAGGCCAGGAAGAGGGATTTCATTTGATTAATCTCCTCTGTTAACTGGTCCACCTTGGAAGCAAGTCCGGACTCCTTAACCTTCTTCCTGGAAGCGGGGCCCTTAGTCTCAGTGGCCCGACGTTTAGACCGGCCTGACTGAGCTGTAGCCGGCCGCTGGGCTGAGGACACTTGTTCAGGCGAAGAGACCAGGCCCAACAGTTGTTCCACCTCAACCAGTCTGGCAGCCCTCACTGACCGAGGCATGAAACTGCAGTTCATGCAGGGATCTTCTGAAAGACCCTCCCTCAGATGCTCGAGACCAAGGCATGAGGGACACATATCATGGCCATCTTCAGGCTGCAGAGAAGCCATACAGGCCGAACAAGAGTGGTCGCCAAACATGTCAGCAATCACAGAGAAAAAAACAACAGATGTTGGGAGAGGGAGCGAAAACACAGCCTTCACCGACAAATGCAAGAAAATTAGACCAGTTAGCCTCAGCGGAGACGCTGCTACCAGCTGCAAGGTCACACCTGTGCTGGGAGCGGGAGCGAGAGCACTGCCTTCACCAGCTAAGGGTTGGTGCTATGCTACCCATAAAACAGGACCAACAGAGTTGGCACCAATAAACGTAAATGAGAGTATGCCAAGCGCAAACGCAGGCAGAACTATTCAGATAAAGGCAAACACAGCTCAGTGTTGCAGACGAAAGAAATAGTACCTGTGCTGGGAGTGGGAGCGAGAGCACTGCCTTCGCCAGCTACGGGTAGGGTACACACACAGCGGGAACAATTATCAAACAAAGGCAAACACAGTTCAGTGTTGCAGGCACAAAAGAACCAATACGTACCTATGTCGGGAGTGGGAGCGCACACACTGCCTTCACCAACAAGTACAAAGAAAGGCGGATACACAACGGTGCACCGAACAGCCAATAAGGCAGGGCCAGCGGTCAGAATGCTAACCGCTAATTATTAAACTAATAGGAGTTGCAGAAATGCCGGGAGAGGGAGCGAGCACACTACCGTCACCAACAAAACCGAAAATACAACCAAAAACGAGTATAACAGGTTGTACTGATACTCACTACATTGATAACTACATAAATATTAGCGGGACAAATGCCGGGAGAGGGAGCGAATACACTGCCGTCACCAACTAAAAAACCAAATACAACCAAAAGCGAGTACAATAGGTTGTACTGATACTCAATACTGGATCACCACATAAATATTAGCAGAACAAATGCCAGGAGAGGGAGCGCACACACTGCCTTCACCAACAAAGTTCAACGAAAGGCGGATACACCACTGTGTACCGATCAGACAATAGGGTAAGGCAAGCGGTCAGAATGCTAACCGCTAATGCACATAATGAAATAAGATTAGCAGAAATGCCGGGAGAGGCGGCGAGTAAACTGCCGTCACCAACAGAACATGAAAAATACAACCAAAGCGAGTACAACAGGTTGCACCGATACTCAATATTGATGGCTACACAAATATTAGCGTTACAAATGCCGGGAGAGGGAGCGAATACACTGCCGTCACCAACAACAAAAATAAATAAATACAACCAAGAGCGAATACAACAGGTTGTACCGACAATATGTAACTTGAGAAAACACAAGTAAACTTATCACTACGTTTGGTACTTAGCCAACCGAGGATGATGATCCGAGGCAGAAGTGTCCGCGGCAAACCGCAACAAACCTCTCAC
This sequence comes from Labroides dimidiatus, assembly GCA_030710495.1. Lineage (NCBI taxonomy): Eukaryota > Metazoa > Chordata > Actinopteri > Labriformes > Labridae > Labroides > Labroides dimidiatus. The sequence goes on from CM061154.1 coordinate 24,625,152, forward strand.
CGTCGCAGTTCGATGCAGCCTCTGGAGAGCGAGTGGCTCGCGGCTCCGACCGAAGTCACGAGGCTACCAGCAACGAACAGTATTAATTGGTCCTTAGCTCTAATTAGCTCGGTGACATGTAGTCTACCTGCGAAGCGAGAAGATGAAAAGGAACAGATCCTCTGATGTCACCGGAAGATATAGACTCACCGGGATCATCAGGGGTCACATGTGACTTTGTTGGTATAAACACTCGACCTGCGCATGCGCGAGATGGATACATTCAGTGCTTGAAGCACCGCCTCTGGCGGTCAGTAGGGATGAAATAGAACTGATGTCACCTCCCTGACTGGAGCTTCTGCAGAGACAAATATTTTAAGGCTCTCTATTGTCAGAGTATTTCTCTGAGCATCATAAATTCCTCCTAAACTACCCGTTCTAATGAACAAGCAGCAGCGATTACTTATGTTGACACACTTTCTTTGGGAAACCAGAGGAGGCCATTAATCACGTCTCCTCAAAGAACAACAGGAGCTCAGGTGCTGTTCAGCGGCAGAGAGAGAGAGAAAGAGAGACGACTGAGCTAAAGATGCTAGGTATGCTAATGAGCACGCCTTCATTTGCTCGTGAGCGGCAAATAATTTTCTGCAGCTGACTGACTTATCGGGTTCTGACACGGCAGGGTGTGTGTAGTGTTGTCGTCACCTCAGCACCACAATCACAGGAAACACACTCTCACACCCCACATGCTCACACTCTCGACTCTGTATGTATGTGTGTGTGTGTGTGTGTGTGTGCCAAACAAACCCACCCTGATATAATTAGTTTTCTCTGCTGCACCTAATTAACCTTTGTCTGCGTGGCACTTACACATCTCATTCACAAGCTGCGCGCTCTTTCATTAGCAGCACGTTGTGTTTTTAATGTTTTACCGTCATGGTGAGGGAGCGCTTTGTAATCTGAAAACTGTTCCTACAGCGCCGTTTGAAGTCTGGAACTGGTGAACCTGAGAGCGCTGATAAAGAGCCTTTTGTGATCATTTGATTCAGAGAAAAAGCGTTTGTGTTCCTGTGGTTTCAGGCTAATGGAAGGTCAAAGGTTAAGGAGTGTGGCTTCTTACACTTGGATGTCCAGCATGATCCGTTTGTCCTCCTCCACGTGGATTCCCCAGATACAGTCCTGTCCTTTATCGTACGCCTCGGGCCAGTTAGGGGACAGGACCACACCTGCAGAGTCTGTGATCTCACCGCTGCACACGGCTGCAACACACACACACGCGAAACTTAGCAACATTAAACCTGCATGAAATGATCTGAGTTAAACCGTTAAATAACAAAAGTAGAAGAAAAAGCAACTTTAAACTAAAATCAGGATCAGTCAGAATGTGACAGGGATGGTTTTTCTCTGACCTCTGCAGGCCGGCTCGGTCTCGTTCCACTGAGGGTTGTTGGGGTCCATGCACTCGATGGTGACAGATCCTTGTTCCAGCGTGTAGCCGGGGTCACAGGCGAACTCCACCACAGCTCCCACCGCCCAGGTGCTGTCACTGCTGGTCAGGTTTCCGTACTTCACAAAGGGTTCGTAGCAGTGACCCGCTGCGAAGGCTGAGGCACAAAAACAGAGTCAGAGGTGAGAGAGAGAGAGAGCAACTTTTACTCTGAAGAAAGAAAAGACAAAACAGCATCTCTAAATGAGTCAGCTGTCAGACATCAACCACTGTGGCTAAGCTGATCCTTCTGCAGCATCAAAGCCGTTGCACAGACTTTTCCGGTGTTTCAGACAGACTTTGAACTGAAATCTAACTCTGCTTTACATCCATACAACAGACGAGCAGCTGTGATGATGATAACCTTTACGTTATCCCAGAAACTTATGAATTGTCCTTAATGGATCCTCTCCTGAAGATGGATCGGCAGTTAGAGATGATGCACGGACAAGCTCAACGAGCAGGAAACGCTCTGTCAGGATGAAGAGGGACCATCCAATTAGCTGAGCGGCGTTATATTCTGTTAAAGGCCGTAAAGGGCCGTCGCTCCCTTTGGACTTAATCCCATTTGCAGCAGTGAAGCGGCAGCCTAAGCAGATTACACTGATTGTGTTTCCTCGTGGTCCTCGAGGACCAGAGACGAGCCGCCTGTTTGATGGAGAGAGCCGAGACAAAGATAAGAGGAGCCGAGTGATCTCTCAGCCCACCTATCAGACGAGATCCTGATCCCTGAGACTCTGTTAGTTTGGATTTACTATGACATTCATCATAGAGACGCTCTCTATGAAGTTAGTGTGAGTTAGGGTCCTGTTCTCCTCCTCCACACTTTATTCACAACGACAGAGAAATACAGAAAAACTGTACAGAGGAAATGAAACTGAGATCCTTTTAACAAAGCTGCCAGAGGAACGGACGAGAGAGGAACACAAAAGAATGGAAAGAAAGGAGAGAAACACAAAAAAGACAGAAAGAGGGTGATAGAATGAGAAAAGGAGTTTAAAAAGGAGTGCAAAGAAATGCAATAAGACAGACTCTCCGTAAAGACAGGGACAAACGGAAAACAGGAGAAAATAAAGAAGTAAAGGGAAAACCAGAAAACACTGAGAAAAAAATAAATCTAATCTAAAAGAGGGACAAAAAAGAGAGAAGACAGAAGGAAAAATATAATTATAGAAAGAAGGACTTGAAGTAAATACAGAAAGATGTTACCATGGTAAAAGCTAGGAAAGGCAGAATCAAAATTATACACATGGAGGCAAAAAAGGAAAAAAAAGAAGGGAGGGAAAGACAAAAGAAAATGGTATAAATTTAAACTAAAGAAAAGGGGGAAAGAAAAGGAAAGTAAAAGGAAAATAAAAGGAAGAAAGTTTGAAAGGAATGTAGAAAATTCAAGTTAAAGAAAAAAATGCTAAAAAAAAAAAAAAAGAATAAAAAAAGAAAGACTAAAAGAAAAAAGCAGAAACAAACAAACAAAAAGGAGGCTGAATTCCTAAAAAAAATTATTAAGAAACACCCTCAAAGAAAGGGAAAAAATTATTCAGATTTGGGGTTTTTCAATCAAATTGTTTACTTTCTTACTTTTCTTGTCAAATAAATGTTATATCACACGTCTTTGGGTTTATTTTGGCACCGGCTGTGTACAAAATGATCTCTCTTTTATCTCAGTCCATTTTAAAAAAAATGGCACCAGATCTTCATGAAACTTGCTGAAATGATGAGGTCACCCCTCAAGGATTTCTGACCTGGAAGAGGGATGGGGTCTCAAACACTAAGGTCACCTCATTGCTCCGGGGGCTTGTGGAGCAGGGAGCCTTAAAAGATGGCAGCTAGAACAAATTGTTTCAGACAGAGGCTGAAATAAGAGTTTATAAAACATCAGAGATGATGTTCAAAGCTGATGCTCTTCAGTATCAACATGTTTGCACTGTGAATAAGACATTTGCAACAATAAACTTCAATTTTCAACTACTTCTGTTTACTTTCAGTGTCTCTCATGATTGTCAACATTAAAAATTAATGTCAAATATTTATTATTTAATGTTTATCAAATATTTCTCTAACAAAAAATCAAATTCAGTGCTTAAATTCACCCAAGCAGAGGAAAATAGCTTGAATTAGGAGTGTGACTATCACATAAGAGGTTCATTTACACATCGGTTTCACCTTCTGGTAACCTGAACAACCCTCTGAAACTTCTCCTGCAGTCTTCAGATCTTTTCCACCCACAGCTTTCCTCTTTTCTTTTCAGCATTTCCAATCCTTTCATTCGTCCTCCTTTCATTCAGCCTCTGCAGCACATCTTTAGGTCGTCATATCGCCCTCCATTACCTGAATTTCACCACGGGAACTCTTGACCTCCATTCAGCTGTCAGCCATTCACTCTGCAGTTAGCATTCAGACTCTACTTCACTGAAGGTTTTATTCATTATATCTATGAAAGAATAATTCTCTGAGAAACAGCAGCAGGCCACAGGTTTCTGACTGATGCAGAGCTGTCCTTGGCCCTGAGCAGGCGCTGAACTTGCATCTTTTGAGAGAAGTTTCTGTCTTTTTGAGGAGACTGGATGCTTTCTGCTAGTTTTCAGACTTTGTTCCATGAAGAGAGACCCTTCATGATCCCATTACCACAAAGAGCATATGCAGGGTTCTGATTATCTGCAGCTCAGGTGCTCACCTTGGTACCTGATGGCAATGCCGGTGGAGGTTCCTGCGGCATCTGTGGTCAGCTCGATGAAGAGATATCTGGAGGTGCTGAGGAGACCTTCGTTGGGTAGATACTCCACCTCGTATGAGTCGTACAGAGCTGCTGCGTCGATGCTGTTTCCGTTCTTGATGAGCAGCCTGAAAGAGAAGGAGCAGAGAGATGGAGAGTCAACACCAACCCTCTCATTGATCCCTCTGTTAGCGTTAAAACCACAGTATAAAATCATCAGGGTAGCTCTCAGCTTGTGTTCTTCTCCAGGTCAGATGAACACGGACTCTCTGGCTTCTTGTGTCGTTTTGTCATGAGCACGTTGGCGGTCCATTTAAGCCGCCAGCCTCGGCGTTGATCCTCTCCATGTCACAGCGGCCTCCTCCACCTGTGGCTCTGCTTCATGTTTCCCCGTGGAGCTCTGCATAAATCCCTGCTCGCTCTGCCTTTGATGGCTTAAATTATTCTGGTCAGGTAGAGGGGAGGTGTGCAGCGGAGCACAGCGGAGCCTTGATGTCAAAATAAAATCTATATTTACATTTATTCTGTATGTTTCCATTCACCCTGACTGAGCGAAGCTGAAGGTCAAAACGCTTTCTTCTTTTGGGTTTTCTGCTCTGAAGAAGTGCTTACTGTTGTTTTCACTCGGGTTAAAAACATGTCTAACAAATATTCTTCTTATAACAAAAACAAAGAGTTTGAATTGGAAAAGAAAGTTGCTGTTTTCCCTTCCAATGATTACTTAGATTCAGGTGCTTTTGTTGGATTCCTCTGTGACTAAAACCATTAAAAAGGTCCAGTAAGCTCTCCAGCAGTCAGTACTTAAAGGAACAGTTTGGTGTTTTTGCTGTTAATGAGGCTGTATGAGTTTCTGCCACATGGGATTCTGATCAGTTTGGCCTCTCTGTTGAGAAACTGGCTTCAGATCTGACTAAAGCTGGCAGGCTGCTAACCAATCCAGAAGAAGTCATCTCTACCTAATCCAGCTGAGTTTAAAAAAACTCAGACCCAAACACTAATAATGGTGCAACATATGCTCTAAGAATGTTTTAATCTTTATTTTGCAGATATACTTTTGCACAACTCTCAGATACGACACATGGATGTTCCTCGGCCTGCAGCTCACATATCTGTTTGGGTCTTTAACATACGGGTCAACTTGACTTTTGCAGAGAAAGTTCTGCATTTCAGTTTAATTTGATTTGCAAAATTCAATGGGCTTTCTAACAGCCAACTAAAGCACTTAAACATTTCTAACTTACACTTTCTAACGTACACTTTCACTAATATAAGAGGTTGCGTGGCAGTTTGTTCAGATTAGCTAAATCACAGAAAGCTGAACTAACCTTGTATTGAATTTTACACTTTGTTTATTGTACTGATGTAACATGAAAATTTCGCATCATAATGGTTAGATGAAGAATATTCTATTCTATTCTATGAAATCAAAAAGCTGTGTTCTCAAAATGAGGAGCATAATGGTGTGTTTTGACCAGAAGTTCCAGGAGTTTTTTCCTGAGGGAACTAAATGCTTTCTGTTGCTTTCTGTCTTTCTATTGCAGCGCTTAGTCTTTGCACACTGAATCTGTTAATTTGGATGCGTTTTTCGGATCCATAATCCAGAAATAAAAAAATAAAATAAAAAAAATCATTCAAAGGCAGCTTGCATACTGCATTTTTCTATTAACTGATCAAATTTGCAGGATGATTCCAAAATTTGTAAGGATGATTCTGTGGTTCTTTCACTACTTGAGAAAAGAAAAAAGAAAACACTAACTCTTGTAATGATCATGCAAATCAAGTATGGAGAACTAGTCCGTGCCAGGTACTGAGTAAATTCAGTCCACTACACAGCTCTTTAATCCGGCCTCTGCTGAATTTAACCCTTTATACTGGGAAAGGAACTATATTCGATAACTTCTGCAAACACTGTAATAAAACATTAAAACAGTTTTTTTTTTTACATGTGAATAAAGGACCTGGATCAATTAATTTAAGCCTTGTAAAACACACAGAGTTCCTTCTTCCAGAATCAGAATCATGTTTATTGCCAAGTAAGTTTTCACACATACAAGGAACTTGTTCTGGTGTTCTTGGTGCAAAAATACAAACATGTAATTTAAAATGAGAATAAGAATAAAATTAAGAATTAAAAAAAAATAAAATAAGGTGCATGCATCACTTAGTATAAATACTGAAGTAAACAATATAAAAATATGATAAAAAATAAAAAGATTTTAAGAAAAGGAGACTAAAAATATGATACAGAATGTTATATACATAATTACAGTCACAGGAGAAAGTTCCTGCTATTAAAAAGCTCTGAAACTGCTTGTTTAAAGACGTTATTACAAATGCAGCAGTGATCTTTGCATCCAAACCTCCTCGTGTAATGACAGAGCGACACATGTTTCCAGTTTGCAGACATGAGCTCTATCCCGTTTCCCTTAACAGCCTCCAAAACTGTTCAGAATTAGTGAGCAGGATGAAGATCTGAACTTGCTTTAAATTATAAAATAATGAGTCTCGTGGAGGGTCCGCTTGTATTTTGTGGTGTCTGTCTGATCGGGTGTTGGAGCAGCTTCACAAAGTCATGAAAGGTGTGAGTCTGAAAAAGCAGATGGCTGCTTATGAGACATTTCTGTTCTTCCTCGATCTTCTACTCTCCAGCCAATTCTCTGCGCGTCGTCTCTTGTTTCTGATCTCTGGGTTTTCTCAGAGCCGTCCAGATGTCTCTTTATATCTGAGAGGTCTTTATTTGTGGCGGGAGAATAAGAGCAGCACAGAGCAGCTATTGGCTGCTGTACAGAATGGATTATTCAGCTAATTTCCCCCCTGTGACTCCTTCTCTCAGCCCTCCGTAATGAGAGCCCCATGCTGCTGAAATGACACTGTACTGTCATCGCTCTGACAGCCAGTTGTTACCCTGCAGAGCCCTCAGAAATAATGTTCTCACTGGGACAAAGCAGAGGGTTCGAGGCACGAGAGGCCGATGATTGAACATAAGTGAAGGAACGTGGAGCCGTGAGGAGGAAGGTGATACATCTCT